>CM022549.1:4851833-5219489 GCA_012273795.1 Dendrolimus punctatus | reverse complement strand
GACCAATTCGGGGGTAAAAAATTCAATTAAAATAAAGCTTTTGAAAATCGTGTAACTATTGACAGAGAAATCGAATAACGAACATACAGAGGAATTGAGCACTTCCTCCTTTTTGAAATCGGTTAAAAAATAAATTTGACATTTCTGTGAATTATAACAGGCACACTTCATGCCTTTATCCTTTGAAATATCCTGTTTGAATGTTGAGAGAAAGTGGCCGGAATTAATCAACAGAAGGGGTGTGGTTTTTCACTATGATAACGCTAGACCTCAAACATTCAAACACAACCACTCAGCAAAAATTACGAGAATTTGGCTGGGAGGTGTTAATGCATCTGACGTATAGTCCTGACCTTGCACCTTCAGATTTTCACCTGTTTCGGTCTCTGCAGAATTTCTTAGGTAGTGTCAGGTTAACATCACGAGAGGACTGCCAAAATTACTTGTCGCAGTTTTTTTTATCAGAAGCCCAAAAATTTATATAGCAATGGTATCACGTCCCTACCTACAAGATGGCAAAAGGTTATCCAACAAAATAGCAGCTACATACTTTAGTCAAATGTAAATAAACTTTATAAAAAAAACTTTTGAATTTTTATATAAACCTCTACATAAGTTTACTTATGTATTAACCTAATACATAAGTTTTATACATATACGTACATAAATACAATATATGCTTCTGGACTATTTTTTCCGAGTAGTTATAAATTACATTGTGATGAGCGTGGGGATTTTTTATTGTGTGTGGTGCATCGATTATATCACCCCGTTGGATGAGGGTGACGCGCCACTGGCGAGGGACCATGGCTCCATCACCGCGGGAGCTAGGCTCAACGGCTGGAAGGGAGTACAATATAAGAAGACGAGTGTTGTATTCTTGGTGTAATTATTGCTTCATTAATATACGAGTACGTAATGTAACAATTAGCTTAATGTCAGTAATATTTTTTTAGTAATATAATAATAGTTTAGTAATATTTTCCCAAACAGACGCGGGTTCGATCCTGGCCGGAACGCATGCACCACTTAGGCAGTTTTCTGATCTAATGTGCATATTTTACAATTACCATGTGCTAATAACGGTGAAGGAAAAACATTGTGATGCAACCTGCACATCGAGATAACCGATGTGTTAAACCTGCCAAGCCGCCTTGGACAAGCGTGGCGGGTTTTCTGTCCGTTACTCCCATTATAGGGGAGGCCCGAACACAGCAGTAGGACATGTATAGGGTGATATTATAATAATTACAATTTTTGATCATATCTGTCTTGGTCCATTTCAGCACAATTGGGTCCATTTTAATAATATACAATCTTTAATTAAATACTCAGAATTTTAACTGTCTAAACACAATAAGAAAACATTGATACGACGTACTGAATGAAAACGAAATTTCTACAACAAAGGAGCATTCATATGTCATCTGTCAGTTAAAAATGTGTTTGAAATCAAATTTCCGCTTTGTGCTGACATGTGTAGGAGAAATGAAAATATCGACCGATTTAGACCATTATGACCAAAACCATAGGATAAAAATATTTACTAATAAACACAATAATGCCTACCAAAAATGTAAAACAGCTCGATGACGCCACAGATTATAAGTTTTTTTGAAGGTTTTTTTTAAGGAAAAAATGGAAAACTTACAAGTAAGCCTCGTACTCATCAGAGAGTCGTAATGCTACGTTCACAAGGAGACCTAAATTTCTAAGACGGCTTTGATTTTTAGAATACTGCTTCGTCACAATATGTATGTTACAAGTGGGCAGGATTCGAATTAAAATTCCGTTAGAATTACTATAGAGTTAATTAGACTTTACAAACACGTATAACACAGGTACAAATATAACTGAACACAACCACTGCAAACATAATTCACGATTCAATAACATGCGCAAAGTCAGTCATTAACGTCTTACCTCGCTTGTAACAATCGCTAGACTGCACTTCTCTACAATGGTATTTTATACTGCACAATTACAATATGTATCACGGCTGCGAGGACGGAACATCTAAGAATCACACCTAGCTAATGACTACCATAAAAAATCACAATACACAATGAGACCTTTTTTCTAATTACAAATTTAAAACACAAAGTAAACAAAGGAAAACGGTCATAAAAGCGCTTCAATGTTATTAGCTCAAACGACGCCGGCGGGCAATAAATGTGCTTTGTTTGCAGGTGGCCCAAACTGTAACAATATTTATGAGTTTACACGTGCTCTCTGCACTCTTGCAATTGGTTCCGAGACTTATGAGTATTTTCCACTATATCTTTTTTTATCGCATAAGTTCAGAAAACAGTCAGACAGCCCATTTGTAACATCAAAGGTGCTACCACTGTGCTATCGCTCTCTAAAGGGAGACTGGAACCTGGCCTCTAATACCAGAACACAATTAAAGTTTGTTATAGCAGAATACACTAGATCAGGTGTGGTAGCCATCCAGATGGACAAATACCTTACCACCTGGCTGTGAGTTATTTTATCACCTCTCATGAAAAGCCGCCCAGCCGCAGGAAATTGTATTCTTTCTCCATTTAGATTTGGTCATGAAGGACCACTTAAAACATTGACCCTGTATAAACCTGGATGAATGGAAAGAATCGATATACAAAAAATATGTATTTTGCCATTTGTGTACGGAACCCAAAAAATAGTATAAGGCTAATAAAACACATCCAGTAAATTTCTCTTCAACATAATTACACCTGAAGAAAAAACCGCAAGAGTCATTTTAAATGAATGATTCATTATAAAAACCGAAGTTCACTTTAAAATAAATAAATAAAAACTTGTGTCAAGTACATTATGAAGTGGGAAAGTAAAGTAATTTTGGTCCATAACTTACGCTTTCTTTAATGTTATAAAATTATACACATGTGTCTATACATTGAAACTATTAAAAAATAACAACTGACTATACTATATAAACGATGGAGAACACAATGCATTTTTTAATTTATTTCTTGTCTGTGTCTTCGGATTCACGTAAAAACTACTGGGCCAGAGCTAATTAGGGCGCGTTCCCACTATGTCGTAACGATTAATTTATCGTTGCACGACTGTCGTCTCTAGCTGTTCCCATTGGATCGTGACGACATTTTATCGTTTCACCGCAGTAGCTATGTTGTTTACACATCATTAACAAGCTACAAATTACAGTCGGCTCTACGGTCTCTTGGAGATGAGTAGTGCATTTATGTTCCTGAGTTCAATGGACGAAGACGAAATTTTAATGATGTATTATTTTTGAAAAGAATATATCGTATTTAGTCGTAATGATTGTTTAACATTTTACGACTGTCGTGCTAGCCATTCCCACTGTCATGGCAATCTGTCGTAGCTGCAAAAAAATGTCGTAGACGACAGTAAATCGTGTCGTTCTATATGTGAACACCTCTATTTAAACATATAAGCCACGACACTTAAAAGTACACGATTATATGTCGTCACGACAAAGTGGGGACGCGCCCTTAATAGACTTAAAATATGCGCTACGTTTATCGAGAGAAATCGAAGACAATTATTAAAAATCCGATAGGAGCGCTTCAAAATATAATAATCCTTTTAAATCTTTCTGAGCGTGACAGATAGTGTCTTTCTAATACAAAAAAATTATTAATAAATAGGTAATATTATGTACTTTATTACTTTTCTGTTACTTTGCTTTAGGTTGAAAAAACTGCGTTGCGTATCAATTATGCTAAGCTTTATCCCTTGTTTAAAAATAAATAAACAGAGACAGAATTTTCTTAAGATTTCGCTACAAGTAGATATAATTAAAACTTAGTTTCAAGTAAAAAGAAAAAACTTATTCAATCTTTTTTATATTTTTATTTTTGAATTCTTTGTCTTCTTACTGTAAATTGTTTATTCATTATTGTATGTTCATCCTTAAATCCAGTCTACCAATCTACTCTTTACAAAATGTATGTACGTACAATGCTTAGATAGCAAATAGGTATTTATGAAATGCCTCCACTAAATAATTCGCAAATAAGTTTTACTAAGGGAGGCGTTTCAAATTACCTTTTTAATCGACTTCCAAAAAGCAGGAGGATCTCAATTTAAAGTCAATTGTGAACCGATTTACAAAATTATTCTTTTAATCGTAAAGTTTTAACTTCCCAATTGGTCCCATTATCACCATGTAAGGATCTGATGAATGGATTTCAAGAAATTAGAGAAATTCACGAAAATTATTAGCTAACTTCTTTGTAACACGATATCTCCGTCAATTGCAAACCGATTCTCAAATTGTTATCTTTACTCGTAAGTGTATAATTTCGAGGTAATCGCGTGGTCATCAAGTGAGGATCTAATAAGTGGATCGCATCCCAGAGCTAGCGAGCATAACCCATATTAAAGAACGCTGTATGCCAAATTCTTTGAAAAAATCTTGTACACGCGTATAGCTATTACATTTTCTATAGGCGCTTAAATTTTTATATATATTACATGTGCCTCGATTGTTTCGACAATTTTCGATTGATTTTGAAATTTTCTTCTTTATTTGTAAGCATGTATCCTCCCGAGGCGGTTTTATGGTCACCAAGTCAGGATTCGATTTTTGAATCGCAAAGAAATCGAGAGCAACCCTTGCTGAAGAGCATGTACATCGAATAGTGAGATGGCATATTTGTATTCACATGCCATTTGTACAATTTCTACAGGTGATTAGTATATTATTTCTAAATCTAATGAAGTGTTTTCACAATTAAAAAGATTTTTTTTACAAAAAACATACCGACTTAACTCTAAAAACCAAATAAATAAATCTTTAACGAACTCCTTTCTACAACATCCAGAAGTCGTTGTCAAGTAAAACACAAAAAGACAGTATTTTGTTAATTTGTTTTCGTAGTTGTCAGTTAGTCATAGAATAAGTCTAACACGACTGCCGACTTAGATAAAAAACAGGTATTTCTTCTATTTCAAATAAAAACCAAATCCATTTGATCAGCTCACGTATAGTACTAAATATTCCTACCACGACATGTAAATAGGCGCAGATCCAATTTAAAGCCTTTATTGTATCGTGTAGGGTTAGCAAGTTAACTTTTTTGAAGAAAGCCAAATAATAATTACTACACATGTTTGCCACGTATACTGATTCCTTCACATTGCTTGAACTAATGTGCACTTGGCGATTCAAGCACCATGATGTTAAAGAACATCACTTATCAGAATTTTGAAGGAAATAATTATCCGTGCAGGAATGTAGTAAAAAAAAACATTCTTGCAACTGGAGGGGCTATATATATTATACTAGCTGTCCCGGCAGACGTCGTCCTGCCCGGTAAAAAATAGGGGTTGATCGTAGGGGTTGAAAATCTAGGGTTGTATGTATTTTTGTATGTTGTATCATAAAAAAATAGAAATTAAAAATTTTGTCTAAAAAATAAATAAAAAAATTTAGGGGTGGACTACCCCTAACATTTAGGGGGATTAAAAATAGATGTTGGCCGACTCTCATAGATACCGGATAAGCACAAAAAAATTCATCAAATCGGTCAAGCCGTTTCGGAGGAGTATGGCAACGAAAACTGTGACACGAGAATTTTATATATTAGATATATATAGTAACAGATGACAAAACGTCCAAAAGCCAAGTGGTTGGGCGTTAGCTCATCTGGATAGCTACCATCTTTGGTCTAGTGTATTCCGCTATAACAATCATGAGTTGTGGAATCAGTAGCTAGTTTCCATTCTCCCCTTCGGCAATATCCATAGGCAACGGTAGCCACTTTTCGGCAAGTGGGCCGTCTGCTATTCTATTGAAATATGGCCACTAATGCTAGAACAAACCTCAAGTCTGTTACAGCGTCATTGTCTAGTCCAGGAGTGGTAGTCATCCACACGGATAAGTATTCTATTATACGCATCCAGACAGGCAATCGTCCTAACACTTGGCTTTGTGTTCTCTGGTCGCCTCTTAGGGAAGCCTCCCGGCCCCAGGAATTAGTGTTCTTTCTTCATTCCTAAATATTGTTGATGCTAGCATGGTGGGATTTTCTCCATAAGATGCAATATATGAATTACACTGGCCTACAAAAAGAAAAAAGTGGTTTGTGTTTTTGACTAGACCCGTCAGAATCTGGGGTCAGTTTGGTTTATACACTTTCAAAATTTTGAAAGTGTATGGACCAAAAGACCGGATTCAGCGCGTCGAAATACATAAGAATAGATGTCTAAGAATAAGGTCTGGTGTAAAGCAGAGATTATTTTTTTGGTAGCTAATTCTATCTTTATTAATTAATAATTTATATTAGGTAATTATTTTGTCAACCCTATCTCAAAGAAGTCTACACCCTTTCGTAAATTGACTTAGAATATGCCATTACAATATGGCGTTAGAACAATTTTCGATTAGTGCCTTTGAATTACATCTACAGTATAGAAGTATGTATTGTTTAATTACTTTTAGTCAATGTAAGCACAGTTGTTATACTATTGCCATGTCATCTATTAAGTTGAAATCAATCAGATGTTCAGAGGGTTGATTCCTACTTCAGACAACCTCGTGCAGTATTTCCAGAGCACTACAATATGAGACATAAACAGATATTTAGTGTCAAAATGGTAGGCAACGCATCGGCTCCCTTGGTGTAGCAGAGAGATAACTACTTCCTATCAAGTGGACCCATTTGCCAGTTTGCACATAAGCAGTAGGGTGGTCGTTAAAAATTAAATTTCTTGCGACGCCCCCTAAAAAGCTTCCTTTTAATGAAAAAACACTGGGATTTTTTAAATAATTTTTTCAAGTCAAGACATCACGTGCCACAAGACGATTTAAGTTAAAACTAAAAATATAAGAAACATTGAAAGATAAGCTTGAATCACGAGGAATTTTAAACTTTTTCTGAAACTATAATTTGAAATTCATCACTGAGAATGATAATACGGAAGGTATTTCATTGTTAAAACTTTTCCAATCTTAAAATAATTATTACTTCTAAGTATGAAGAAGTTTCCTGAAAAAACATGATCTTACCCAAAAATTAACTTGAATCGTCTTGAGGCACGTGTTGTCTTGACTTGAAAAAATTATTTTAAAAAAAATCCCAGTGTTTTTTCATTAAAAGGAAGCTTTTTAGGGGGCGTCACAAGAAATTTAATTTTAAACGACCACCCTAATAAGCAGACATAAAAAAGGCAATGGATCAGCATGGTAATTCAGTGAAATAACGTGGCCAGCTTTCTGGGAACCTTACAGATAGACTTCGATAACCTAGACTCAGTATTCAATTTATAGTCCTAAGGAATTATACATATAATACAATATAAGTTAAGTTTTCTTTATTGTACTACTTTATTAATTAACTAAAATAACTTACATTTACAATTTCACCACAATAACACTTATTATTTATACACAACACTGCACTTTCAATACTAGAATGGATAAATATAATTTAAATAATTTCCAAGAGTTATGCGCGGGAGTTGACAGATCAATGTCAATTCCGCGCCCCTGATTCGCTATTTAAATGAATAACAGTCATGGCGGACGAACGGCGAGTGGTGGAACGGCGCTAATGCGATCCGGACGATTTGAAATCGTTCTCAGTTTAAAATTTTGCGGTTTTAGAATTTTTGTACCATAGATATTTATTATTATTTTCTTTAGCTTTGATAATGAGGCTTTTGCGCATTATGCATTCATCATCATTTCTTTTTTCGTAAAATGTTATCCAAAAAGTCTGAATATTGGTATTTTAATTAGATAGAAATTTGATGTTGCAGCACAAGACTGTCTCGAAAATCAGAGATTAATGTTTATCATTTTTACATAGCGGTCGAAGTAACCGAAATCGTTTAGGACAGTTGTAGTATTACTCATACATAATTTATTGCTAATGTATCTTTAATATTCATTATGATGAGAATTATTTGATAAAATAACATTAATAATTAATAAAACTACGTTTTAATGGTTTTAAGCGCGGTAATTTATTTTATTTAGGTTTATCCGACGTTTCGGCCGCTTTTCAGTTGCCGTGGTCACGGAAGACAAAGATGACATTTGTCGAACGTGTATTGTCAAAGTTTTTATTCAGCCTACCGCCAACTTGTTCATTTTAATTATTTAGTTTTAATTTTGTTTATGGATATTATTTACTCTATGGGAGCCTAATCTAATTTACCACCGCTTCACAACATGTTGTGGCTTGAAGAGAAGAAGCGGCGCAAGAAACTCTTCAGCAAACATGCCTAGTTCTAAAAATTTTTATATAATATTAAAATGAGTGGAAGGAAAAAATAAAAGAAATTATCAGTCAAGTTGGTTTGTTTCGTTGCACGCAGAAAGAGCTCACAGTGTCTTGAGGTCTGGCAGTTAGTTTTTGCTGGGTTTGGGTCTTAATAGTTTTGATGATTGGATCCCAAACAGGTGGTACCTGCCAACCATCTTCTCTATTGAAATTCGGGTGTTTTTTGATTTCAATAGCCTCACGCATCATTCTTGGTATGAAACGATTCTCTTTCGCGAGGATTTGTGGGTTATCGAATCTGATGTAATGGTTGGGTTTATCCAGCGTGTGTTCACTGATCGCAGACTTCGTAGACCTTGCGTGTTTCATGTCAGCAATGTGTTCTTTTAGCCGTGTTTTTATGCTCCTCTTTGTTTGCCCAATGTATGATAAACAATGAAAAAATAAATAATTAAAATGAACAAGTTGGCGATAGGCTGAATAAAAACTTTGACAATACACGTTCGAAAAATGTCATCTTTGTCTTCCGTGACCACGGCAACTGAAAAGCGACCGAAACGTCGGATAAACCTAAATAAAATAAATTACCGCGCTTAAAACCGTTAAAACGTAGTTTTATTATGTGTACAAGTCGCGAAAACTTAAGAAAATATTATTAATAATTAAATTAAATAAATGTACTTTTTTTACTATATCGAATTGGATCCGGGCCATAAAAGAGACCGACGAATTTTTTTATAGTAAAATTGGATATGCCCGCGACTTCGTCCATACTTGAATTTAAAGTCCCGTGGGATTTCATGGACACAAAGTGTCACAAAATTAAAAAAAATGTAAGGTATTGTTTCTGTGCAACTGTGTACAAAAGCGCGAGTGTAAAACTGCATCGTAAAAGATATTTTTTTTTGCATCCGAACAACTTCAAATCGCTCCCGGGACACTCAAGCGTAGTTCGCAGGATAACAAAATATCACACATTTTATCACATAAAATTTGATATCGATCACTGAATAAATCACATTGGAATTCCATTCTTTTCCAATCTATACATTTAAATCAATCCCAGAAAAACTGCGAGATTCCCAGGCTAAAAAGTGACGCTGATTTAAGTCTCAAAGTTTGCTGTCGATCAGCGAAAGCTGTATCAAAATCGGCTCAATAGTTTTTACGTGAATACCGAACAAACAGACCAGAAATCTTTAAAAAAATATATCGTGTTCTCCATCGTTTAAATAGTTCATTCCAGTTGTTTTTTTTAATAGTTTTAATGTACAGATATGGCATGTTTACAATTTTATAATGTTATTAATTTTTTTTTCCATAAATTATTGAAAAAATTATATCTGGAGCGTGACTTAATATGGATTTGAAGCATAGACAATGGCACTAAGAGATCGCGATAGATTAGAAGCAAAGAAAACCAATGATTAAGTACTGGATATGATAAATGAGAAACGTACAATTTTAAAAACTGCAGGAAAAAAGGGGTCAATGGAAGGCGAAGTGGAAGCAACGAGAGGGAAAGAAAGACGTATTGTATTGTAACGAGTGCAGTACTCGAATTAAAATGCCATTGGAATTACTATAGACTTTATTAGAACTGTACAAACACGTATAAAACAGGTACAAATATATATAGGATACAACCAGTACAACCTCAACGATTCAATAACACGCGCAAAGTCCGTTACTATATCGTTTATAGAATGTACAAGTCTTACTTTGATCGTGGTTCTCGCTAGACTGTCTCACCCCTCCTTTCGGGCATTCCGTTTATTTTGTACAAATACACTATGCCTCGACGCAAAACAATAACAACAAACTTAGTTCGACACACCCGCCTAGTGGCGGCCATAAAACAAGTACAATAACAATAGAATGTTTTTCTCAATTACAAATTTTAAACACAAAGTAAACAAAAGACCACTTTGTCGACATGTAACAGTATTATTGTACAAAAGCTAACTAACGTACTTGATAAAATGTATTATCTTTTCATCAAACATTAACAAAGTTTGTAAATCCATATTATAATAGCTCACGGGCATCGTTCACTGTATTAAAATATAACAATACAATTAAAATGTAAAGTTCATTCACACGAAGTCTATTGACCTTACGGGTTGAAATGTAATATAGAAAATGCAAGTGAAATTTCATACCTAGGGAAACTTTAGTTTCGTCTTACTAATATGTCATATAAATTTAATATGAGTGGTAAGAGTCTGCGTTGAAGCTGAATTAGAGTTCTGCATTGGGGCGTTTTGCTCTTTCTGAGTATCTTCTATCCAATCTAAGTATCCAAGTCATGGTAGCGTAATGGCTAGCGCACGCGTCCCAAACTCAAAGAGCGCGGATTCGATCCTGGCCGGAACGCATGCCCCACTTAGTCAGTTTTCTGATCTAATGTGCTTACAATTACCACGTGGTGACAACGGTCAAGGAAAACATCGTGATGCAACCTGCACATCGAGATAACCGATGTGTCAAACCTGCCAAGCCGCCTTGGACAAGCGTGCCGGGAATACTGTCCGTTTCCTTAGTGGGAGGCCCGAGCCCAGCAGTGGGACATTTTATGGGCTTATATTTTTGTACACGTGAAGCAAAAACTATGTACCCTTTTTAAAGAAAATTGCGCGGATGGAGGATTATGAAATTTCGAACACTTGTAGTTTACAAAAAGAAGAGACGAGTGCTAATGTTTTTTTAATTATGCAGATATATATCGTCGTCAGCCATTCATAGTCCACTGCTGGACGTAGGCCTCCCCAAGACGGCGCCACTCTTCCCTGTCCTCTGTCTTCCTCATCCAGCGCCTACCGGTGATCTTGCATAGGTCGTCGGTCCATCGGGCTGGAGGGCGTCCGACACTATGTTTACCAAGATGCGGTCTCCACTCCAGGATGCGTCTCCTCCAACGGCCATCATGCGGCCCACTGCCACTTCAACTTGCTTATTTTGCAAGCTATGTCGGTAACCTTGGTTCTCTTACGAATATCCTCATTTCTAATTTTATCAACAAGAGAAACCCCCAACATAGCTCGCTCCATAGCCTGTTGAATGACTTGAACTTGTGGACCAATCCTGCTGTCAGTGTCCATGTTTCGGCCTCGTAGGTCAGGTTTAATTATGCATAAAAAATTAAATCACTAAAAAACATTACACACACTACCATGTATTTGACACACACACGCATATATACTCTTTTGTTTATTGTTCAAGTCAAATGAGTGTAGCCTTGACGAAATTCTTGATTATAGAAGTACAGTCTTCGACATTAATTGAGGACATGAGTGGATGAAGGTGATAAGTCGCATAATTCCAATTCTGAGTAAATCGACATAAAAGTTTTACTTTTGTTTGAAACTGAACTGAACTTAACACCCTTAGCAACTTTTTATTTTTTAAATATGCCTTATATCTATGGTCTAAGGTCTATAGTCATTTGGTATCGACTTATAACATTCATCTACCCAAAAAAAGCAAAAAACCGAATATGCGACAAATCACCTTCATCCACTCACGTCTTTAATTATTATGATCAAATTTCGACCAGTCGTCGGGCGACCACTGCTAATTTTAATTCCGTGATACAAAACGTGGCCGTGACGTCGTCCGCATGAACTTTGTTTCCAAAACCCCGCGTTTGAAACATTCTTCTTTAGTGCTCCGCTCCTATTGTTCCTATCCTTCTTAGCGTGATGATATATAACCTATAGCCTTCCTCGATAAATGGGCTATCTAACAATGAAATAATTTTTCAAATCAGACCAGTAGTTCCTAAGATTAGCGCGCTCAACCAAACAAATTCTTCAGCTTTATATATTAGTATATTTGAGCAAATGTCATACTTCAACGGCTGTGCGATTTTCGTAAAAAGGGATACAACGTTTTTCTTTCACTTATTAATATGTAGATAGATTCTACTGCGTGTGAACTGCAGACACCATTTTTGTATGAGAAGGTATATAACGTATCAGATAAAAAGAATCTAAATTATTACATCAATCTACTCAAAAATGAACTACAATTAGAAACAAACAAAATCTAACATTTCACTAGAAACTTTTCCCATTTAACTTGAAGGGACACACTCATTTATTCTTCTGAAATTCATGTAATTTTCGGAACATCTGAACACATTGATTATATCAGTTTTGCAAGGGAGACCTCAGTGACTTCTTTCTCTTGATAATCTCTTTTCTCTTGGGCCGTTTGAGACGGCGATGAGATTGGGGCCTCGAGGAAAACCTCTTTACCCCGTCTTCCACTCGACGGGCAACTACTAAAGAGCCTTTTCTAGGGGCGGTATTTTAATTTTCTTTTACATATCATATTAAATATCTGTAAAACCATATAAATACTCGTTCTCAATAGAAATACAAATCTAAAACATGCATATAATTACGAATGATTTCACTATTCAAGTTTCTAGAGATATCAGCGTTATCTGTATGGGATTAGAAAATCTCTTATTACGAGAACGCACGTAAACATAGTGTAATTTGTATGAGACGCATGAATGGCTTTATATATTTGAATGACAATTGTATTATAAGAATCAATTTTCAAAATGTTTGCGGAGTAAATTGAAAACTTTATAAATAAAGTTGGATATCTAATTTACTTTCAATAGAGCAGTTGACTGTCAAGTCAAATGAGATACTTTTTATCATTATATAACATAACTACTCCTTTTTAAATGATTTCAAAAAAAGGAGGAGGTTCTCAATTCGTCGGGATCTTTTTTTATGTATGTTCACCGTGTTACTCCGTGATTTATGATCCGATTTACTTGATTCTATAAAAAATATATATTCTTTTTTAATTATAATAATTAAAAACATAAAAATTACTATATTTGGAAAATTACTAAGCACCGACTTTAAGATGTTTTTTATAATATATTTTAATAATAATAGCTTTAGAAATAAGTTATTTTATAGTTTTTTTAGTTTTTGAAGTCGGTTTTTTTAAACGAAGCTTTTTATTTCAAATACCAATATGATTCTACTATATATTATGAACGCGAAAGTTTGTAAGAATGTATGGATGTATGTTTGTTACTCTTTCAAGTAAAAACTACTAAACTGATTTTAATGAAACTCTACAAATAAATACAATATTTTTTTGAGTTAATTTTTCTTTGTGTTTACACAGCAGAATAACACATATGCTTTAGCTTATAAAGGCATAGAGAGAGAAAGAGAGAGATAATATTTTATTGCACAAAAAAGTAAAAATGTAAAATATAGTCTGTTTTTGTAGTAGTGTACAAAAACAGACTACATTTTCAATATATTTTAAGTGATACAATAGGCGGCCCATAGATATAGTGTGAATTTTTCAAAATTAACGATTTTCCATTACCACGTGGGTGAGACCGCGGGACGCAGCCAATAAAATATAAAACTGAAAAATACTGAGAAACTTGAGTACATGTTAGCTCGGTGTAAATTTTTATAGAAATAAAATTTATTACCTTCCCCATAAGGTCGGTTTAGCACCAAAAATAAAAGTAAAGCGATAAAATAAATACGGCATATTTTTATAAGCTACAGTTTGTTTATATACCAACCTAATAAAACATTCATTTTTTTTGGGTGGAGGGTAAGCTATTAACGTCAATCTGGATGTCAGCTGAAAGTAACCTATTTAGGTAGGAGATAGTTTGGCGCACTAGCGTAGCGAGGACGCTAAAACTTTGAGTTTCTAATTAGGCCTTCCACTCGAGGTTAACACACTAAATTTCATTTGGATTATGAGGAAAGTAATTTATAAATGATTAGTTGCATAAACAAGTACTTCTTCTCTAAGAAAATCAGGCATTAAATCCATATCCCATATAATAAGTCACATGTTGAACGTCAAGTAAATTTATTTTTCTATGGCATCCTGCCAGCCAGTATTTTTTTGTCATTATTGATAGTACTATGATATTCAACTCAAATTTATATAATTTAATTAAAATTTATTTATAAGTATAAAATGATGTTATGAAATTGTTGACATTTTCTCGTTACAATTTATTGAGCAATTTAACAGTGGCTGTAAAAAAGTTGGTATATGATTATCTATGATTCGCATAGATTTTGTAAATTTTTTGACAGCAGGGAATATCGTTTCCAAGGGACGAAAAGTACTATTTTCATCCCTGTGATCAAGCTATTTTAAGGGTAAGTGAAAGTAAAGAATATGAGAAAAAAGTAGCCTTTTAAAGCCCTGATCGCAAAAACACCGCTTCATATCGCACCATATCCGTAGCCAACTACAGCACTGACCTAATCGGAATAAATTCAAAATCGTTTATTTTATAAATGCAAAATTTATTGCTTTGCCCTTCCTATGTTATACTAGTAGTTTTCGTTTATAACTCCACAGTTTACTTTGTGTACTGGACCGAACTATTTTGAAAATAATTTATTGCGAAATGGACACGCGCGTGGTAGGTAATGTAATAAATTCTATTATTACACAGAGCTTCCTGAAACTTTTAGTTTATTATTGTTAATAATTGAACTATTAAAGTTCAAAACTATGTTAATGTTGTTAATGTTTGTCGTAGCATTTGTCACAAACAGACTATTTATGAAAGATTAATAACGAAAACAGATCTCAAAAAGTAAAACATAACATTATCTGCGATTAATAGAAATATGCGTTAAATAGAAATAATGTCTGCAAATAGTGACGGACTTTGCGCGTTTTATTGTATTACGACCTTCTGCAATGCGTTTGGATTTGTTGTGGTCAGTTATATTTTAAGACATAAGTGGATGAAGGTGATGAGTCGCATAATTCCAATTCTGAGTAAATAGAGTTAAAAGTTTTACGTTTATTTGAAACTGAACTAAACTTAACACCTTTAGCAACATTTTATTTTTTGAATATGTCTTATATCTATGGTCTAAGGTTTGTAGTCATTTGGTATCGACTTATAACATTCATCTGCGCAAAAAAAAAGCAAAAAACCGAATATAAGTCATCACATTCATCCACTCATGTCTTCATTTGTACCTGTGTTATATGTGTTTGTATAGTTCTAATAAACTCTATAATAATTCCAACGGCATTGTAATTCGAGTCTCGCAATCTCGTAACAATATGCACATTAGGTCAGAAAACTATGTAAGTGGTGCATGTGTACTTCATGTAATTGCCTGGTTTGTATTTTCCACACTTGTAGTCGCTATAACTGAAATCGGTTTATGGACGGGATTTTACTCGATGTTTACGCTGTTTTTAGGAATCATCGCCCTTCTTCTATGCGTTCAAATGGCTGTTTGCAGAAACAAATATAGAAAACCAATGCCAAAGTATCCTAAAGATACTGAATTTTGGGCAACAGATTTCTTCGTGAAAGGTTGCAAGAATTTTCTTTCTAACTGTCCCGCAGCATACAAGTAAGTTTAATAGAGATATAAAATCACTAATATGATTGTTTTTATAGCTGAAATATGGCAGACAGACTTGATAGGAAGTGGCTACCATCGCCTATGAACGCTAGCATCGAAGAAATTTTATGACACAATTTTTTTGGAAAAACTCCATACCGTAGCGCTGTGGGAAAACCTCGGCTCTTATATTGTTGAAATACGGCAGACAGACTACCGACCCATCTGATGGAAAGCTGTTACCGTCGCCTGTGAACGCTATCAACATCAGAGATGTTACTAACGCGCTGTGACCTTCGAACAAATTTTATTTTTGAAAAAGTTTATATCATAGCGCTGTGGGAAAACTACAGCTGGGAGCACATTCCAAATCCCCACGATACGGAGAAACATTCTAGAAAAATATTGCACATATGAACGAAGCGGTTCGAAGATGCCCAACGCCCAGTTGATGGCGAGCGGTGCGGTGGTAAAAAGAAGACGAAGGCACCATTCTAAACAGTTCCTCGGAACACTCCTAGTTGTACAGTCGGTAGAATACGCAGAGAGACGCGAAGTCTCTCCTAAGGCCAAGCGTATGTAGACCGTCTGTGGGTATGGGATCATCAACAACGCGAACGGCTCGACGTTGAATACAGTCCAGGGGATTAAGCTGATACTCTTATACGTACTTTCGTTTCAAAATTCTTTTGATGATTTCGATTTCTTCTATTCTTGCTTCAACGAGATAATGTTAGTGATAGCAATTATGTCACAGGTGGTAGCCAAAGGCTTAGTGCATTTTTTGTGATGCGACAATGTTATTAATTTTTAAAGACGTCAAACTTTAACAGATAATCTATATATTCATATATATATAGGCAGATTTTCGGGATTCACACATCTGTTATCTCGATATGCAGGTTTCATTACGATGTTTTCCTCTACCGTTTTTGGGTCAGAAAACTGCCGAAGCTACTCAAGGCTCAGTGAAATTAAAACTGCCTGCTTACTTATTCTGCTTTTCCAATATCGTCAGAATAGTCGAATACTGGCGTCATAATGGATGCTTTCCTGTGAAAGAACAGGAGGGGGACTAATTCTGCTATTTTGAATATCTAGACTTTGTGAAGATATTAAAGGTACGATTCCATTACAATAGCAACAAAATTCGTATACTACTAAAACCACAATATCTTTTCAATATCGTCACGTCAGAATAAAAGCAGAAAAAAATGGTCTTACCATTACCAGAAATGGCGTGTGCCGAAATGAATATTGAAAAGCAATCAAAAATTCAAAACATATTTCACGAGTTTTCGCTTATGAATTTTTATAAAGGTAGATACAGTGGCGTACCACGGGCACATCATTCGAATAAGCATAATTTCCATGAAAATATACGATTGAGATGATAGTATTCGGTGATTTGTCGAGAAGGTAATAGCAGAATGACGAACAATAATCAGTGGTCATCTATTGTGACGATATTGAAAAGCAGAATGTAGTCCCTGTTAAGCTATTGCATAGCTTTTATCGCGGGTTTTGAGCGCGGCGACCAAATCAAGAAATTCCGTAACGAAAATAAACCTAACACCTCCCACTCCACCTACCATGCGCGGTGACGGGGACCTGAGGCGGGCGCGGCGAGCGGAGGCATGCGGTGGCCACATTGAGCCGTGAGCACTCGTAGCGGTTCGAGGTATGTCAGGTATTGCAAATTATGGACAACGAGCTGCTACGAAATCGGACGAATACGTAAGCAGCTGTTTGTGAGAAAGTATATAGGTGTATAGGTATCTATCATACCTTTATAATGCCACACTCACCGCGTGTGCGCCCCGTAAGTATACATGTAGTTATAGGTATATATGTATACATAGGTGATTTGTATTTTATCGGTCACCGCGCTCAAAAAGTGTAACTTGAATTAATATCAAAGAAAAAAATACTGCATAAATAAAAAATAAATAAATAATTATAATTGCAAAAGTTGATAAAAAAATGCTATGCAATAGCTTTACCGCGGCAGTCCCCAAATGCCACAAGGAGATTTTTTTTTGTTTTGATTTGTGGAGCTAACCCATGGCATCACTGGGAGGTACTTGCGGATGATCAGCGCTACTTGTAAAACTAGCATCATGCTGAGCAAGAGCCTCTTTAGGACATCACAATTAATTGAAATATATATTATCATGTAAGACTTTCTGTATCTTTTCCTAAATAAATACTTCTTCTTTCTTTCTTTCTTGTATTTGAGAACATGTAGTATTGTTTTAGAGAATTATATTACATGTTCTTCCATTACGACGTTTTTCCCTTAGATATCAGCTTATATGTGCACGCAGTTACGACGGTGATTTTCGCAATTTCGCAAACTACTGTGAGATGCAGTACGAGAATTGCAACACATGGCGTAGTAAGTATTCTAGATATATCAAAGTAACTCCACGTGGCTACTCTCACGTAAACAATTCACTTTTGCTAGATACTCGAGGCTGGGATCAGTATCATGAATACAGTTCTTACTAAGAGCAGGCTTGATTTTTTTTTATATTGCTGAAGCACTGCCCATACTCTGACAGCCCAGTTCTGTTGAAAGGTCTTAACGTCTATGGACATTAGCAATACCGGCAAATCCGCTGCCAGCCTTGATGAAAACACTGGAAACTGGCCACTGATTCCGGAACGCAACTCAAAGTTGTTGACCAATGTCTCACCTGATGTTGAGTGATGACGCAGTCTAGGATGGAGTAAGCTTACATAGAAGTTACCTATTCACTTGTGACTTAAAGACTTCAAGATTGTATTTGTCAGGAAAAACAGACTCAGGCAAATTATTTCAATCTTCGGTAGTGCGCACCAGAAATGATGAAGTGAAACGCTTGGTTCTGACTGGTGGTATTTCCACCATGTGAAGGTGGCGCAAGACAGTGCGTCTGGTTGTCCGATAGTAAAATGGATGGAGGAATCAGATCAGGGGTGGTAGCTATCCAGTCGAGCAAATGGCCCATCACCTTTCTGTAGGTTATTTTAGCGCAGGAATTAATATTCTTTTACCGTAGTTACACGGAAAACCATACGAATACTACGCTATCACAGAATATCGGCGTGAAACGGTTAGCCTTCAGATAATCCAGTGGCATACCTTCCGTTCCCTCCTGTTAAAAACACCAACAAAAAAAAATAACGCTTAACTATTTTGAACTCAATTCTAAAGAGCTGTGTTCACACTTTATTGATTCTAATCTACAAAAGCCAATAAACTATGAAATGCTTTTATTGCCTTGTAAGCAGTTAAATCTAAAGTCTTAAATTATAGCAGTAACTTTATATTACACATTGTAACACTAGAAGTAACAATGTAAGACGAATTCTTAACATGGGAATATAAAATAAACCACATTACTTTAAACCAGTGAAGCTACAAAAAAGTCTTAAATTTAACGAACATGTCTAGACATTAATGCTTAAGGGTGGATATATATGACTGACTTGGCCAGGGCACACAATTCTCCAGAAAGTTAATGGATAGATTACACTCCCTTTGCAGAATATATTAAACAACTACAAAAAAAATATTAGTGATGAAAATGAAAAAACAAAGCCACTAAACGCTGTGTCGTCTGTATTCCATTAATTTGCAGACTTTTGCATATTTCACATTAATTTAAAACAACTGACAAAAAAATTATAGCAATATCTAACAGGGCAATAAATATGTTTGCAGTATACATTTTCGACGTTTGGTTATGAAACACCAAAATATTCCATAATCACCTGAAAAAAAGCTCCTCTTTTTGGAAGTCAGTAAAAAATTAATTGACACATTTTATAAATTTTGATGAGATATTCCATGAGAAATCTTTTTTATTTTTTTTATTTACGTTCTCTAACGTGACTGTGTTGTTACATACACAAAAAATATTTAATACGCCAGCAATTTAAAAAAATACACCAATAAAATTACCAAGTCAATTATAATAAAACATTACGTTATAACATCACATAATGTGACGACATTCCCGGAAAACATCTCTTTCCCCGCAACATTTCCTATTCCACCTGCATTCGGTCAGTTCTAACCAGAGGGCGCTGCGCACAAACATGCAGATGTAACGCCTAAGTCAAACACAAAATTCTCATTAAATATTAAGGGAACATTGTTTGTAACCTATTTTCGTTTGATATCTAGACATTTCTTAACGAACTGACTTACAAGAGAACCGTATGAAGTTATTTTTAGAGAATTCTTGTGTTTGTAACATGCGACTGGTCATCTGTGGATTTGTCGTATGTCACAGCAATTATTCTATCATGTTAAGTAAGTAATTAGTAGTAAGTAGTTTTGTGAGTAAGTAGTTAACACACACAAAAAGTAGGAAACTTAAAGGTGCTCCCTTACTGCGAGCATTCGCCTGTAACTTAACATTCATGATTCGATTTAGAGCATTACGCTATTTTTGAAGTGAAACTTCAATATAGACGAGTGTCTTAGGATTTTTCTGTCACGAAAAAGCGTTACGGTCTCGTGAAGGAGCGGCATGAATTTAGACTAGATGTGGTGAGAGGCGACATAAGTTTAGAGTAGACTATGGATGCGTTTTTTTGGTTCCGGATCGAATTCGGTTTTTTTGTTTAACAACAAAATATGTTTAAATAAAAAATGTATTTATTAAAATGTATCTAACCTTACCAAATCATAATTTGCAGTAAACCTGCAATAAATCGCAATGTGTACTGGGACACAGTAGAAGTGAAACTTCAACGGACAAGTGGAAAAATGAATGGCAACAAAATTTTAACTTAAAGTTTTACGGGTAGGTTTTCAGAATTCGGCAGACAGGGAGACGGCCCACTTGATGGAAAGCGGTTACCATCGCCTATAGATATTTGGAACACCAAAGGTGCTACAGATACGCTGCTGTTCTCTTAAGGGAGACTGGAACCTAGTCACTAATGACGGAACACAACTCAAGGTTGTTATGGCGACGTACTTTAGACCAGGGGTGATAGCCATCCGGTCGGGCAAATCCCCTACCACCTGGCTGTGGGTTGTTCTGTTGCCCCTTACAACAGGCCGCCCGGCCGCAGGAAATTGTATTATTTCTGTGCTCCTGCACAGATACGTTAAAAATATTACAATACCTCCTTTTTGATTGAAGAGCATTCGCCTGTAATAGTTCCGGGAATGATTTGAAATGGCCAGATTGAAAAAAAAAACGAATTCCTACGCGGTTTTTTCAATGATTGATAGTAAATTTAATGAAATAAAATGTGCCATACTTTTTATTCCGGAAATCCCGCGGGTTTTTCCCAGCGGTGTTTCAAAGTGGTATACATAAAATTTGCTGATTCGGATCCGATTAATACTAAAACAATATAATCCGGGACTTTTTATATTGCCCGAGATTTTGTAAAACCTAGTGTTATCTAGAAAATTATAAAAATGTTGTGCTGAACATTGAAGGTAATCAAAAAAATTAACGCGAAATAGACTATATCAATGACAGATAACACGAGGCAATTTTTTAAAGATTTCTTGTATTAAATATTATACTTTAATTATATTCCTACATACTACAATCATTGTATGAGTACGCAACAAAGTACGGAGATTTATTTATCACGCCAACCCTTTGATCATTTGCCTTCAAAAGCGTCACATTATATTCTGAATCACAAAAGCTTCACAGATCTCTCTACGTTTTGTATTTGTGTTATTTTGTTGCCGGTTTTCAGCAAACGTTTGATATTATGTAAAATATGAGTTAAGTAATTCTGTTGTTTAATTTATTTTTAGAAAACATCGCTAAGAGCTCGCTCGCTCGCTTGAATTTTTTTATTGTATGATATCAGCAGACAGGTTGACGGCCCACCTTATGGAAAGCGGTTACCATCGCCTATGGACATTTGTAACATCAAGGGTGCTACTAATGCAAGGACACAACTTAAAGTTGATATAGCAGCATACTCTAGCTTAGGGGTAGTAGCCACCCAGAGAGCAAATGGCTGGCAAATCCGCTGTGGTTTTTTTTTTTGCAGGAGGTCAGCAGACAGGCAGACGACCCACTTGATGGAGAGCGGTTACCATCGCCTATGGACATTTGCAACACCAAAGATGCTACAAATGCGCTGCTGCTCTCTTAAAGGAGACTGGAACCTGGTCCACTAATGCCGGAACACAACTCAAGGTTGTTATGGCGACATACTTTAGACCAGGGGTGGTAGCCATCCAGTCGGGCAAATGCCCTACCACCTGGCTGTGGGTTGTTTTGTCGCCTCTTACGACAGGCCGCCCGGCCGCAGGAAATTGTATTCTTTCTCCGTTCCTGCACGGAGAAAAATTTAAAAAATTCTATTAATTAAAATTTTTAAATTTTAATTAATAGAATTAAATAGAAGGCATAACATCAAATCGCGAATCTGTACTATCTTTACTTATATATTTTTTTTCTCCTCTCTCCGGATAAACGAGAAATTCCGGGCTGTTCACTATTATTGTTTTTTATTTTTCTTTTTTTTGTGTATTTTTCTTTATTTATAAAAAGGTCTTATACAGTGTATATATTCTATTTTTACTTATACAATGATTACTATTGTTTTATATCTACTTACATCGGTATGTCGGTTCAGCTAATTTTAATCTTAGTTCTTTCCTATACCTACATGCCGTGCAGGAACGGAGAAAGAATACAATTTCCTGCGGCCCGGCGGCCTGTCGTAAGAGGCGACAAAACAACCCACAGCCAGGTGGTAGGGCATTTGCACGACTGGATGGCTACCACCCCTGGTCTAGAGTATGTCGCCATAACAACCTTGAGTTGTGTTCCGGCATTAGTGACCAGGTTCCAGGCTCCCTAAAGAGAGCAGCAGCGCATTCTTAGCACCTTTGGTGTTGCAAATGTCCATAGGCGATGGTAACCGCTGTCCATCAAGTGGGCCGTCTGCATGTCTGCTGATTTCCTGCAATAAAAAAAAAAAACATGCCTTAAGTTTAGGTTTTACCTCGGTAGTTTTATACATTAATTCTAATATATTCTAAGTAATATATGTAACAATGCGTATTACACACGAGATTTATTCCTATCTGTCACTTTGCCGGCTATCTGAATACAGTATTTAAGAAAGTCCTCGTAATTTTTCTTGGACATAAGGTCATTCATGTTCCTAAAACTGATTTTTATGCTTAATTTTGATTCTATATCGTGTCTTTCCTTGGAATAAACGGGGCACCAGAAGATTAGATGTGGTATGCTCTCGATCTCCTCATCATCGCAAATACACGAGGGACTCTCCTTACACCCGAAACGATTCAGGTACTCAGAGAATCCCCCGTGACCTGTAAGGAGCTGGGTGTGCAGGCCAGTGAGGCCAACCTGCCTAATTATCTTGTAGGCCCGCGTGACATCCGTTACACTTATATTATAAAAAGGTAACGTTTGTGAGTTTGGATATTCGGAGTAGTCTCCGGTTTACTAACCCGATTTCAACATTTTCTTACACGGGTAAAAAGCTACATTATTACCGAGTGACATAGACTATTGATTGTGATTAATAAATCAATTAAGTAAATAAAATTTCACGCCCAGCGAAGTGGTCACGGGAACGCCTGTTAAGTATGTTACAGCACTAACGTTCCACGCAAGAATTGCGCATGTTGGAATCGTATTTATTCTTATTTATTGTAAAGCAACCATATTATGACGGAAGTAGTCAATAACCGGATAGTGTTCATTGATGTAGTAATAGGAAGTCGTATAACCGGATGTCAAAGTAGAAGCATTTATTAACAAGCCAACGGATGTTGAAAATGGAGTAACCGGAAGTTCGAAGTTATACGGATGGCGGAAGTTGGTGTTATGACGGAAGTGAAGTGGCGCCAAAGTATTACAGGATAGTGTCACTGCAGACGCACTACGAGGATCTTATATATACTCTGTGTTCGGGCAGAGGCGGCCTAGCCTACAACAAGAGTCAACAACTGACAGTCTACAACAAAGTCTTAAACCGACAGTCTTGGATATGGATCGCATATTGTGGTCGATAATTGCTGTTCGATAATCCCAGTATTCTCTAGGGGCAATTTGCTGCTCCGACACCTTGCAAGCGTGGAGACATGAATGAAAACTCTTTATTGTTCATTATAACTTAAACCTAGTCATTTAATGTACTTAAATACATTTCCATTAGAACAATGGGCGGCCTTGTCGCTTATAGCGATCTCTTCCAGGCAACCCGGTGTCTAAGGAGACATTACAATTTTTAGATAATATTTGGTGGTTTAACTCCAATAAACTAATTCAATCGTAATAAAAAAACAAAAAATAAAATAAAAACACAATATTAACTAATATAAATATACATAATTAAATATCTAATATATAAAATTCTCGTGTCACAGTTTTCGTTGCCATACTCCTCCGAAACGGCTTGACCGATTCTCATGAAATTTTGTATGCATATTGGGTAGGTCTGAGAATCGGCCAACATCTATTTTTCATCCCCCTAAATGTTAGGGGTAGTCACCCCTAAATTTATTTTTTATTTTTTAGACAAAATTTTTAATTTCTATTTTTTTATGATACAACATACAAAAATACATACAACCCTAGATTTTCAACCCTCTACGATCAACCCCTATTTTTACCGGGCAGGACGACGTCTGCCGGGACAGCTAGTAAATTATAATATTATATTTGTCGCAGAACGGCCTCATTCTCACGACATCTTTAGTTATTGCAGATTTAGTGGGCGTCATCAGGATAAAATGCGAGCTTAAAACACAACAGCCACGGTTTATACACTTTTAATTTAGATTTAAAAGACATTTTAACATAGTTTAGACTGAGCAGCGGATTCAGGGCACCGCTCATACTTCCAACTTCAATACTTTCTTTAAAATACTCCATGGTCCAACTCGACCTATTGCCAACAACCAAAATGTGCCACAAAATCTCCTCCGTCTACCGAAGTAGATACTACCAAGTACAAAGGGCGCGTCTGACCCCGCTCTAGACATGCTCTGCTCTCATTGGTCGTTTATTAAATTACAATATTCATAACTTTTATTAGGTTAGAACGATCTTTAAGTTATAGAAACATTTAATAAATCAAATTAAATTAAATCAAGAATTTTAGAAGTAATTAAAATGTAAACAAATGATATTGTGCGTTAGACATCCAGTCAACAATACGTCCAATTAAAGCTTCCCTCCGACATATTCATAAATATTTTTTCTGTTTCAGATTGGAGGGTTTTCAAACGAGAACAATGTTAATAAAGTATTGAAGTAAAAACATGTGACTATAGTTTAAATTTCAAAACGGTATGACTTGCCTTGATATATAGTTCAAAAGAAACAATATAGACGATGATTTGCACTCATAATAACATTTTTAGTTCTTTTCGCATCAATAATGTTAGTCGAAGTACGTTTTAACGGTTTTAAGCGCGGTAATTTATTTGATTTTAGTAATTCCGACGTTTCAGCCACTGTTTAGTGGCCGTGATCACGGAAAACAAAGATATCAAGTGTCAATGAGTATTTTAAAAGTTTTTTTAGCCTACCGCCAACTTGTTTATTTTAATTATATAGTACTAATTTTGTTTCTGGAATGGATGAAATTAACGCGAGCAAAAGCTATTAATTTGATACCGATTATACTATATATACAGACTATACTTATCAGAAAGTTAAAATTACATCCATATTACAATCAAACTATAATCTTAGTTTAGAAATATTTAGTTTAACTATTCTTCAATCTATCAAAGGCCTATGGTCCTGATAAATAAACAAGGAGTCTAAAAGCCTCCATTTATTTGACATAACACCCAAAGTATATACTTTCCGTCGGGGTTGACGTTAAACAATTTTACGAGGGACTCAAGCTTAATTCACTCACTTTTATTAGGTCAGGTCTCAACGATTTAATTAAATGTTATTATACTTTTTTACTGCATCGCAAATATTAATGTTGGTAAGGGTTCGATATTTAGAGACCACTCAACACTACAGTCAACACTAATGCGAAAGTTTGTATTAAGAATATCTTTTCGATTTCGATAAAAAATTGGAAGGGTGATGATATTGTTACAAGCTACAGGACTCGAATCAAAATGCCATTGGAATTAGTTTAGAATTTATAAGAACTATACAAACACGTATAACGCAGGTACAAATATAACTGGACGCAACCAGTACAAACTGCACGATCCAATAACACGCGCAAAATCCATCACTATATCACTTATCGAATGTACGTCTTGCTCGTATCGTAATCCTCGCTTGACTACCGATCTCCCCCTTGGGTCATTGTTGCACCGATGCAATATGGCTGCCAGCCCGCATAGATCAGATTTCTTAGAATCACCTGCCTAATGACTGTCATAAAAGATGACAATAGACAATGGACTGTTTTCTAATTATGAGAAAGAAGTCCAAACGCGGGAATGTAATAAACTGCGATATATAGCAGGCAGGTGTGCATTCACTTTTTGGCGGCATGTAACCACATGCTGTGTAGTTGTTGATTTAATTAAATGTTGTTTAATTTTTATTGCAATACAAATATTAGTATTAGTGATAGCTCCATATTTCGAGACTATTCTCAACACTAGTGCGAAAGTTTGAATAAAAAATGTATCTTGAAGGTTTTGATAAGAAATTTGAAGAGTGGTTGTTTGCTGCGTAGTTGTGGATTAAATTAGATGTTGTGTAATTTTTATTGAATTACAAACATTAGTATTGGTGTGAATCCATATTTCGAGACTATTGTCAGCACTAGTGCAATAGATAGAATTCGCAACGTTCTTTCGAGTTTTTGGCGAGAATTCAAGCGAAGATTATTTTGCAGTTTAATAATTAGCAATAATTTGGCGTCAATTGCGACCTAGAATTTGGCTGAGTTTAGGACTGGAAGTTTGTACGACATTTTTTTACTGCAGGAGTTCAGCAGGCAGGCGAACGGCCCACTTTATGGAAAGCGGTTCCTATCACCTATGGACATTTGCAATACCAAAGATGCTGCTGCTACAAATGCGCTGCTGCTCTCTTAAGGGAGACTTGAACCTGGTCACTAATACCGGAACACAACACATTGTAATTATGGCGGCATACTCTAGACCAGGGGCGGTCGCCATCCTGTCGAGCAAATACCCTACGACCTGGCTGTGGGTTGTTTTGTGGCCTCTTACGACAGGCCGCCCGGCCGCAGGAAATTGTATTATTTCTCCGTTCCTGTACAGACTGACTGAGAAATGACTCTGGTTTCTTTGGTATAATATCCGTAACCTAACATTGGGAGGCTCGAGTACAGCAGTGGGACGTTACCGGCCCGTTCACTTGTCGCAAATGAAATTCACAAACCGTATTTAATAAGATGGAATCTAGAGGCCAACAGTGCAGACTCGAGTCTTCACAACACTAATCCAGAAGAGATAAATCGTATAATTTGATTAATTTTTCATCCTTGTCAGTAATTAAATGAACTGGGTAAAATGGCGACATTCAGGTTGTTAAATCTTTAATATTTTCATGACGTCATTTGATTGATTTATTAATCAAAGTTCGAGGGGCAATTTTAAAGGAAAAATTCATTAAAGACGAAGGAAAGTTATTTCGAAAAGTAATTAACGACTAAAAGCCGTGAACATAGGACTATTATTGAAATTTCAAAAAATTTACGACTACTTAATATGAATGCGGAGACTTTGTCTGCTTTTTTTTGTCTTGCAATTGTGATAAAATTTGGTATATATGTAAATAGATAATGACGATAAACATATATAAATAACTAGCTGTGCCCGCGACGTCACACGTCGACGTTTTCAAAACACCCCGATTTTGAAACATTATTCTTGGTGCTCCGCTCCTTTTAGTCTTAACGTGATGATATATAATCTATAACCTTCCTCGATAAATGACACTGAAAAAGGTATCAAATCGGACCAGCGGTTCCTGAGATTAGCGCGTTCTAACAAACAAACAAACTCTTCAGCTTTCTATATTAATATAGATGAGGATGACATACATGCACATATAGATACATAACATATAGGTCTAACTCCATAAAATGGAAGAATATTTACAGTCGGACTGCATCTACGATAATGTTAAAATTATCATTTGTTTATACACAAATGACTGTTGGTCTACAATAAAATACAAATAATTAATTTATTTGTCTCACATTCATGATTTCGAATTCGCATTACATATTTAAAATTGTGCATGCAATCGTGCGAATAATTTCTACAATATCCTAGCAAGGCGTTTGACATGTTCCAGCTGTGAATGAGAGTGAGAGAGAGAGAGAGAGGTTGAAGGCAAAGCCGCATCAACCTAACTGACACATGACCTATGTACCAATTTCATCGTTTACCTTATGCATTTATTTTAAATTGCGCGCCTCTTTTTTCTGTCTCGGTTACATCGTCGCGAACAGAAGGGCTTGGCAAAGCCAACGCTAGAGGGCGTTAGGCGGTGAAGAAAAACGGATCGGCAGTAGTGAGTCGAGGATTCCAACGTGTGCGTCTCTCAAAAATCCTAATACCGATATCGAACAATCAAAACGACCTAAATATCATACATTAAACTGTGAAAAGTGTTTATATTAGCTATTACTACAAAAACCATCAATTTACAAGTGCTAGGCCTAACTGGAGTCCACGCACGAAGGCGTTTGGTAAGTACCATCCCCATTTCTTGGCGTGTGATTCGGGATTGAGAAGAGGGGTTTGCGCAATACGTGGTTTATTTGTAAAAATCGATATTAAAACAACAAATGTTCAAAAAATATATACAGTTTTGAAACAACCTAAGTACCTATTGAATTATTCTCTCTCTGTAAATCCATTATTCAGTACAGTTTCAATACCAAGATCTAGGGATGGTACAACGACCCTTGACACGTATACAAATCAGTTTGAACTCTATTTTAGATTGTGTCCAAATATGTCTTGTTAGTGTTAAAATTTGGGCCACCTGCAAATCTGTAAAGAAAGCACATTTGTTTCCGGCTTTCAAACCGGCGGGTACAAAACAAATTAGGCTTTTGTTCTTAAAATCTGTGATTGTAAAAACAGCACATTGTGTAATGTAATCTTTATGGCGGTCATTAGCCAGGTGTGATTCTTGGAAAAATCCAGTCTATCTGGTCAAGCAGACATATTGTATTTGTACAGTATAAAGCAATGCCCCAACGGAGGGGTGAGGCAGTCGAGCAATAACCAGCCGCGAGACAAGACTTGTGTGCATTCGATAATCTATTTAGTGACGGACTTTGCGCGTGTTATTGAATCGTGCATTACATTTGGACTAATTGTGTTCAGTTATATTTGTACCTGTGTTATACGTGTTTCAATAGTTCTAATATATTCTATAATAATTCCAACGGCATTTTAATTCGAGTCTTGCAACTCGTAACAGTAGCATTACAAACAACGCCGTTAATGACATATAACATGTATTATATGACATTTTTTAACGTTATTAAATATTAATAACAATATCATATCACAAATAATACATTCACCCCATCGCTTGCACCTGAGTGAAAGAGTCACCGATATTAGCCCACAAGTATTTCGTTGTCATGGCAATGCGAACAAAGTTTCCCCAATACTGCTAGCAAATTTTGACATATAATTATATTTATTAATGTAAGCAGGTTAAAGCATGTGAGTGGTAGTAGGTTAGGTATATAATATAGTAGTAGGTATATTGTTACGACCTAGACGCCGATAAAAACAAATTGTCACCTGCATACTTAAAAACACATTTTATTACCTTCGGCATTTGGACTTCTTTTGTTTACTTTGTGTTTAAAATTTGTGATTACAAAAAAGCCCATTGTGATTTCAATATATAGAAGATTACAATAGTAGGTAATCTATTATGGCAGTCAGTAGCCAGGTGTGTCGGATTTAAAGTATAAACTAATTCTAGGAAATTCGCTGCACGCGGCCGGGAGACATATTGCGTCTGTGCAGTATATCCCAGATTGAGGGACCTGGCAGTCGAGCGGTAACCACGAGCGAGGCAAGACGTGTGTACAACAATCGGGACTGTAATAAGTGATGGACTTTGCGCGTTTATTGTATTACGACCTTCTGCGTTACGTTTGGACTTGTTGTGTTCAGTTATATTTGTACCTGTGTTATACGTGTTCTAATGAATACTATAGCAATTCCAACGGCATTTTTAATCCGAGTCCCGCACTCGTAACAATATAGTATTAGGTAGTAATTAAAGAGCTTCCGTACAAGACGACATAAGTAACATTTAACAGACATCTTTATTAGAGCGAGATACTTGTAATTGATTGGAATTAGCTGAAACCCTTGTCACTATCCGAGAAATAGTATTGTGTCAATGAACTCGTACAGTGCCAATTTCGAGGAAATGAAGCCCTAGCTGAAATTAAATTGCTTTATGGAATGAGGTTGAAGGATTGTTTACTTGATGTATAGAGTAACGTCCACCACGAACTAATCTATGTAATCTAATTGAGAGAAAACAAAAAAGTGACAATTTCGAAGGGCAGTGGGAAGAAAGAACACGCACGTACCTGTTTGATGAAGCAATGGATACGGCGACTACTTTACTTCTCACTTCACTTCACACTTTCATCTTTTTTTATTTATGTTATAGTTCATATTAACAAGCGGTGCGACTTACATTATACATTATGTTATTTACAGCGATAAGATTTATTAAAATAATATAAGCCCATAAATGTCCTACTGCTGGGCTCGAGCCTCCCATTATAAAGGTACGGTCTGTATACCCGCCGGCTTGGCAGGTTTCACACATCGGATATCTCGATGTGACAGATTGCATTACGATGTTTTCCTTCACCGTTGTTAGCACATGGTAATTGTAACAATATGCTCATTAGATCAGATGGTGCATGCGTTCCGGCCAGGATCGAACCTGTGCCCTCTGAGTTTGTCACGCGTGCGCTAGCCACTACGCTACCACGACTGTATGCTGATAAGATTTATTATTTATTTGTATTTATATATATTTAAACAGTGCGACGCGGACGAGTATTGTTACGGACTACATTTAATATATTATAAATTTATTAGCGAAAACGTAAATTACTAACATACGCTTCTAAAACATTATATTTGCTTTTTTCCTACAGAAAATTTTCACAGGTGAAAAAGATAAAACATATAAATTTAAATCATGAAAAATAAAACATTCTAAAAAGTTCCAACAAGTATTATGTTTTTTTTATTCTTTTTCATGTTTTTTTTTACTGTCGGAGAACAGCAGACAGACAAACGGATCACTTAATGGAAACCGGTTACCTACACATTTGGACATTTGCAACACCAAATGTGCTACAAATGCGTTGCTCTTCTCTTAAGGGAGACTGACATTTCTCCACAAATGCCCGAACACAACTCAAGGTTGTTATGGCCACATACTTTAGACCAGGAGTGGTAGCCATTCAGTCGGGAAAATGCCCTATCACCTGGCTGTGGATTGTTTTGTCGCTTCTTACGACATGCCGTCCGGCCGCAGGAAATTGTATTCTTTCTCCGTTCCGGATGAAAATTATTTTAGGTTATTTACGATAGCGAAACGTATTTAATTTAGTTTAGCTATAGCCTTAACGAAATTTAAATAAAAAGTTTTTAAATAATTATATAGGCCGAAAGAAGGTTACTTGGCGGTACCACTAAGGGAAGTCTAAAACCGGAGGTCCACCGCGAGCTAAACTAACTTAGTTTATCTTAGCTAGCATAGCTTAGCCAGTTTTTCATCAACTTTAGATAAAATAGCTAAACCAAGTCAAATCACTTAGTTGTGTGCGGCGATTCAAAGCTACACGAACTAAGCTTCTCAACCGAAAGGAAAGCGAAAGGCACCAGAGGGGTAAGATAAGGGGGCGATTAGCTTAGTTCGCGTAATTTTGGAGAACTACACATCTATACTCTGATTTTTAATTACCTGGATTAAATTGACAGCTGAGATCAACCTTTTTTAAGTTGCAAGCTTGGCGCAACTCACCGCTAAGAGTTGTTGATTCAACTCACACAACTCACTCATGAAACAAGAGCAGTTCGATTGCAGCTGTCATTTTAGTCCAGGTAATTAAAATCAAAGTATAGCATGCAGTGGACGCAAATATATGAAAAACTGGCTACAACTCGCCGTCCCTAATTAACGGTTTTTTAATTTCATGAAAATATTAAAAAGGAGGCAATTAGGACTTTCAATTTATGACGGAATTATGTTAAAAAATAATTAAAAAGCGTGTTAAGAGTTACGTGTATTACTGGGGAATTGTTATTACTGGTGGTCGCTCATTGAATTTCAAGCATAATAATTGAAGTCGTGAATGGATGAAGGTGATATTCGGTTTTTTTCTTTTTTTGCGTAAATGAAGGTTATAAGTCGATACCAAATGACTACAGACCATAGACCATAGATATAAGGCACATTAAAAAAATAAAAAGTTGAAAAAGGTGTTAAGTTCAGTTTAGTTTAAAGTAAAAGTAAAACTTTTATCTCCATTTACTCAGAATTGGAATTATGCGACTTATCACCTTCATCCACTCATGTCTTCAATTAATTGAAATATGACAGAAGGCCACAGAAATTATAAATTTAAAAATTATTAAACTTCTGTTGTCAAAGACTTCTATAATCACTGATTTCGCCAAGGTTACATTCTTAATTTGAACAATAAACAAAAGAGGATATGCCTATGTGTTTCAAATACAGGGTAGTGTGTGTATTTTTTTTTATTGATTACATTAATTTTAATTCATATCTTTTTTAACTTATAAGTGTGGGAAATTTCATCCGCGCGTCCGCGCAATTTTTTTAACAAAGGCGTACAAAGATTTTGCTTCACGCATTAATATATAGATTTAGTGTTTCTTCTAACACATAACAGCATTGCGGTGCCGCACCGTCGAAATCGGCGACCGCCCGCCGCAACGCAGATATTTGCGCTGTGCGACGCGTAGCGCCTTCCAGTGTTGTATAATACGGCCGGCGTAACTTGGCAAATGTGAACATAGGCTCTGCGAACTTTGGAGCATGTACACTCGTGTGATGAGTGGGCATACAACTCGTCAGTGAATGCAATTGGTCGCCCTTCATCCCTGTATTGTTTAATTGCTTTGTACTAGTTGGTCACTGTATTTACTTCACGAGTTTACATGCGCTAAAGTTCGCAGAGCCTATGTTCACATTCGCCAAGTTACGCCGGCCGTATTATACTGTTCTAGTAGAGTGATAATACCTCAAGGTCCGTTTGGCTGTAGGGTGGTTATAAAAAGAACTAGGCCCAACGGCAGCTGTATAAAAATTTTAACATCAGGGGTTGATATAGTTTTGTTGATATCTTTGGTTGGGGAATGCCCAGATTGGTGAGATAGTACTGCCGAGGATAACAATGATAAAAATATGTGTTAACTTTGTCGCAGTCGTTAAGTTTACAAAACTTTCTAATTTTAAAACACCGTATCTGATGAATATTATTTTAGATGTTAGTTCATTGTATTAAAGTTCCAAATTGTATAATAAAAGAAAAACGTAACGCTTTTACTATTTCATTCCTTATAAAAATCCCTACTGGGGGCCTTATACAAAGAACTATTTAACGAGTAAACTTCAACTAAATAAAGCAAGAGGCGTGGAAAAGTGTTTAGAATTATTTAACATAACTATAGCGAAAAAGTTTCCAATTAATAACAAAAGAGCAATACACTTATTGCGATTCATGGCAAGGACACGTCTAGTAACAGTCACATATTACGAAAAATTGACACTTTATTCTACGACGGTACGACGCTTTGCGACGCGGTTATGTGTTTAGGCCCTTATACCATATATTATACCATACATATGTGAGAACGTATCTCCCTGCACCGATGTGTTAATACATTTATTCTGAGAGCGGGGTCACACGATGCGTTGCGGCGGCGGTGGGGCACCGGAGCGGTGTCGCTGCGATGCCTCACCAGATACCCAACCACCGAGACGAGGCGGGGAGGTGTAAATGCGTTGCGACGTCGGAGCGGCACCGCTCAGTTGTTTATGCGCCACATGCATAAACATAGTAGAAGAGCCAACAACAGACCTCTATTACGATCCACGGCGCCGCTAGGACATGACAACGTTGCGGCGCCGCACCGATCATGTGCCCGCCGATACGGCGAAATCTTTGCGATGCGGCGCGGCAACGCATCGTGTGCCCCCGCTCTAAAAGTAATCGCTCGAAATAATTTGCCTTTGCGGCAAAGAGTGCAACAGTGCGCTTCTGCGATAAAAGACAACGAACACTGGTGCATGAGACTCATTTGGGTTAGAAGTATTATATTTTTAGAAGTAATTCATTCATAAATCGCATATACGTGAATAATGCTGTAATACATACAGCGGACGCGGAGTAGACGTGGGTTCACTTCACCAAGAACTCGAATCTATTGGAATTATATTTGATTATAGTACTTATATTACATAATAATATAACAGAAGCGTAATTAGGAAATATAAATAGTCCTTATATGAACGACGATATATGAAAGCAAATAACTAGCGCAAAATAATAATTGAAAATAAATCTCGATTTCTGGCGAGTTTCTTAACTAACGGCTGGCACTCGATGCGACAGCCACTTGACCTTTTTAACTCGTCAACTTGGCAAAATCGTTATCGATTCACCCTTTCAGAGTCTAAAAATGTGTTATTTTTCATATCAAATATTAAATCCAAGCTGACTAATATACGAATAGAAATCATTCAACAATTCCCTTTAGTGAAACGCAAATAAATACTTGGCCCATATTTGCATAAGGATGTATGACCAGGGGACCTCAAGCTGACACTTTTGTAGTTTCATGAACTTTTTCAAAATATCTTCAATTTGATCATGGTGATTATACCGCGGTCTACCGGCACCGACTCTACCATTCTCACTATTCTCTTACACTTGTATTCTCCTTTGATCTTATCCGCCTATATCCAACTCACTTCCAATTTTCAGTAAACTAATTAACTTGATGCTTAGATCACTAGATCATACAACCTTAGCAGTGGGTTATTGATAATCTAATATTATTATTGTATGTTCGTTCTCGATATCAAAAGTACATATTCTTCTCAGTCGTCTAAGGATTGACGAGGCAGTGAATCTTCAACCGAGATCGATTTTTAACAGTTTTTATCGACATGTCAAGCTGGTCAGTAACCTCGTCACCTATTTGGAGATCTATTACGAGGTCTCTTGACTTCAATTATCTCAGTGACCACAAGCCTCTTCATATTGTCTGAATTCTTGTGGGCATGTGGTCAAAGTAACATCCATTATCGCCATCTGCTCATAACCTCGTATGTACCTACATAACCTATGAAAATAAATATACCAAAAATCAATTTATCAAATCAAAAAAACACTCTCATACTTATATTTATTTAGTATAATTGAAAGATTTTCTTTATAAACACAGCGCAAGGAAAATCCTTGTCGAAATCCCTTGCTCTAAGAAAAAAATAGACTACAGGTAATAACATTAAAGAGATATGTACATCTGCTTGAAACGATTCCCTTGAATGGCGGGGATTAACAATAAAGTGTTTTCAAAGCTAACGTGAATACGAGCCGCAATCTCCGTATTATACGTTGTAAAGGCCGGTTCACATGATACGTGACGATATGTTTTTTTTTTTCATTTCATGAGTTCAGCAGACAATAACCTCTACACATAGGCATAGACAACACTTCATTGTTCACTAAAAAAATTTACAAAAAATGCACAACAAGACAATAGTTACTAGGTAAAACAAAAGGCGGCCTTGTCGCTAAAAGTGATCTCTTCCAGGCAACCTGAGTCAAAGTAAATTCTTAACTTATCTGTAACTATTATGCAACAACGAAAAAAGAACAATATATAAATAAAAGTGACACACATGGACAGCAGATTACAGTCCAAAGTATTGTAAACTAGCACATACATTATTGCGTAAGACTAACATAATGATATCTGAGTGAATTTTTAAATATGGCAAAAGATTTAGCTTTTCTGACGTCAGGGGGCAAAGAGTTCCAATGTAAGACAGCCTGCATGGCGAAGGAGTAAGAATAAAAAGTTGAAGAGTGTGGAGGTGCCATTAACAGGAAATTATTATTGGAGCCCAAAATGAGGGCGTGTGACAGGTAAAAGAAGTTGAAACATTCCTTAAGGTAAGGAGGGGGTATAAGGTATAAACAGCATACGATATATTAAATTGAGAAGATGAGCATTCCAGCGAAGTAAAATAGGCAACCACTCGAGCTTTTTGCGATATTCCGAAACGTGGTCATATTTTTTATACACGTTATCTGTTAATATTTAACACCATCCTTACGTATTTTTTTTGTGCAGGATCCAGCTGAATAATCGAAGATGACTATTTCAGTGATACCGGGCTTGGTGGGCTTCCCGACTCCATGGGATTGGAGGCGTTCAGCTTGAAGCGCCCTCGAGGAGGCATCTCGTATGAGGTTCGACTCGGCTCGACCGCTACGGGAGAGCGACTCTATCGGATTTAAAACCTTACGTATGAAAAGTGTGCTCCATATATATACGGTGGAGAAGCGAGATGGAATGCTCCTCCGTCTCAAAGGGAGATCTTCCAGCGATTTGTTGACCCTCGCAGGCCTGGGCTCATCTATTATTGTTGGAAATTTGTATGGAAAAGGTAGACGGCATAAAGTGGTTACCATCGCCTATGAACCCAAGCTTGTTATGGCGGTATGCTTTAGACCAGGGATGGTAGCCATCTAGACGTGTTAATACCCTACCTGGCTATGGGTTGTTTTATCACATATTACAACAGGCCACCTGGCCGCGGGAAGTTGCATTCTTTCTCCGTTCTTGCATACGATAAAAATGTTTTTTTAATCTTTTCTCATGTTCAAAATTTCGTGCTTGTATGAAGAGACTACAGAGAGTAAATGAATTAATGAAAATTTTTTGTCAGGACCATCGCAGGTGGAGAACCCTCGTCTATGCCAATCAAATACTATATATTACTAGCTGTCCCGGCAGACGTCGTCCTGCCCGGTAAAAAATAGGGGTTGATCGTAGGGGTTGAAAATTTAGGGTTGTATGTATTTTTGTATGTTGTATTATAAAAAAATAGAAATTAAAAATTTTGTCTAAAAAATAAAAAATAAAATTTAGGGGTGGACTACCCCTAAAATTTAGGGGGATGAAAAATAGATGTTGGCCGATTCTCATAGATACCGGATAAGCACAAAAAATTTCATCAAAATCGGTCAAGCCGTTTCGGAGGAGTATGGCAACGAAAACTGTGACACGAGAATTTTATATATTAGATATATATTATATAAACTATTGGATTTATATATATGAAATTAGAAAGACATAATATGTAATCTAGTCTGACACGTGGAAGGGAAATTGCAAAAACTAAACATTAGAGATAGCCACTATGCCTGTAACCTAGTCTTGAATTTTATTTTCACTGTACGTAGTCGTCTGGGATATCATTACCTCAATCTAAAACGGTCACAACGATGATTCCCAATTCCTTTTTTAAATTAAAAGTAGTAAATTTGGCTCCAAAACAATTGAAAATATTATTTTGATGAAAATTGATTTGACTACGATCCGTGGATTTGTTTTTGAATGATAGGTAGTTTTAATAAAACCTTTGTAGGGTTTTTAGTCAAATGACAATATCAGCATATAGACTACTTCTTCGTGTTAGAAGTTAGTCGTTATTAAGAAAAAACTGTGACATACAAAGATATAATGGCTGTATAAACGTTGCATCTGTAAGATTTTTGAAAAAAATAATATTCATTTTCAGATATCTTACACAATTTAACTATGGCGATATTCATTGACAAGAAGAAGAAATATTTTTCGTTACAATAATTCCGTTCAACCTCGTCGTGTGTAAATCCTCCTTTGCCTCTATCGACGTAGTGTTTACGTACAAAAATAATCTTACGAAAGAACTCGTCTGTTTTACAGTTTTATCATCTAATAATTTTAGATTATATTGTAATCAACGAAAGATCTTTTTCCACCATGAAATTTGATGGCGAGTTTAATGAGGATTATTTGTAGTCTCTTCTTTTATAAAACTGTGGTTAAGCGTTTTGTATAGATATTTCTTCATTTATTTTGGCATCAAAGAGATATATAAATTTCAACTTAAATTAACAGTTACATTTAAAAAATAATAATACACTGTGTATTCATTATTATTTTTTTGCTTTGGCTAGCAAAGATCTATTATTATTTTTAAAATAACCATAAGTACATAATATAATTGACAGTTACATTAAATTTAGTCTTATAATCTAACAGTGCCTGAAAATTGGTCTCCATAAAAAGTAATTTCTAAAAGTAAGACAGAAAAACAGTGAAAATGTACGCTACACATCATTAAATTTCAAAAATTGAGGAAAAAAAACATATTGAAGATTATACTACAATATTTATATATGTATTAAATTTATAAAATAGTGTAAATATGTATATTTAAATTGTACAGTCCTATCTTTTTCTGGTTCACCTACATCGCCAGATTAGTTAGGAATTTCTTTTATTTTTTTTTCTAAGTGGCCTGGAAGAGATCGATTTTAGCGATAAGGTGTGGTTTTGCCAAGAAGTGTTATAATTATGCATTTTGCTTTTTTATTTGTTTTTTTGGTGAGCAATAAAATGTATGTATGGTATGTTGAATATATCTATGATATGATAGATAAAGTTGAGTTTATATGTATTGGTGCAACGAAAAAGGAAGCAATTGCGAGAATAGCTTTTGTTATAAAGAATTACGATTCACTATATGACTGGATCCTAGGAAGAGAAGTTTAAAGTTCATCTGTGGAATTCCAAAACCTAGAAAGTAGTTCAAGAAATTTTACCTTAGACCATCAGTGGAAAGATGGAGTCCCAAACTCTCAAAGTGAAGCCGGATAGTGGATGCCGATCTTCAAATAGGCTGCCAATCATGTTGCAGTGCGTTACGGGAACTTAGTGTTAAATCTAATCAAACTAATCAAATTAGCACAGATAACATTGGAATGGATACATTACTATTAACCACACATGCACACACACACACACAATTTATATTCCAGTTTTTTAGTTTTTTTATACAGCGTGTTTCATTTCAAATGACAATAAATCATAATTTTAGCGTTCGTACTCAATACAAATATTTTGGTACTATTAAATCTACCGTAATGTCAAAATTAAACAAAAGCAATTTCCGAACAAATTAATTACGATAAAAAGGAAATAAAAACAGAAATCTTGTAAATATTGGTTCGCGAGCGTGAGCAATAAATGAACAACTTCCACGTTTAATGATGAAGAGACGAGCTGGCAACATGATACATTAGTCACTAATCTACCGATTTAGTCACAATAACTGATACATGTTGTTGTAAAATTCTGAAATGAAAAATGAGGTGCTGTGGCTAAACCGAAGAAACTGCCTTGATTCTTTTTTGTATTTGGGCTGAGTACGTCATGAAGAAAACGTGGTCTGATTTATTATCATAAGGTCTGAAACACGCTGTATATTAATTATATACTTTGTTTTTATATATGATGTGATGTCAGGAGCCTTAAGAACAGACGAGCGTGCATGGCAAGAACTATGAATGTCAAAGAAGCAAGTGAGGTGTGTAAGAATAAGCCTAAATGGCGCTCTGTTGTTCGTGCCTACCCCGCAAGGGACCTGGCGTGAAGTTATGTATGTATGTATTTTTATATTATATTAATTTTGATATTTGTTTCCAATAGTACTCGTCAGATTTTTTGTTTGTTTCGTTTTGTCTATCTTCGAGTAACTTGATCGACCCTAGCGGAAGACCAGCGCTGGTTGAGCTAATCAGCATCATGCTGAGTTGGGACCTATTCAGAAAAGCATTTCAGTTGTATTGTCTTATTTATAAGTACTTTTTGATGTGTATGTAGTTTTGAATACATTTTTTTCTTTCTTTCTTCCTTTCGTTCTTTCTTACACATACACAAACAACGTGCATTACATAAGTGTACGCACAGAAATTTAAAAAAAATGCCTCATTGCGCTTACGTTCGCATAGGCTTCGTCTATATATATTGTTATGAGTTGCAGGACTCGAATTAAAATGCCGTTCGAATGACTATAGAATTTATTACAACTATACGAACACGTATAACTCAGGTACAAATATAACTGAGCACAACCAGTACAAATGTAATGCACGATTTAATAACGCAAAGCAGCAAGCGCAAAGTCCGTCACTATATAGATTACTGAATGTACACACGTTTTACCTCGCTTGTGGTTATCGCTTGATTGGCAGTCTGCCGGAGGGGTGGCCCTCCGTTGGGGCCTTGCTTTATATTGTACAAATATAATATATCTGCTCGACCACACGGACTGAATTTCTAAGAATCACACCTAGCTAATGATTACCATAAAGATTACAATATACAATGAGCTGTTCAAATCACACATTTTATACACAAAGTAAACAAAAGGAGACGGCCTTTAAAGCGTTTCAATTTTATCAGCTCAAACACCGACGGGTAATAAATATGCTTTGTTTACAAATATGTGGATGGATGCAGAAGTCGCGGAAGGCTACGACACACCTTCCATGATCAAATTGATTGTGTACTAGCAGAAGGTGATGTCAGGAGCCTTAAGAACAGACGAGCGTGCATGACAAGAGCTATGAATGTCAAAGAAGCAAGTGAGGTGTGTAAGAATAAGCCTAAATGGCGCTCTGTTGCTCGTGCCTACCCCGCAAGGGACCTGGCGTGAAGTTATGTATGTATGTATGTTTACAGATATGAAGGTGGCCCAAATTGTAACAACATTTTTATTTCTTCTGAGGTCATAGCACAGAAAGATGATATGAAAATAATACTCAGCACACTCAACCACGGAAGCCGTCACATTTAATAACCAGGAGCTCATTAACTAAAATTAATAACACTAATAAGAGAGGGAAGTGATTTATTACTGGCTTTAGATTAAGCTGCAAGTAATATAATATGTTATTTAATATAAGAGAGTATAAGTACGTTGCGTAAGACAAGTTAAATTTAATTTAAAAGTTTAAGAGTCGTCTAGTCCATAAGAGATAGATAACACATTATTGCACACCAGTACAAAATGAACTTACAAACTAAAATCATATGACGACTACATCAAGTGGTCAGTACGAAGAGTTTGAGAGAGAGAGAAAGCCAACTGTCGGGTCTCTTAGTGAAAAGCTCGTTTGCCTATCGCACTAGACTTTTTGTTAGTACACACGTCTGTATTTAATATTATTTTAGTAATTTAATAATAATAATAATTCGTTATTGAAGTTTCTGCCTTTAGATACACTGGTGATGGGAATCTTATTGTTAGTATGAAATACCTGTGTCAGAAGATTTCACTCTTCACGTTATGAAAAACAATTGCTACCAGAAATGTATATATCTCTGTGTGTCTTTGATTTTTAAATATGTGCATCGATTATTAGAAAGGAATTAATCAAAATTTATATTTCATTACCTACCTATGTGTTTTAATTTTCATTTCAATTGTATGTTTAACTTTAAGCGACAATATAATCATATTGATACGAGCGAGCATTCGTCTCTCGAACTACGCTACACTCCTCCTTCACTTAACTGTCCACTAAACCTGTCACTAATTTACCACTTAACTCGTCACTGTCTTCTATTAAACTTCTCTTCCAACTCTTCCGTATTGCACTTGTCGCTTCGCTGTCTTGAACTGAACTCAACTCTAAACTGCTCAGTAGGCGCGCCTTACGCTGCTTATATACCCGGAAGAATCTTCTGGAACCCATTATTTCGTTATTTGCTATTCATCCTTTTTTATACATCTATTTCTATGTTTTCCTTCCCGAACATTCTAACATAGAACTTTCATTCATCATCTATTCCTTTCTAACATCTATCTATCTCTGTCTTCTCCTTCTCGAACTTTCTATTCTAGAACTTTCGTTTATCATCTATCCCTTTCTATCTAACTCCATCTTTGCTTTCCAGATATTTTTTATCTTTTTCTAAAAGTTCTTAAACTAACTAAATGGTTCCACTATCATTCGTCACAATATTATAAAAACCAGACACGAAAAACCCATTTCTTGAAATTGAAATAGTCCTTACCTGGAGATGCAAGAGGTGGGTGACACCCGATCACAAAGACCTAAGGCACGCAAGCCAAGTCTTATCTATCCATACTACTACTATCCCACTATGCTACTTTTCAAAATATCTTAACAACTATTCTTATTGACATAAAGTATTGTTACAACCCAGGTCCCGATAAAATCAAAATCCACCTGCATATCTGAAACAAAGCATATTTATTACCCGTCGGCATTTGAACTAATAACATTTAAATTCTTTTATTGTCGTCTTTCTTTGTGTTTAAAATTTGTGATTAGAAAACAGCCTATTGTTTTATTGTACTCTTTTATGGCAGTTTGCAGCCGAGTCATTAGCCAGGTGTGGCGGATTAAGTCAACAAGACCCGATGGAGAGGGAGGCAGTCGAGCGAGAACCACGAGCGAAGCGAGACGGGTGCACTACAATCGGGAATCTAACAAGTGACAGACTGCGCGTTTTATTGAATTACGACCTTCTGCATTACGTTTGGGCTTGTTAGTTTCGTATATTTGTACCTGTCTTATATGTGTTTGTATAGTTCTAATAAAACTCTATAGTAATTCTAACGGCATTGTAATTCGAGTCTCGCAAGTCGTAACAATATAGTAGCATAGCTCTTAAATACATCTCATGCAGCTTTGAACATTCGTCCTACCTATAGACCTTATTTCTACAATAATTAATATTCATGTTCTAACAAAAACAAATATATTTATTGTTGACAAGGGGGCGCAAGTTGATTTTAGCACCCCAGCGCCCATAGTTAAAACGGACCTTTGTTGAAAGTAAACAGACTCATGCATTTAAAAAGATTTCAAAGTTTTTTAATTGGGTCAAATATTCTTTCCTTAAAACTTACAAAACAAATGTTACCAATAAGCTTAATTATAATGTTTCCAACAAGGAATTTAGTACCAAAATATTTTTTTATATTTTTTATATATGCATGTCTCTGAATATAATGGACCATAAAAATGGCCCGGACTTTTTCGATTATCCTTGTCCAGACCATATAAAATTCACCGAAGCACAAGCCCATGCACGAATAACGATGTACTATCCCGACGACAAGGTGTCTCACTCACAATACCGTCGCCGATATCGCGTAGACCACCTCCTGCTAATGCAGTGCTCACCTCTGAATTATCGCGTGTAGCTCGCTTTTCGATCTTCTCTAAACTTCTCTTTTCCTTCCAGAGTTTTCTACTTGTTTCTTCAAGTCTTTAAACAAATAGATTGTACCACCATCACTCGCCACATTACTATGGGTAGAAAAACAACTATATGTGACTTTTTTACCATAATTGGCGGCTCTTTATAATACATATAACATATAATAAGCTATATTAAAAATTTAAATTCGGTTATCAAATCTTTCCGAAAAAACCATGATGTTTCGTCTAGTTTTAACGTCGATGTCTAAAAACAATATATCTAATTTTTAAATCCCTATATAAGAATTGAGCAACCAGGACCAGCAAGGACCTGCGTCATAACAACTTTAGACAATAAGGGCCTTACTTATAATAATCTCGTTAAGAAAGAATTAGCCATTTCTTAAACTAAAAGACTCTTAAGGCTCTAATGAACAGCTGTTTCAAATAAAACTTGCCATCTTGTCTCTTAGCAGTCACTTAAACTAACTCTCGATGTTGGTTATTTTTTACAGTTATTTACAAGTTACTTTACCACCACCTCTTATCCTTAAAATGAGTTTATGGGTAAGATTTTAGTTAATCAGTTGCTGAGCAGTTTCTTAAAATTTAACAAACGATTATAAGTAAGGCCATAATTATGCAATAAAATCAAGGTTAATATTTTGTAAGTCTGTTTTATAATGTTAATTAACAGATTTTAGCAAACAGATGCAATGTTTATAACATGTGCTGTGCAGCAATAATTTGTCATAATCATTTTAGCGATAAACTTAAACAAACGTAAAATATGGACGTGAAGATACTCAACGAAACAAGCACACATAAAATAACATTCTTCATAATGTTACGACCGAGTGCCGACAAAGTGAATGCACACCTGGCTTAGTAACTTTCCCGCATTTGGACTTATTTTGTTTACTTTGTGTTTAAAATTTATAATTAGACAATAGCCTATTGTTATTGGACTTGTATATGGCCGCAGGAGTGCAGATTACGTTTCCTTAGTGATTCAGTCCATGCGGTCGATTGTTATATGGTATAGGTTAGTATAAAATAATGCCCGAACGGAGGGGTGAGGCAGTCAAGTAACAATTACGATTCGATCAAGACGTGTATAACTGTATATAGTGCCGTCACTATATATAGTGACGTCATCAATGCTAAAGTAACTCTGTCTGTCCGTTTGTTCCGTCATCACGAAAAAACTACGGGACAGATTTGGCTGAAACTCAGTTTTCGATTCCGAGAATGAACATACTTTTTATACCGAAAATAAGATTCCGAGATAAAAATATATTAGTATCTTCGTTTTTTATGCTTTTACGGAAAAACTATTAGACCTATTTAGATGATATTTGGTATAAATGTAATTGTAATATCAAGAGTGTACAAGGGGTGCTTTTTATCCCGGACAGTGGGATAGATTTGTGTAAAGGTTATCCCAGACAACAGGATAGGTTTTGTTGTGATTTGTCATTTTCGTCAATTTGGTTTTATTGGTCAATTTGATCATTATCGTCGTTTTCGTCACTTTCGTCGCTTTCGTCACTTTCATCACTTTCATAATTTTTGTCATTTATGCACTTAACATATAGATTAGACGGGGGCTAGGTAAAAAATCAAGTACTATCAAGACTTATTCGAAACTAAATCTACCGAGCAAAACTCTTCAAGGTCCCACCAAATACCACTTACATTCACAGTTCCGTATCAAATGTTATTGACATGTTATCAAATTAAAGGAAGCTATTTATGTGACAATAGTAGGCACATCCTTTGTAGTGTAATGTAAGCATTGTCGTGCCTCTTGATAGTATAATTGATTGGAGGCGAACATGTCGACGAACGCGTAGTGGAGGTACCTACTTTTTATGCCTTGTAGGTATGTTCATGTTTTCTTTTCTTTTACTTATATCTGCGCTATTATAACTTTAAGCATCACTTGTTCTTCCTCATATTTAAATTTATAAGTATTCTGATTATTTACTTAATTTATTTTCATGTCATTCAACTTATTTTCCGAACTACATACTTAAACTAACCACTTTATCCAATCACGTTTTCAAATTGATATATTCCTTTCTTTTATACAACTATGCTGGTCGTCTTTACAAGTAAGTCTAATGACAACCCTTTTTTTGGTAACGTAGGGGGAATGTCTTTTCTTGCGACACCCCCTCGGGCCCGGGGGGGGGGGGGGACCCGAGGGGAGTGTGGGACTCCCAGCGGCAGGGATCTCCACGCATAACTATCGCTGTCAGCGGTAGTAGTCGCGAGATCCCGTCCGCCAGACTACCCACTAAACCTACCTGCGCCTCTTTCCCACGCTTTTACGGGGCGCCACGAGAACTAGAGCGGTGCTACTACATTCGTGACGCCCCAACGTCTGGCAATCTTCAGGACAGGCAAGGACTGCTTCATCAACATGGGAGGAAGTCCGCAGGTTCCCCCGGTCCCTGCGGCCCCCTGTGACGGCACTAAGGGAGGTGGTGTGCGTAGCGACGCCTCCGACCGCCAGTCCGCCGTCGTCAGATGGGGTCTGCGTACAGATCCATCTCCCTGGTCTTCTCCGCGGCCTCCTTCTGGGACATAACCGTCTCGTTGAAGGAGGAAACCGCTCTCCATCCGTCCTCACTCGACAGCATGGCTTCGACCAACTGCTGGAGCGAGGACACAGGACCCGTGGACCCGTGGTACGTTCTAACTGATGACGCTGAACTCCCACTCGACCAGCGTATGATACGCCGTATCGCTGGGTGCGCCGCACTCCACACATTCTGGCGTTGGTTCACGCCCCGATATCTGATGCAGATACTTACCGAAGCACCCACACCCGGTAATTATATGCGTCAGCCTGTACGTTAGGGCCCCGTACTTCCTCGAGACCCAGCGTGACAGGTGGGGGGGGGGAGGTGACAACCATTGCCCAACGTTAGACATCAGATATACCGCTTTCGCCACCTATTTGCACTTTACCTCAAACAAAAGAGTAACAGTGCGCCGCATATTTCAATGGTTGTAGGCCTCCAACTTGATGCGCAACACATACAGTCAGTGCAGCCCAGGAGGATGCAATTTAGTCTTCCTTCTCTCCAATACTAGTTATCCTATTCCCGCCGTATTGAATGCGTGCTCACCTGTAGAGGTGAGCTGAGTGAGTGCTCATCTCTACATACATCTATTACGGTAATCGATAACAAATATTGGTAACGACTTTATTTTTAAAAATTCTTGTTGCCAGATACAATTTAGAGATGAAGTTTTCCATTATATAATAGAAAAATATAACGCTTTTTTAAGCCATACTGAACTCATTACATTTCTTTGGCTCCAAATTCCACGTCTCCCTTTATCAGTAGTATTAATTTTTCACACCCTTACATACTACCTAAACATTCGCCATAACAAATGACCGTCGTCATATCCAGCAGTAAACTTCTTATTATAGACGACACGATAGTGATTTAACTTCCATAATAATTAAAGATAGTGTCTGCGATAAGTCAATCATCGTCCTCATTAAGATGGAAAAACAAATTGACAGCGTCCAGCCTAATGACACCCTCGAAAAGGCTCAATGTCATCACAGTGTTAATAAAATCAGTAGTTGCACGATACCATTTAAAGATATTTTATTTCACGAAGACTGTTCGTCGTTGTAGGAATTAATACCAATCACAATATGCAGATAGATAGATATTTATTGTACATAATCACAGAAATCTTACGAACTAGTATTATTGTAATTGTGTACGAAGGGCGGTCTTATCGCTAAAAAGCGATCTCTTCCAAGACAACCCGTGGCAAAAATATGGTTGATTAGAAGTGGCGATGGTGGTATACATGATTATTGTACGATTACTTACATTTCAATAATAAATATATAACTGTACTATATATACAAATATACATATAAGTTATATGCATATATACAAGATATGATGATAAAATGCAACTATTAAACATAATAAAATTATAACTATATGCAATATAATATCTACTAATTATATAAAATTACATATCATTATATTGTAGATAGAATAGAATATACTTTATTGTACATACAATAAAAAATTATGAAATAATATACAAGAATAGCTTAGAATTAGGTACAAATGGCGGTCTTATCGATCTCTTCCAGAAAACCATGGGATGGAATGAGAAATATGTCACAAAGCTAGGGTAGGGTTTGTTGCACAATATTTTAAGAGTGTTACATATTGTATATATTAATACATACATACATAACTTCACGCCAGGTCCCTTGCGGGGTAGGCACGAACAACAGAGCGCCACACAGGCCCATTCTTACACACCTCACTTGCTTCTTTGACATTCATAATATATTAATATTATTATTATTACACATAAGGATTTATATACACATTATATATATACACATATATATCTTAATATATATAAATCTCCTGTCACGATGTTTGTCCGCGATGGACTCCTAAACTACTCAACCGATTTTAATCAAATTTGCACACCGTGTGCAGTTTGATCCAACTTGAAAGATGGGATAGTTTTTATACCGTTGGAACCGGTAGATGGCGCTGAGATCGGGTTCTAGAATCCTCTTAACAACGGGGAGCGATTTTGTTTTTGTGTGTTTGAGTGGGTGGGTCCCCGGATGGTTTAAATCCACAATTGGAACCGGTAGGTGGCGCTGGGATCGGGTCATATCGTCTGCTGGGGCCGTTAGTATATATATATATATATATATATATATATATATATATATATATATAATTTAATAGAGGTTAAATATAAACTCAACAAATATAATTATTTGTGTAGTATAGAACTGAGTTATTTTTATTATATTCCATATATAAATGTATAGGCTGTACCAAAGGAGCAAATGCGTTGCTTACCTTCTTGGGACTTAAAAAAATTCAATAGGCTGTAGTATCAAAATACCAATGGCGTCGTCATCGCCTGACTAGTGTTACCGCAGCCTTAGGGCACGCTCTCACTATTTCGAAACGATTAATTTATCGATGGACGACTGTCGTCTTTAGCTGTTCCCATTATAACGATTGTTTGTCGTCAAATTTTTTTATCGTTTAGTGACTATCGTATCTAGCTGTTCCCATTGGATCGCGACGACATTTTGTCATTTCACGGCAACCGCTTTGTCTTTTACACATACAAATCTACAGTCGCACAAGGGAAGGGAAAACACGTGTAAAAGATGAGACGATATTTTTATCGCGGCTACGATAAATTTGTCGTAACAATTTAGTCGTACCGATTTTTTAACGTTTTACGACTGTCTTGCTAGCCGTTCCCACTGTCATGACAATCTGTCGTCATTGCAAAAAATGTCGTAGACGACAGTAAATCGTGTCGTTCTATATGTGAACACCTCCATTTGAACATATAAGCCACGACACTTAAAACTACATGATTATCTGTCGTCACGACAAAGTAGGAACGTGCCCTTACAGGGATATCTATCACACCATGATTAAATTCTACGGGTTTCTGTTTGTGAAATTCCATTTCGCGACGGTGTGACGACAGTATTTAAGGGCATTATTAACTTCATTGCAATTTTTCGCATAGATGAAGTTTACGGCTCAATACTAATATCTTAAACAACAACAAAAAACAATTAACCATTACATTATCCGTAATTAATTAATTATTGAAAATAGTAGACAGGTCGATTTCTTTTTATGTGGCCCTGTACAGAAAAACAAAAGCCGTATAAATTCAGTAAAAAGCTAAATTGATGTGTCAGTATTTAAAGCCACTATTACTACTAATATGTTCAAAGCCGCTATTTCTACGATTATATTGTTATATTACTTTTTAATTTTAGTGCGATTTTCGCGTTTTTCAAGACAACCTTCTGAAAAGAGTTTAAATTAAAAAAATACTTTAACGTTTAATTATAATTTTAATTATGAATATTTCTTGTTTTTGAGTATAGCGAAAATGATATTTAATTTTTCTTTAGGTATATTTCATAGGGAATTCTCAATAACTAATTAAATTTTGATAAGATATAGGTACCTAAATAAAGATTAAATAAATACAAATCTTTATCTCTATAGTGGTTTTGACCTCGTGTGCTTATAAATATAATACATGTAAATAGATTGTCGTAAAATAATTTGCAATAACACAACTGAATTTCACTATGAATAAAATCTCAATGATTACAAAATTCCCTAACAAAGATCATTTTCACTTTGAAAAAATATTCATTGCAATAATTTTCTTTCTGGTCCAGTTGTGATATAGTGATTACGACGAATATCAGTCAATTTTTCAAAAATAAAACGAATATTTAAACATATTTTCCCCTGTCAAAATACTCGTAAAAATCAAATTGTTAAAATATAGTGTTGATTATGAAAACTTAAAAAAAAATATAAACAAAATAAAGACGGTGTGCGTCACGGGACGCCCAACAGAAGTGATATCTTAAACTAAACTAACGTGAAAGAAAGGGAAGCTAGACAGACTGGCGCCGTAACGAGTTACGTAATGAAGCTGTTAACCCTCAAGCAGTTATCACTTCAAAAATTAATATTAAATACGACAAAGTATGAAAACTCCTTAAGCTAACAAATGATTGTTCGAGTTATACAATTTACACGGAATTCATTATCCCGCCTTTGATTTTACGATCATTTTATGTGCATTTACGTTGTAAAATCGGTAGGGCCCGACAGTTTGGTCTGGATTTGTGCGATCCGATGCGGACAAATGGGAACAGACTTTATTGTATTTGTTACACTATCGGTATATGAACCCGTAAAGTTTAGTGACGTCCTCGCGTGTTCAATTTTCGATATGATCGTAAAATCTGAATGGTGTCTAAAAATAAGTACATTGTATTTTATTTGCAGTACTTGGTCGGAATAAAATAAATGTTTTGATTGCACGAGTTCAGCAGACAGGCAGACGGTCCATCCGCTGGATAGCGGTTACCATCGCCTATAGACATTTGCAAGGTGCTACAAATACGCTGCTGCTCTCTTAAGGGAGACTGGAGCCGGACCACTAATGCTGGAACACAACTTTAGGTTGTTATGGCGGCATACTTTAGACCAGGGGTGGTAGCCATTCAGTCGGGCAAATGCCCTACCACCTGGCTGTTGGCTGTTTTATCCCCTTATACGACAGGCCGCCGGACCGCAGGAAATTGTATTTTTGCTCCGTTCCTGCACGGATAAAGACACGGATGGTGACTAAAAGTAAATATAATGTATTTTATTTGCAGTACTTGGTCGGAATAAAATAAATATTTTGATTACACGAGTTCAGCAGACAGCGACCCATTTACTGGGTTGCGGTTACCATCGCCTATGGACATTTGCAACACCAAGGTGCTACAAATGTGCTGCTGCTCTCTTAAGGGAGGCTGGAACCTGACCACTAATACCGGAACACAACTTGAGGTTGTTATGGCGGCATACTCTACCGTAGGGGTGGTAGCAATCCAGATGGGTAAACACCTTACCACCTGGATGTGGGTTGTTTTGTTCCTACTCCTGCACACAGTTTGTACAGTTAACAATAGTCACCCGATATTTGATTTTGGGTTATTTTTTTAACAACCAGATTAAAATTTCCAAGAATAAAATACAACGTAACATAATCAAAAATTACAATTATATGAATAATAATAATAGTATATAATAGTTCAATGTAGTTTAAAATTACAGTCATCAGTCACCATCCGTGTGTTTATCCGTGCAGGAATGGAGAAAGAATACAATTTCCTGCGGCCGGGCGGACTGTCATAAGAGGCGACAAAGCAACTCACAGCCAGGTGGTAGGGTATTTGCTCGACTAGATGGGGACCACCCCTGCTCTAGAGTTTGCCGCCATAACAACCTTGTATTGTGTTCTGGCATTAGTGATCAGGTTCCAGTCTGCCTTAAGAGAGAAGCAGCGCATTTGTAGCACCTCTGATGTTGCAAATGTCCATAGGCGATGGTAACTGCTTTTCATCAAGTGGGCCATCTGCCTGTCTGTTGAACTCCTGCAATAAAAATATAAAAAAGAATAATAACTTCCGGTAAATAATTTAAAGTGTGTAGGATGTTTTAATAAAATCATGGAGGAAAATGTTTAAGCAGCCGCCATCTTTAATCAAGATAAACGCACACCATTAACAAAATCCAAACATTTTCAGATATTAATTATAACAATAAACAGTTGAAACATTAAATATGCAATCCTCAGTGAGAGTTATATCTTTGTGCCGTTTGCTGCTGACACGCTCGGACACTGTGAAGTCATGTGCTCTCAAAACACCTAATTGACTCTTTAGATTAAAAGAGCTGGTTCCAGTGAGGTAACTTTTTGAAGCCCAGCTTTTTGAAAATTTACACATTGACTTAGATGACGTATGCTCACTATTCTAGCCTCAGGGTCGCAGGCGCCGCTATGTGCAACTTCTCCCGTAACTATCACGTGGAACTGAGGGAGCCCACGAAGTTCTCCCTATGCTGGTGACACTGGTACCCTAAGTGAAACTTGCTTAATTTGGGAATATACAACATGTGTGTTTGTCTGCCAAATTTTTTTATTACCCCATCTTAGAGGCTGGCAAAATACATTGACATCCTCCCAGGTATTGCAAACATCCATAAGCGACGATTACATACGTTCCAAAGCAACATGGGTATTATGCCTGTTGGAATCTCCAACAAAAAGTATTTAGTACTTTAGTGCGGCATAGTATTGGCCACCAACACTAAATATTTGAATTTAGAATGATGATGTTTTTTGTTTTATCTGTATATATTTTTTCCCGCTTATTGCTATTAAAATCGTCATATATTACGCACGTACCATTTCATTAATAATTAAAATATCTACAGTCCACAACGAATTAATATTTAAAGAAGTGTTTAACAATGCCTGTATACCAGCTTCCAGTAAATAACATAGATAACATAACTTTAGCTAATGTAGAGCAATAGGTAGTTATCTATGAAAATATTAAATCAATTGAATTTGTCAGAACGCTCGGCTTTTATCGTTTCTACTAATTAAGCAGGGTAAACACAAAATCCTGAATACCAGTACGGATTCAATTACAACAAGGAAACAGGATACTCGCAGAAATTTGTGAAACTAAACAGATTTTGTTCTCCCTATCAATGTTTACTTACCTATTGTTACTGGGGGATTTATATAGTGAAATATATAGAACTTTGATTCAGTTTAAAGCGCGCATACAGTCTTCAAACAGTGTTGACAGAGTAATAAATATTACGATACAAAACATTGTAACACCTTTGATTCTTACAATGTAGGTTTTTACAATATTTCAAAACACAATAATAACTATAAACTAATTAATCCCGAAGGAGGGCTTTGTAGCGAATTCTTAGGTGAGTAGCGACACCTAATACCCGACTCCGGTGGCCAAGGCATGGTTCCCACCTCCGTGCTTGCCTTAACCAGCCGGCACGGAGTGGAGATCGCTAGAGCTAAGTCTCAAGCTCTAGGGGAGGAAGTGATCAATCGTCAGAAGTAGCTTTGGTGAACCTGCAGCCCATTTCTCTAAGCCCCTTAGCAACTCATACCCATGTTGTCCCTGTCTTCTATGGCATTTCTTAAGGCCCATGCAGGGAGTGGCGAGTCACCGTCTCCCCATTTTTCTATGTTCCCAGAACATTGCGAAGGGCACCAGGCCCAATACGCCATAGTGCCCATTTCCCAGACCTCTAGTACCACTAGCAGTTCAACCCAATAGAAATAGAATAGAAAATACTAATCTAATTATTTAAGAATATATGTAGCAACTAATAACAAACTGAGTAGAGGGCGCCAAAGCTTAGAACCGGTTTAAAATTAACCGGTTATAATCGGTTAAAAGAATAAAAATTGGAAACAAATATTATTGTTGTTATTTTTTTTTTCTTCCATTACGATTGGATTAGTTTCAATTTCGTTAAGCCAACAAATATTATTTATTTATTTTTTAAATGTTTCTTTGAACACCGACTTGCCTGGAAGAGATCGCGATAAGCGATACGCCGCCCATTGTTCTAATCGAAATGTATTTATATGAAATGTCTAGACTTAATTTATGGTGAACAATAAAGAGTTTTAATTCATATATTTGTTAAAATCGGTTTTAGCCACCTATTTCATTCTGAGTATTAATCTTGAAGAGAATGTTATATTATAAACCTGAATGATCCCATTTATTCCACGAGAAGGGGAAGTAGAATTCTATATCCCAACATGTGTTTGTGTGCAACTAAAATCGTGCTGTACCATATGGCTGGGCTTTGAAGGTGTGCGCTCACAACCGGATATTCAACAAAACACATTAAAATAACTTTTGTTACCAGAAACCGGTTGATTGAGCTTAAGGTGAGAACATAACCGTAAGAAAGTTCATATGAAACTTAGGCTGTAACCGGTTCGGCTTTGTTTACCGTTTTCCAAGGCTTAGGTGGCCATACTAGTAATAAACGCTATTAAAACTATATAAACGGCATGAGTTTCGTTTTATGTACCATATTTTAATATTACAAACAGACACTTCAATTTTACTTTTCTTTATAGATATTGACCTCCATAACGTGGATTAGGTGGCGAATTATGTTAGAAAAACTGCCTAAGGACTGATTTTTTCCGGCCATGATTCAAACCTACGTTATTGGGGTGAGACGGCGGTGAGTTAGCTAGTAATATATCTTAAATTTAATGTATGAGTGTATGAAATAATTTAAAAATATACGCTTTTAGTTCTTTCAAATATTCCGGTTGCTAAATTTCCGAGATAAGTATTATTATTTGCAAGTTATTTAAAATAGGAAAAGTAAACCAAATAAGTTTTAAAAATGTATAAAAAATAAATATATTTAATAATTATGACTGGAATCATCTTATTATATAAATCATTCGAAGACATTGATTAACTTTTTAATTTAATTTTGCTTTCTACCCGCAATAAAAAAAAGATATTTTCTCTAATTTGACCCTACTGAATATGAAACTTCTACATATCTGATTTCATATATCTAGCTTAAGTAGTTCATGTGATTAGCTATGACATACAAACAGACACCGGAATCAGATTAAGGCTTAACCTCTGACTGTCTGATTTCCAAAAAATATACAACAACAAAGGAAGTCGGAAACTTCAGCATCGAAATCACTAAGGCATGAATCACACTAAATTCGCCACGGATAAGCTGGTAGCTTAAATTCTTTACGCAGTACAGGAAAGGCCCAACCGAGTCCATTAGCAGGACGTTAATGGACGCGTATTATTAATCCAGCAACAAAGGAAAAGCAAAAAAGGAGGTATTAAGAAAACCTGTTTATTACATACTAACGCCACTTTAATATAGTCTTGTGTAGTTCATGAAAAATGAACTACTGAGAACTGGTTCCCTACGCTGTACTGAGAGAAACGAAATCACTACCAATTGTTAATCAGTTGTTAATCGGCATTAACCAGTTGTCATTCTTGGAAATTATCGTTGACAAAGAGTTCGTAAGAATCAAGCGACGATTACGATACGAGCAAGACGTGTGTACATTCGATAAGCTATATAGTGACGGACTTTACGCGTGTTATTGAATCGTGCATTACGTTTGTACTGGTTGCGTCCAGTTATATTTGTACCTGTGTTATACGTGTTTGTATAGTCTTAAGTCTAATAAATTCTATAGTTATTCCAACGGCATTTTAATTCCAGTCCCGTAACTTGTAACTGTTCATATTCTAAGCACTAAACAGAAACACTGCACTGATTTTTCAAACAAAACTTTATTCATAGCACTTACACGAAATATTAACAGTCTTGTAATACAAACCATAGCACCTTAAGCTATTGGTCAACGCCATCTATGGGTAAATTGATTACAAATCCTAACAGTAACAATATTAAAATTTCTTACAAATATGAATTTGCAAGAAATCTTAATATTATTTACCTTGCAAAAATTGACAAAGTGCCAGTCACTTGTGTGCCAACGATTGTATAGTAGCCCCTATTTTGGAATAACGAACATACACTTCAATATTATTTGTATAGATGTTACAGATAGGAGGGAGAGCTAGGTCAATGTTTTTGGCCTAGTTTTTCTCCAGACATTTCTTTTGTACTGGTCATAGTTATTTCATAGATCTTAATTATGTTTTTATGTCTTCTTTAGATGTGAGAAAAGGAAATACCGTATTTCATGGTGTTTTATTATTGGAAAACAGTTCTTGTGACTTTTATTTTTGGTGTTACGTAGCCGTGTTTTTTCAAAAAGTAGAAAGTTGTTTACGAAATTCACCATGCGAGGGATCGAATTACGAGCATCTGTGTTTTAGTGAGCTCGGCTGCCCAAAACTTAGCCCGCTCAACTACAGAGATAGTCAATATTGGCAATCGCCCGTAGTATGTATGGCACCAATAATCCTATTAATATTATAAACGCGAAAGTTTGTAAGAATGTATGGATGTATGTATGGTTGCTACTCTTTCATGTAAAAACTACTGAATGGATTTTCATAAAACTTTACAATAATATAATACGGCCGGCGTATCTTAGCGAATGTGAACATAGGCTCTGCGAAATTTAGCGCATGTAAACTCGTGAAGAAAATATAGTGACCAACTAGTACAAAGCAACGAAAAAATACAGGGATGAAGGGCGACCAATTGTATTCACTGACGAGTCGTAAGCCCACTCATCACACGAGTGTACATGCTCTAAAATTCGCAGAGCCTATGTTCACATTTGCCAAGTTACGCCGGCCGTATTATAACAAGCTTACATATCAGAATAACACATAGGTTATAATTAATAGATAACAAATTATAATATATATAACAAAAATTCATAATATTTAAGAAATACCTTTTTGATAATGAAATGCTATTATAAAATTGAATAGTATTTAACTGGTAAATTATGATTTGGATGTCATTCAAGATCACGGGCCATAAAAATGTCCCGGACTTTTGGAGGCCTTGCGTGGGGCCATGGGAAGGCCAACACGTAGAGGCCTCTTGACAAATTTAATTTAAGTATGGCATGCCACTGACCGGCGATTAGCCCTGTCTACACCATATAATAATGCACCGAAGGAAGGATAAGCCCCGGCCAAACAACAACAAAAAATTCTGATTATTATTAATATATTTTTTTAATTATTGCTTTGTTTGATATGTAATATTATTATGATATCTAATTTATTTAATTATAATCATTCATTTAGTTTTATTTATAAGATGTGAAAATTGCACGCCTAATAAGGCAAAATGGGTTGAAACAATTACAACAAAACACCTATTAAACTACCATTAAAATATTTTTTTAAAGTAAATATGTAATAAATAAGTGGTGAGCTTAGCTCTCAAATTCATAAAAATTGTGTCCTACTCTTTAAATTTCAGACTAATTTAGACTAAGAGCTGGAAATCAAACGGAAGAATTTAACAAATACTTTTAAATATAATTAGTTTCATGAAAACCCTAACAGCTTTTTGAAATATTGAGTCTTTGTTTTTAATGTCTGTTTTGAGGTATGCCACAAAAAGGTTAAACCAGTAAACTTTCATCACTAAGGAACCTTTCAATGTAGTTCGAGACACACTTGGCTGATTTTATGTTTTTTTTTTCATAATAACAGATAATTTTCATGTGGATTGGATATTATTTATAAGTATTTATTTGTGAACAAATAATTATGAGCTTGCTATAAAAATAATAAAACAGCTACTTCACAATTCAATGCCAAAACAATTCTTACAAAAAATACAAAACATTTATCTTCATTACACAATAAATTCCAAAACATAAGTATTCCATTTACAAACGCTGTTCCTAAAAACAAAACCATATAAAAAAACCAACAGAACTCTACAGAGTTGCGCACAACAAGCCATTTACAATGTTTCAGATAATACCGTGGTGTGACCAAATCATATCTTTCAGCGTTTCAGTCTTGTTTTGTCCGTAATTGAGAGCACACGCGACCGGTTCATTCGCTCCCCGAAAAGTTTTAATTCGAATAAACCTAACAAGTCTTCAAGGTTTTTTTTTAAATCCGACTGAAGTTGTTTTTTAAAACATTCCGAAATTAAAAGTCGAATTAGAATTTTATTTTCAGAACTTTTTGTATATTTAAATTTCGAATCGCGTTTTTATGATCGTTTAAATTGCTTAAGAATAGCGCAGTGTTTATAATATTTTTAAAATTAGAACAGAAATTGAACTTTGAATTTATATTTTGTAGTTCTTTTTATATTTAGTTTTGGCATTCGGTGATTATTCGATTTTCAAATTTTAAAAAAGAAGTGCAATATTAATTCTTCTTTTTAAAGTCTGGAATATTTTTTTGGTTCTTAATTGAACTGCTTTTTTGTGTTTTTTGTGTTCAAATATTTTTTGTATTATCTAGAAGACTTCGAACTACAATTCTTAAGTGTAAGGACACTGGTGACTGGTGGTTGTTTATCGATGGTCTATCAAGTGTATGTCCAAAATAGGTGGGCCCGGGCTGTCTGCGGATAACATCTCGTGGCTGGGCAGGGCCCTATGTAGCGGTGTCAACGTAAACTGGACGTTATGCTTCATACAAATAAGGCACATACTAACTGTCCTGATGCCTTTTTATGATGATATGGTGAGTTTTTTGTTTTGTAACATTCATATTTTTTTTCTACACAAAAATCTAAAATATCATAAATAAATAAAAATAGTAATAAGGATGATAAGAAATTTTATCGCTTAAAGCGATCGCTTCCAAACAAATCGTAATTCCATGCAAAATTTAAGTATTAGATAGATAGATAGATAACTCTTTATTGTACACCAATACAAACATGAACTTAAGACTAAAATTATATCTAGTTATGTACAAAGGGCGGTCTTATCGCTAAAAAGCGATCTCTTCCAGACAACCCCAGAAATGAAATTATATGATAATGGCGATGGTGGTATACGTAACATATAGTACAAACTACTTACATTTTAATAATAAATACATAAATTATATATATATAAATATATGGATAAATTTTATATATTACATAGATATATACTTAATATACATACCATACAAATACATATCTACAAAATATATAAATATTTATAAGTGAATTTAAATATCATATTCCAAAGACAGATAGTATTTTTTAATCATAGTTTTAAATATCGCTAGCGATTTTGCTTGTCTGATTATAACAGGAAGCGCGTTCCAGAGCTGTATAGCCTTAACAGTAAAAGAATTGTTATAAAAAGTTGAGTTATGCGCAGGAGCGTTCAATTTAAGTTTAGTGGAAGGGCGTAAATTATGAGAGCATGAAAGAAATTCAAAATTTTGTTTAAGGTAATCAGGAGTACTAGGGACAAATAAAATACTATAGAGAAGAGCAAGGATGTGAGTATTCCGGCGAAATCGAATTGGCAACCACTTGAGTTTTTTTCGGAATTCAGAGACATGGTCATAATTGCGTAGTCCAAATATGAACCTTATGCAAAAATATTAGAGGCGCTCAAGTTTATTGAGTTGTTCTTGGGTTAAATTTAGATAGCTGGCGTCAGCATAATCAAGTATAGGAAGTAATAAGGACTCTGCTAGCTTAATTTTGGTGGTAGTGGGTAAGAAATTCCTCAACCTTCTGAGGGATTTGGATGAGAGATAAAGCCGCCGACTTAATTCGGTGATATGAGGTCGCCAAGACAGCTCACTGTCAAATATAACGCCAAGATTTTTACCTTATCACTAAAAGGAATGATTGTCCCGTCAAACATCACACTAGGTATGGTACTCCAGTCGACCTTATTAAGCATCCGTGAGCTACCTATGACGATGACTTGAGTTTTTTCAGGGTTCACATGAAGCCCAAAAGACTTGCCCCACTGCAGAATCCGTTCAAAATCAAAGTTTATGATTGAAACCGCTGTATTATTATGATACTAAACATTACGTAATTTTTAAAAGCAAATAAATGAAAACATAAAACTAATTTAATGTACTTAGGTAAAATATAACCTATAAAGTGATTATATCGTATATAATAATAAATAAATAATATAAATATAAATAACAATAAAAAATTTAACATCGAAGAAAGTTATAATAAACAAAATGGTAAGGTGTATGCCCATAGCAGTGAAGAAGCCATCACACGTATTCCGAGGGTTCAAAGAGGACATTATCCTTCATCACTCATGGTTTGGCTTGGAGTCTCCTCATATTCAGGCTTAAATGAGGTGTTTTTCTGTGAAAAAGGTGTAAAATACAGTGCTGAGGTGTACCAAAATACCATCCTAACAAACATAGTGGAACCTCTTTCTCAAAAAATAAACTTAACGAAAGGAATGAAAGACAACCGATGTAGTAAATCATAAAAAAGAACAATGGATAATGTAAAAAAAACTGATAAAACAGTAAAAAATCATAAATTACGTAAAAATAATGCATCAAAAATGAGGCAGGGTATACCATACCCGAAGCAGGTTGGCACAGGAATATCCCGAACGGTCTCCCATGCCAGACTGCAATCACGCCACTATGCCCCTGCTGCCCCGGCCGCCAGGTACTAAGCGAGCTAGTTTACTCGGAAAAAGATTCAAAAAAATACACAACTTTTAAATTTTACCAAGGTGTGAGATACCCTGGCTCATGCTCGCTGGGTTAAAGCTCCAAAGAATATCTGTACAGTTTGTACCTTTACTCTTGCTTGTAGTGGTGGATGCTGGCAGCTATTGGTGGATTGCTGGTGCTTTATTGTAGTAGGATGAAGAAAATACACCTTGTTGCTTTCAGGGATTTATTCTCGTAGTAGTTTGGCTTGGATGCTGATCCCTGATTGCAACTCAATAGCGACTCGATCACAATATATTTGTGAGCGTCATTATAGTGATGTTATTCTATTAAAGTAGCCTTAGGGTGTTTTTCCACCAGAGATGTGCTATGCTACGTTGCTATAGATGCGTTTGATTTCCACCAACCATATTCACTGGTGCACATAGCTTAGCACTGGTGGAAATGGATTCAGCTAAAATATGTTTTTTATATGGAAGGATGCGTACTATGGGCCGTCGCGAGTGGTGTAGCGATGTGCAGAGCAGGGTACCTACAGTATTCCCGCGTTTGTCGCTGAATAGCGCATCTTCCTCGCACAGTTACATAGTTTAGTATTGGTGGAAACGTGAATACATATACATACATATTTTCGTAGCGTAGATTTCACATCTTCGCAGCATAGCTGCATAGCATATCTCTGGTGGAAAGGCAATCTAAAATAGGCCGCAGCGTCAGCAAAACGCTATACGTTGAACAGTACAATATCTTTGTGTTCCATTAATGCGGCCAATTTTCTGAATCGTTTTCAAGTATAACTCGTTTTATATGGATAATGTTTTATTTATGAATTTGCATGCCGTATAACCCAAATTGTTGCACAAAGTTTCAATGAAAAACAACAGAGGTTGTTATCGAAGGTAGAGAGCGATTTACATTTTTATGGTGTGTATGTTTATGCATTGGTTGGTAAAGTACAGGCACGGAAGAAAAATACCAGGACCGCCATAATAATATTGGGAGTAAAATGTTATATTAGTAACGCAATAAAGTACGGATATCTCGCACATCACTAGTGTATCAACCTAAGTATTATATCTTATACTAATACATACAGCTGAAGAGTTTGTTTGTTTGCTTGTACGCACTAATCTTAGGAACTACTGGTCTGATTTGAAAAATTGTTTCAGTGTTAGATAGCCCATTTATCTAAAAAGACTATAGGTTCAGCTAAGACCAATAGGAGCGGAGCACCAATGAAGAATGTTTCAAAATCGGGGGGTTTTAAAAACATTCCTCGCGGACGACATCGCGGGCACAGCTAGTATAAACATAAACTAAGGAACGCTTGCATAACGATCGCCTTTTAAATGAAATCAGTTAATCATATTAAACTGCCTAAATACGTTTTACACGAAATGTATTGACAGTTCTTTAAACATATTGTGTGTTGTGCAAGACGCTAATTGTATTTAAAGGTGTTAAATACGTCTTGTGTTTCTTAAATAAATTTAAGCAACCTTATGCAAGCGGCTCTTAATCTTTCAATGAATACCGTCATATAGTTTTAGTGCAAATTTATTAAAATTGTTTTATCCATCTACAACCAGCATTAGCTGTCATAACTATAACAACATAACTATATAACATAACACACTACATAACAAAACCTACTGGGCCACAAACTATGTCAAATATTTTGGGGGAGCAAATGGCAGCTATTCCGCGTCGATCTAAAAAAGAATCACGTAAATCGGATCATAAATCTCAGAGTAATCGGTGTACTCGTACATATGGAACGGAATGGAATTTTTTACGTAAAAAAAGTTCATAAAATGAAAACTGAATTTCCTGCGGCCGGGCGGCCTGTCGTAAGAGGCGCCAAAACAACCCACAGCCAGGTGGTAGGGCATTTGCCCGACTGGATGGCTACCACCCCTGGTCTAAAGTATGTCGCCATATCAACCTTGAGTTGTGTTCCGGCATTAGTGACCAGGTTCCAGTCTTCCTTAAGAGAGCAGCAGCGCATTTGTAGCACCTTTGGTGTTGCAAATGTCCATAGGCGATGGTAACCGCTTTCCATCAAGTGGGCCGTCTGCCTGTCTGCTGACCTCCTGCAAATAAAAATAATAATAATAAAAAATAAAACTATTGGGCCAAACTATGTCAAATTTTTAGGGGACCAAATGGCCACTATTCCGCGTCGATCAAAAAAGAATCACGTACATCGGATCATAAATCTCGGAATAATCGGTGAACATACATAAAAAACCGACGAATTGAGATCCTCCTCCTTTTTTTGAAGTCGGCTAAAATCATTCATAGCCCGCCGTCTTTCGTTAAAAAAATGATGGATGTGAAAGTAATGTTTTTATCCATTAGACAAAATAAAACTGATAATACCAATGTTATACATTGAGTTGTTGAGTAAGAATCATTAATAACTAATTTTACGACTTAAATATTCTGTTATCTTTGTTATCATTTATGAATGCGGGTAGTTCCTATGTCGTTAGCATTCATGGCGTATTCAGTAGTGATTTAATGACTCGTACTCGTAGATAATGATTATGTAATTTATAAGGTTAACCGTATAACGCCCTGATGAATGTTTTGTCGTCAGTCAATTCCAGTCCTCTTGGATGTAGGTATCCCCAAGTGTGTTCCACAACCAGAAATGGAGGTTAATTGGTTTTCTTATCTAGTGTTTACGAGCGATCTTTGTACTCGGAGTTATTAAAGTTCATTTTAATTTTGATAGAGTTTTTAGACTGCAATTGAAAGATAATGCTTTCTTGTGTTTTATCAATTAAAACTAGCGAGCCTGGCAGACGTTGTCCTGCTCTGAAAATTAAAATCTGTCCCGACTGTAGCACCGAGGAGTCCACTCAAATTAACCAAAAAAATTGACAAAATTCCCAAACGCGTATCCAGCGCCACCTACTGGATCCCACTGTGAATCTAAATCATCCTCGAATCCATTTGAACACATTCGAATATTCCATCAGGATCGGTCCAACCATTTTAGAGGAGTTCAGTGATATACTAACAGAATAATTATGTACCTACCCACAAATACAATTTATACAATTTTATCCGTGCAGGAACCGAGAAAGAATAGGATTTCCTGCGGCCGGTTGGCCTGTCGTAAGAGTCGACAAAAACACCCTACAGCCAAGTGGTAGTGTGTTTGCTCACCTGAATGGCCACTACCTGATCAAAACCACCTGGTGAAAATAAATTCAAAAGTATTTATTCAAAATAAATTCCAATGGAGGCCACTTTTTGAAGGTCATGCATTTAATTTCAAATTTAATTTTACTTCCTATTTTGTGTACACTGCTTCGCAATGTCTTATTGCTGTTAAAGAGAAGAAGCGGCAAGAAACTCCCCAGCAACACGTCTCGCTAAAAATTGATTTTCTCTATATTTCTGATTCTATGTATACAGAGTTTCATACAGAAGTATGTTACAGAGTTACTTTTAAAGAATTAATGGAGTACAGTGCATACTCAATAAGACAAAGACACAATAAAAGGAAAGAAAAGTATTATTAAAGTTATAATAATGACATGAGGTACTAAAATTTTTATACTGCAACAAAAAACAAAAATCCTAATAAATAATCAAATTGTATAAATGAACTTCAGCATTTATTAATATGAAAACATTTACACCATACATTCAAAATAACTCAACCTACCACAATTATAAAAAATATCAACATAATAAACAGAAATCACTCTCATCTTATTTTTTTACAATCTGGACCCAAGAATAAGAGTGTATCCATATCCATTCATCTGTTTAAAGAGTGCCTTCTCGAGAACGTCTGCCGTTAGTCGAGTACCCAAAATTTGCGAGAAGTGTCTGTGGGAATGTTATTCTAAAATTTGAGTACCCAAGAATAATTTACACCGGCAAGATATGCAAATTGGGTAGAGCCATATTTGTTATATTATTTTAAAGGGGGTAGGGGGTGTTCAGTTTGTACAAGTTCTAAAATTGTCTGCTTTTCTGCTGGAGCATCACGTGAAGGCTACTGAACGGATTTAAATGAAACTACACAGAGCTACTACTACTTTTTACCACAATAAATGATTCATCTTTGTGGGTTAGACCGGTTACAGTGCTCCATCGACAGTTAGTGCCATACGTCAGTTGCGCTTGTCATTTATATGACAATTCATAATTTCTTACAATGATGGACTGACTGTGCGCACGCGTGTTGTCGGTCGAGCGACGCGCTAAGGAAATAAATGAACGCGTTCAGCGCTGCACCGATCAATGAACTGATTGCACGGATATATGTATCATCATAAAAAACGATTTTATACCGACGTCAAAATATTGAAGTATTAAGTTCTCTAGTAATTTCGCTAATAATTCATCAAAACTTATGATCGACATTCTGAAGTAATTTTAAAAAAGGTGCATCTCCGAATACCCGACAAAAGTGATAATGGGAAGCCATACTGGCTTCGTAACGCGTTACGTAACGAAGTGGTTTACCCTCATATAAGAAGTTATCACTTCAAAAAAATTCTTCATCTTCACACAATAATAAATATAAAGCATTGAATTCCCCTTGAAATACTCATGCCACTTTTTCTTGTTAGAAAATATTAATTATTGAACATTTAACAGTGATGTAGGGATGAGTTTAATGCGTTATTCGTATACAATAATGTAGCTATAATTTTTAAGCAATTTTCATCATTAGTTAAATAAATTTTCATTAAAAGTTTATCACATCAAGCCTATTTTTTATGTAAGTAATATAGACCTACTTCTGACTACGTAGGGGTTACGCGGCGTAGCCGCAGAGAAACCTCTAGTCTTATATATATAAAAATCTTGTGTCACGATGATTTTGCCAATAAACTTCAAAACTACTGAACCGATTTCAATCAAATTTGCACACTTAAAAGATAGGATACTTTTTATCCCGTTGGAACCGGTAGGTGGCGCTGAGATTGTGTTCTAGAATCCTCCTGATCATCTGGAGTGATTTTGGTGATTTTGTTTTTGTGTCATGAAATAAAGTCTTTTAGGAATTCAGAAAATAGGCGGTACGAAGTTCGCCGGGTCAGCTAGTAATATATAAAATGTTAATGTACAAGAAAAAAACACAAATAATAAATGGGTTCACCAATCACCGTTACTTGGAAACGTTACGAAAAACGCGCTAATGCATTGCCCCAAACATAAGCCAGCCTTTTGGTCTCGTGAGTATGTCATATATTCAAATAACTTCACCCAGCCGAAAGCTTATTTGCAAACATTTCGAAAAACATGATCCAGACCGCGTCATTAGCGAGCTTAGTGTCTAGATAAGGGCATGCATTTATTAAGTCCTATATTATCAGTGTCCAAAATAGTTGTCAATGTTATTGCTGAAATGATAACGTTTATTGAACTCGTCCGATGATATAAGCGGATGGGAGATAAACAATGCAAATGTCTGAATTACGCTTTACCGTATTTTGGGTACGGAACCATCAAACGGGATGAGGTCAGCCGGATGCGTTGATTATGCCCGAGGATTTTGTGATTGGGAGTTGGTAATGCTTATCTATGTTCATTTATTTTAATTAGTTTATGTCGCATTGCATAGATGATTTTAGTTCCGGACAATTTAGCAAGGTTAAAAGTAAAAAGTCCACGAACGTGATAAAACATGTCAACGGAAAGGGAGAAACAGATATTACAATTGGAATTGTGGAAGCATTTGGCGACAACATTAAATCTTTTTATATACGGAGTAGCAGGTTCCAGGGTTAAGAGCTATGCTGATCGAATTCACCAATTGCTCCTGCTATATTTAGGGCTGCTGGAAAGATCAAACGTTAGTCTTTCACAACTTTAATCATAACTAATATCTATTTTTTGTATTGACATATTTTATCACGTTCGTGGACTGTTTAGTTTTAACCTCGTTGAATACATGACTTAATCAACGAAACATAGCAGATTAAAATGGGTCGTAACAAAACAAACAATTACAGAAGTATAAACTTTAAGTATCATATATGATATTACAGATGTAAACACGACATGCAATAAAATATTGTGACGAGCGTTTGGTAACCACGTCGAGGGGTGAAATGGTATTTGGCTTAACCGATATTTTGTTAGAAATATAACATAAATTTTCATCAATATGTTTCAAATAAATGAAGGTATAATAATGTATAAATAAAGAGTACAATTCAGTTTACATACATTGATATTTTATGTGGAGGTATATAGGAATATCCGCTGTTTTTGTCTTTTGGCTGTAGAAAAAATATTAATCAAAAATTTACTTTTGTAGAAAAAATATTAATCAAAAATATATCATACCAATAAAAAATATTAATCAAAAATACGTAATGGCACAAAAACTGCTCAACAAACCTTCTTTGATCTAATTTTTATTTAGTCGTTTTAGGTTGTACTATCTTGTATTTTTTAGAAATTTTAACTAAGTAGGTAGTTATAAAGTTGGAGAGGCAGCATTAATTTATGAGTTTGGTGGAATATGTCCTTACCTATTAGCTTTAACAAGAAAGTTGTTAAGGAATAACATTACAAATTTTAAAATCTTACGCCCTGTACTTATTTACTTGTAGATTAAGAAAACTCCACGTACCAATTATGCGTATCAGGATCACTACTAATATTTAATATTATCGCAGTTTCACTACAATTCTGTTAGCAGCAAACAGACTTGTATATTTCTCATTCATATAATTGTTAATTAAAAATTTACTAAGAAAAGGGATTGTAAGATTAAAAAACAAACCAACACGCAGTCATGACTATTGTATAAGAGCACTACTTTTGTCAAAATTATTATGTAACTCTAAAAATACATGTGTTAAATTTGCAGAAACATATTTAAGATAAGACATGTCTATTTGAGTTTAGTCTTAATTTCTGTTTATTTATCTTTGCTTTATCAGGTGCTTATCTTTATCACGAGGTAACACTCATCTATTGATTAAGCCGACCAGACATTGGAACGCTAAGCGAGTTTTGGTCAGGATTTAAAATGTTCTATATGTATCCGGCATTCGGTTCTTATTATTTTCAGACATCGAGTAGTATACGAAACCTTCATTCAAGGTAAATTGGGGAGCTTCATGTCGGTAATATCAATATGCAGAATTCTTCACGCATTTTCGCTTACCATCAAAACATGACAATTGTAGCAAAATGCACAAGATCTGGACAATTACATACATGCCTCTCGGACAGGATTTTAACACACGCTATTTAACATTCACTAAACAAGTAATGAAATATAAGTAATAAAACACAATTTTATAACACGAACAACATGTTGTAAACAAAAATCTAAATATAATACTTAATGGCAGTGCTGGTAAAGCTATAGGATGTGTCCATTTGCGTAGGTCTTACTTACTTATTTCGTCAAACAGTTTCGCTATGTTCCAGAAAGAAGAGCGAGAACAGGTAATGAAATTATTGGCACTGAAACTAAATAAGTTATGTCGCAAGATAAATAATATAAGGACATTTAAGGCGCAAACTTGAAACGTTTTTTATCACACACGATGTCCACGGGAAGTGTTGATTGTCACGTGTGTAGATCCATACACAAAAAATAAAACATTTTGATATTTTATTTAATTTTTTTATTTTAAGAAATTGATTTAATTTATTTTTTATTTACACGCAACTAAGATAAGATATTTCTTAATCCTAACCAACAACAAAAACACGTTGTGGCTTGAATTTTGTTTTTTCTGTAAATAAAAATGTAAACATTTCCTCTTTTGATACGAAATTTCTTATAATTTTCTAAAAGCCTGACTAATTATCTTTAATAAGGTATTTTTAAAATATTTTCCTTTGTAATTCACTGGTGTTACTAATCAACAAGACGTGGTAGCGTAATGGTTAGCGCACGCGTCCCAAACTTAAAGGGCGCGGGTTCGATCCTGGCTGGAACGCATGCACCACTTAGGCAGTTTTCTGATTTAATGTGCATACTGGTACAGTTACCACGAGCTAACAACGGTGAAAGAGAACATCGCGATGAAACCTGCGCATCGATATAACCTATGTATCAAAGCTTGTGACGGATATACTGTCCATTCCCACCTATAATGGGAGGCCCGAGCCCAGCAGTGGGAGATTTATGGGCTGCTATTATATTTATTTTATACCGATCATTATCATCCGATTGTTAAATCTCGGTTGCGATCGGAGCGGTTTCAAAGGTGGTTTACATAAATATTATAGGATATGCAGCTTCTTACATTATATATTTCAGATTCACTGCACACTAGCTACTTTTAGCATCGGCGATCGGCGATTTATATATATAAATTCGCGAATGATGTAGCATGACGCGCGATTTTGCAACGCGATGCAGCATCGATGCAGTTGCAAAATCACCGATCGCCGATGTTAAAAGTAGCTAGTGTGTTGTGGCCCTAAAAGCTAATTACAACGATCTCATGAGCTGTGAATTTCCAAAAGGTTCTCCACATTTTTATTTAACAAAATGCGTGTACATGACGTTTTATTTCTGATCATTTCCCCCATAAAGTCGGCTTTTATTTTCGACAGCTATGTTGTGGGGGTTTGAAACGGGAAATAGGGGATTTGACGAGGGTACACTGAATGTCTCTACGACTAATGGCTATCAGAAGGTTTTTATGTGGCCCACTGTTGCGTAACAAATCGAGAACAATTGTTTTGTAATGCTTTCTGTTGTCTGTTGAATTACTTTGTTGAACATTTCAAATATTAATTTGTAGTGGACTGTAATTATTTTAAATATAAAAGAACGCACAAGCACGTGCATGACATAATGACGACTTTAATATATAAAAAATGCATTCATGGCATTATGGCAACTAGGCCTTGAAGCCAGACTACTTTAATAATAATGGAGGGAAAAACCGATAAAAAAAAAGAACATCTATGTTCTAAAATTAAACATTAAGTATGTTTAGTGGCCAGTATTATGCCGCACCAAATGAATAAAAACTTTTTGTTAGAGATTACAACAATATAATTTGAGGTGTTTCTATTTTGTTATTGATAAAAGCTGGCAAGCAAACAAATGATCCACCTGATGGAGAGTCACTGGACGTGTGCAACACCACAAGCGATGCCATCGCGTTTCTATCATTAAATAAATATTATTACACTCTTCAGACATGCCACAAACATTTGGAAGGGGAAGGGTAGGGAGGAATATTTAACCCTTTTGCAACCCGTGTCTAGAAAATGTATAGTTGGTGAGATATTTTTTTTTGTAAATCTTCTTTCTTCCACCGCACCATTCTCTATGGGTGGGGCGTTCAACCCCATTTCACAGGGCATGTGGAATGAGCTACCGACTTAGGTCTTCCCAAAGCGATATTTCTGGTGTCGCAAATGTCTGTAGACGATGGTATCGGCTTTCTCGGTGAGAAAAAAGCTCCTTAATACTACAAGACGATATAAAACCACATTTCTATTTTATGCACAACAGCAGAAAAATAATGTAGGTAGAAAACGTGGATCCATTTAGTTAAAAACGAGACTTCAATTATCGCCGAGCGTATAGTTAATGTCTATCCATATAACAAAGATATGAATTATCGTAGCTAATTTTATAAAGGTTAAAACTTGATAAGGTCTGTAAGTCCAAATATTTACTTTTTATCGGCATAACTGCTGCTGACTGTATCTACACAGCTTCTTGTTGGCATTAACAAATTATATTCGCAGCGGTTCTTTATAGACTTGATATTTCAGGGGGCATTTCAAGCATGAGGGGCCAACCACAATTTATGTTACGTGAATTTCATGATTATTTGACTGCTACCCCGTTCTTGTCCCACCTGGTCACATTCATGAGACTCCTTCCTCCTACTTCCTCCCTAGTGTGATGATTAAATCGAGAAATTATCAAATTAAAACAAATATTTAATAATTAGTTTTATTTCCAATTAAATTATTTTTTATAATATAAACACTATGCTCACACAGATAGGCTTGAAAATATTTTGAACTTTTTCGTTAATAGTTCAAACTAGCGGCCCGGCAGACATTGTCCTGTTTTGAAAAAATAAAAACCTAAGACCCGATCCCAGTGCCATCTTCCAGTTCCAATTGTGGATTTAAACCATCCGGGGACCCACTCAAACACACAAAGAAAACCACCAAAATCGGTCCAGGTTATTAGGGGGATTCTAGAACCCGATCTCAGCGCATACTAGCGGTTCCAATGGGATAAAAAGTAACCTATGTCCGTCTCCTGGTTCTAAGCTACCTCCCCACCAATTTTCAGCCAAATCGGTACAGCCGTTCTTGAGTTATAAATAGTGTAACTAACAACTTTTATACATATAGATTTCGTGTTTTAAAATTTAAATACTTTAAATTTAGAAACGTGAAGTAACGAAATTTAGGATCCCTTGTCACATAATGACACACATCATCGAATCCATGTATTAAAACCGTAAGGTTCTTTGATTATAATATGTGACCACTTGCTGTTCTTTTGTTACCATAAACCTTCTGAGTAGTTGCAAGTATTACACTACGATAGTTAAAACAGTTTAAAAAACTACATCAAGAGAAGAAATATGCGTAACAGTCTCACAGTTAGCGATACTAAAGACCGCGTGAAGTTACGAAGAAAAAGAAGGAAAGCGACTCCGGGGCCTCGAGGCAGACACATCACCCCAACTGGGATTTAAGGCTAGGGTAATGAACGATTATGATAAAATGGTTACGGAACCGCAAGAAAATATTTTGTTAAAAATAGACAAGGTTGAGAAACTTTCAACGCTCACGTGAGATGGGTAGCATCTAAAGAATAATTAGTTTTGTATGTAATCGCTGGGGAATTTTCGAATATTACTTTTCCACCTGAATTCATTCCCAACGTAAACACCACACACGAAAAACCGCATTTGAAAATATCAACTAGGCAGTTGAGTCATTTCAAATCAAAGAATTTCCTGTAGCCGAGCGGCCTGTCGTAAGAGGCGACAAAACAACCCACAGCCAGGTGGGAGTATTTGCCCGCCTGGTGGGCCCTCACCCCTGGTCGAAAGTATGCTGCCACAACAACCCTGAGTTGTGTTCCAGCATTAGTGACCAGACTTCCTCCAGTCTCCCTTAAGAGAGCGACAGTACATTGGTAGCATCTTCGGTATGATATATGTCCATAAGCGATGGTACCTGCCATCGTACTTATTAGCGACCTGTGATAATAACCAGATAGATAAAGTAACAAGGTTCTTGTGTGCACGTGGCATTAATTATGCTTATTTAAAAAAAAAGATGGACCTGTAAAAAAAATTAGATTATATTCATAGTTATATATCGTTATAGTGTTTTAAAATCTATCTAAAAAAATAATCACGTTACTTAATCAATTCTAGAATTATTTTCTGAAAATATTTTTTTTATTTTACCTATAACTGTAATTTTTAGCACAGAAGATCTTTTATTTGTTTATTTCAGAAAACATCACATACTCATAAAGCATAAAATTACATTAGTATAATTACAGTTATAAATAGTTAAACAGTTAAACATACGATACACGTATTCAGCTACACACATACATACATACTCACACACACAAGCTATAATTTTATAACGCTGTTCAATTTTTTTTAGAACTACGTAAGAAGTATGAATTCTAGCAAAGTTTGAAATCATATTGTTGAAACAAGACGAATGTATCTTAACAAAAAAGCCACCACGAGTTTACTATAGTGACGTTAACTGTAATTAAATTGTAAAAAGTAACAGAATTAAGGGAAATAATGATTATTAAACTGTGTTTTTTGCTATAGTATGAAGTCACGCGAAACTTTGTATGTTTTTAATGTCATTTATTTCGACTAAATTCATAGTTTTTTGGGGTTCGGTACCTCATTCTGTATTCGTTACGTCCATTCGTCTGTTTATGTATGATATATATAAGATAAGTCATTTACATCTATGGATGCTCTTTTTAACCGATTTCAAAAAAAGGAGGTTCTCAATTCATCGGAATCTTTTTTTTATGTATGTTCACCGATTACTCCCAGATTTATGTTCCTATTTACGTGATTCCTTTGTTCGATGCGGAATAGCTGCCACTTGGTCATATAGAAATTTGACATATTTTGGCCCAGTAGTTTTCATTTTATGAACATTTAAAAAGTAACAAATATATATAGAAAAACTTCAAAAACCGACTTCAAAAACTAAAAAGTATAAAATAACTTATTTCTTAGCCTATTATTATTAATGTTTATCATCTAAGCATCTTGAAGTCGGTGCAAAGTAAAACATAAAAATTACTATATTTTGAAAATTACTAAGCACCGACTTTAAGATCTTTAAGATAATATATATTAGTAATAATAATAGCCTTAGAAATAAGTAATTTTATACTTTTTAGTTTTTGGGGCCAGTTTTTTTAAACGGAGTTTTTTTTATTTATATTCTGCCATCTTTAACAGACAGCAACACTTATAACCTTATATCATAATAAACATAAAAAATAGCTTGAATTGGATATATAAGTAATAAATGTATAAATGTATCAAAATCATACCTGTTTACACTTGGCTGCGAAGAAGTGCGGCCAAGTGCACAATGGCAACCGTGATTTTTCAGTCTTTATATTGCCATAAAGTGGACGATATTTTATTGAAAAAACAAGTGAATAATTTTTTCCGAAGAATCAATTAAGTATAATTTAATTAAAAACACTAGCGGACACATTTTGATAGACAACCTGATAGATCTCCTTATCAAATAATATGCGTAAAAAAATTGGTTTTTAGCAAACACTCGATGGGTGTACTACTTTTGCAGCCGGATCTTAGTCTATTTGTAGGTTCCTTTTCAATAAAACCTTAAAAACTTTATAAGTAGTAAAACGCTCTAAGTAATTAGCAAAATATTTTACCTATGTGTAAAATTTCAATTGCTAAACTGTGTATTTTAAGAGTCTAGAAATTCGTTATATCATTAATATGTAGTTCTATGCTTATTTGTTCGTATATCGTCGCTGTCAGTGCAGGACCTTGTAAATACATTTTTGGTAATATTATTTTTTTTTATAAATTAAAATAAACATACACAAACACACACACATACATACATACACACATGACATCACATATACCCACAGGAAAGAAAATAATACAATAAAGAAAAATCGATAAAATGTATATGTGTGTGTGCGTGCGTGCGTGCGTGCGTGCGCGCGCGTGTGTGTGTGTGTGTGTGTGTGTGTGTGTGTGTTTTGCGTATGTAACAAATTTTTCGATTAAAAAAAATGGTACAAGGTCCTGCATTCGATAACGTTTTTGATCTTTCCATTGTTAACCTAATTTACTATTTATTTGAGCGTTAGAAAATATGCTTCTAATGAATATAGATATATTCTTTATTCTTTCTTTATTCTTTATTGTACACAAAAAGTTACATACACAATAATAAAAAAGTGGTGATGTACAAAGGCGAGCTTAACCCTAAAAGAGTTTTCTTCCAGCAAACCTATGAGTCTAGCGAGAAGGGGAGAAGCAGAAGGCAGGGTTGTGTACGCAAAAGATATTTTACGTCATATAATATAATATAAATAAATAAATTAACAAGAATAAATTTTATAAAAGATACTCATAAGATATATACATACATACATACATACATAATGTAAAATATAGAGATAAGGATAATTTAACATAGATAGTGTTCTTTGACTTTTTTTTTGAAACTGCTCTCCGATGAGCTATCTCGGATCGTATGTGGCAGGGCGTTCCATAATCTAACTGCGTGGACGGAGAAAGAACCACTACAACATGCCGAAGAGTGTGTGGGGGCTTTGAGAAGAAGGGATTTAGAAGTTCTACAATGCTTGTCAGAAGGAACAAGAAATTCAAAACGTTGACGAAGATAGGAAGGAGAAAGGGGGTTATGTAAGATATATATACCAAAGACCAATTTAACTGCGTTCTATTTCTACCATTTGACCATGAACCCATAAAAATGAATTCGATACTTTACGCAGTTCACATAACCATAAACCCCATCATTAGTACTGTAGTAATCAATTTACCATTAATTGTTTAACTTCGATCGAAAACAATGTGTCGATGGCAGTAGCCTTAGCTTAATTTACAGCCCATTAATTAAGGTTAGTGGTTTTAAAGGTCAGAGTAGTCACTTTAACAAATTGATATTTGTATGTCTATAAATAATCCATCTATATTTATTACATTTTATTGCAGGAGTTCAGCAGACACAAGGCTCACTTGATGGAAAGCGGTTACCATCGTCTATGGACATTTGCAACACCAAACGTGCTACAAATGCGCTGCTGCTCTCTTAAAAGAGACTGAAACCTGGTCACTAACGCCGGAACACAACTCAAAGTTTTTATGGGGACATACTTTTTTTTTTTTTTTATATTGCAGGAGGTCAGCAGACAGGCAGACGGCCCACTTGATGGAAAGCGGTTACCATCGCCTATGGACATTTGCAACACCAAACGTGCTACAAATGCGCTGCTGCTCTCTTAAAAGAGACTGAAACCCGGTCACTAACGCCGGAACACAACTCAAAGTTTTTATGGCGACATACTTTAGACCATGGGTGGAAGCTATTCAATCGGGCAAATGCTCTACCACCTGGCTGTGGGTTATTTTGTCGCCTCTTACGGCAGGCCACAGGTGAACAGGAGGTGAATGGATGTCAACCACTCCTGATCTAGAATATGCCGCCATAACAACCTTCAGTTGTGTTCCGGCATTAGTGACCAGGTTCCAGGCTCCCTTTAGAGTAGCAGCGCATTTGTAGCCCCTTTGGTGTTGCAAATGTCCATAGACGATGGTAACCGCTACCGCTCTCTATCAAGTAGCCCGTCTACTTGTCTGCTGAATTCTTGCAATAAAAAATAAATAACAAAAGAGAGCTTAAGGTATCAAAATATTTTTGGGTGGTCAGTATATTTTTTGCCTTAATTATTCCTATATATTGCTACAACTGGCGTATTCTGTGAACCTAGAATCCCTATAATTCTTAACCGACCAGGATGTTTTATTGTTTTTCCTATTTAAATTAGCTATATTTATAAGAAATATAGTTAATATATATTTCTTTCAATGGTTTTATTTATTCACTTTATTGCACTAATTTTCTGAGTAGTAAAATGTAACTATCTATTGTCCATTGTTAATCTCTTGGTGTTTATGGGTGGCCTTCGAGAAGAGATCTGTAGGTGACAGTTTGTGCTGGTTCGATAATATACAAAGATTTTATGATTTTTATGGCGAAATAAAAGGGATGATGGCGTGCGCAATGGATTTCAATAAAGACAAGGAAACGAAGCGAAAATGGCCGCGGACCGTCTCACACGCAGCAAGCTTCAGACCGCGCTCTGTATAAACGTGCGCCTTCGCACGCATCACGCATTTTACCATGCCATAAATTATTAATTATAATTACATCGCTCACAAGAATATAAACCGTTTTATTGATCAAACGATGCAAGTTCCTACAAGGCATATAGCTTTGGATTAAGCTAACAAGTTTGAGAATTCCAATGAATTAAGGAATTATATTCAAAGTTCTATTTTGCGAATATATAAGGTCGTTCAGTTGAGACATAGTTATTTGAGTTTTATCTACGATCAAGGCGTCACAAATTCCATTAAAATATATAATGAATATGAAGTCATAATACTACGTGTATAATAATGGACACAGCTAGAGTATAATATTATTCTACTTGGGCCCTACGATTCACCCAAAAATCCAGTAATCGTAAATACGCAGAAATGAGGTAAAAAAACAAAAACGCCGAGGATTTCAAGAAACGATTTTACGTTCTCTTTACTCTGAATAAGCAAACAATTTGTGATCGGACAAAGTCCAGATACATGGTCAAAATTTCGTCAATTCTGTTTTAAAATTGTCATCAATTCAAACGACGTCTATAGGGCAAGCATGCTAATTACTTAAAGAAAGTAAAATATTGTAGTGGAACACTTACAAGCCAATAGATGGCGCTGTGCAACAATTGATGTCACAAATGCTTCCCGAACATACAAAAACTACTAGAGCAGATGGGTCTAGACCTGCGAGGAATAAGATTAGCCTCGCTGAAAGATCTTCCGTTAAGACAGAGGAGCATTCCATCTATCTCCTCTCCTCTCCTCTCATCAATAGGAAGAGGTCCAGAGGTCGAATCCACGACTAAAACATCCCACACCTCAAAAACTACTCACCGGATATTGTTAAAACCAATCTTTAGTTTACGACCTCCAATTTTTTTTTGAATTTCTGTTTTAGTACCAAAACTAGAGAAGGGGTTAATTTAATAACTTTGGAAGGTACTATCACCGTCTCTTTAGACTAAGTGTTACTTAAAACGTAGTTAAGTTTTAAAAATTGATATGTAGTGTAAATCTGTAATATCATAAAATTCTAGACAGGCTGTGTCTTGAATTCTATGATATTATAGACATATCTAGACATTGAAGCTATTCAAATTCAATTCAAACGTAATGTAATGTTTTTTTAGATTTCGTGTCTGTCTGTTCGTGATTCACGTAAAAACTACTGGGTCAATTTCGATGCAGTTTTCGCTAATCCACAACTAATTCTTAGACATAACTTCTGTGTTACTTTTTATCCTGAGAATTCCACGGGTATGTTTCTGGGAGTTATTTAAAATGGCCAGACATAAAAAAAGGAATTCCAATGTGATCTTTTTACTGATAGCAAATTTTATGTAATGAAATGCGTAATATTTTTATCGTAGGAATCCCGCGGGCATTTTCCCGGGAGCGGTTTATAGTTGTCCGGGTGCGTAAAAATAGCTTATTCCGTCAATTTGCACTAAAATGATAGCCTACAATCTTTTTTAAATGCTGTATAATTTGTGTTTCGGAAATCCGTCGGGAATTTCAAATCAAGCGTGGACAAAGCTTGGGCATATCCTACCATATCCTAATGGTAACATTTTAATAAACTAAACTTTATATATTTCTTTTTTTATGAAGACATGAATAATATGATGTTACCATTAATTATTACATAAATATTTTTCTTAAATAAGTCAATAAAATAAATAATTAAGTGAATGAATTTTCAAAGTCTGATTAATTAAATACACAACACGTATACTAATTAAAATTAAGCTAAGGTTATCGACACATTGTTTTCGATCGAAGAAAAATTAAACAAAAACACATTATTATATATACTATATAAAATTAGTACTGTGTGTATAATTAAAAACGTGGTCAGGAAAACTAATTAAATTTATTAAATGAAATATTTTACATGAACAACAAACATAACAGCAGAAGGATAATTTCAGAAGAGGATGTTGTCATAGTAGAAAAAACATACTACAAAAAAAATTACCAGTATAAAAAACTTAAATTGTATGTTCGGAAATTAACTGAACACTGTGGATATCAAAAAGTCCTTTGTTTGGTCACGGCTTGATAAAGTGAAGAAATATTGTTCGTGTAATGATCCCCAAGGTATCTTTTTACGTTAAAAAAAGCAAACAATCTCCGGCCGGCTTGTAAGTGGTCATAATTATGTGATTCCCGGTTTCCTGTTTGAATGTAAACAGATTTTATTTCTACCCAAATAGACAGGCCTTAGTTAAAATCAACACCTCTGTCGGCTGTTGTATTTACTCAAATTGATTGATTGTGTAATTGTAGAAATTCGGGATCGACAGTGGTCGAATGTGTGAGTTATAAATAATGAGAACTATAAAATACACTAGCTATGCCCCGCGGTCTCTGCCGCGTGGTGATTAAAAATCGTCATAATTCCAAAATAAAAGATTTTTCTAAAATTAAAGTAGCCTAAGTTACTCCTTATTACATCAGCTACCTGCCAAAAGTCACGTCAAAATCGGTTCAGCCATTTCAGAGATTAGCCGGAACAAACAGACAGACAAAAATTGAAAAAAAAAATGTTATTTCGCTGCATGTGCCGTATATATATTCATATGCATGTAGTAAAAAGTGGTTATTTCAATATTACAAACAGACACCTCAATTTTATTTATATGTATAGATAAAGGAATTTATTAGATTAAACGGTACACGACAGACATGACGGGACAAAAGAATACACGAGAAAACGTGGTGTCAAAAATATTCAGATATAAATTGACATCTCGAGATGCCAGTGCGAAGTTACAGACCTCATTTTAACAGTAATGTTACAAATATATTAGTGTGGTACAAAATAGATTGGTCAAGTGCCTGTCAGACTCAGTAAGTGTATAATAATAGTCTAATATAACGTCAAGATTACCAACTTTTATATTTTATTCATTGGGCTACAGAACTATAAAAGCATTTAATAAAACGTATTCCAAAAATATCCGATGTAACTAGTCTAGCCATAAATACTGTTACATAAAAACTTTTTTTTTTCAACTTTTTGATTATTTTGAATTTGGTACACGTATATTATTTTAAAAACTTCTTTCGATTTTGCGCCATTTCACATATTTCTTCGTATTCATTATCAAATGAGAATATGGAGTGGGGTGTTAAAGAAAATAGGATTGCAGTGATCGCCTTGTTGTAGCACCTTAGGTGTTGTCATCGGTCCATCAAGTTAACACGTCTTTGTCAATGACGGTTTCTCAAAGAACGTATGAACTAAGATTGCAAAGATATCACGAAAACCTTTATTACGTAAAAGTATCTCCTTTCTAATATAAAAAGCAAGGAAGCTGACTTTATTTGCCTTTTTCTGAAGCTCTTGACCAGGTCTTTCACTAAACAAATGATCATTTAGGCTTCCATTGCCAAATAACAAAAACAATAAAGTTCTTCATCACTTCAGACTTATTCAAAGTATGTGCGTGGACTGAGCGACACCGATTTGCATGAATATATGATTTAGATAACTAGCTTTAATCGAAATGATAAACAGCAGCGCAGATTTTAAGTCTACAAATTTGCTGTTGATCAGCGAAAACAGCATCAAAATTAGCCCAGTAGTTTTTACGTGAATTCCGAACAAACAGAAAAACCGACAAATAGACAAGAAACAATAAAAAATGTATTGTTTTCTTCATCAGTTATATAGTCTACATCAGTTTTTAAGCTATTGTATAGCTTTATCGCGGGCTTTGAGCGCGGCGACCGAATGAAGAAATTCCGTAACGAAAATAAACCTAACACCTCCCACTCTGCCTACCATGCGCGGCGACGGGGGTCTGAGGCGGGTGCGACGAGCGGATGTGTGCGGTGGCCATAGTGACCGCGAGCTCTCGTAGCGGTTCGAGGTATGTCAGGTATTGCAAATTATGGACGACGAGTTGCTCCGAAATCGGACGAATACGTAAGCAGCTGTTTGTGAGAAAGTATATAGGGGGATAGGTATCTATCATATCTTTATAATGCCACACTCACCGCATGTGTGTGCGCCCCGTAAGTATACATGTATACATAGGTGATTTAATTTTTCCTTATCGGTCACCACGCTAAAAAAGTGTAACTTGAATTAATATCAAAGAAAAAAAATACTGCATAAATAATTTTTACCTTCACTATACAGATACGGCATTTTTAGAATTTTATAATATTCTAGATAACCAAGAAATTACATCTCTAACAAAGATGTTTTTCCAAACAACCGTATAAACAAATTACTAGGACTGTAAAAGTTGCACGAAATCCTTTAATACGTAAAAACATCTCTTTTGTTATGGAAAAGGTAAGGAAGCTTACCTCAGCTACCCTTTTATCCGTTTCCTAGTGCTCTGGGTCAGCAGCTCGTGAATGCGGTCGAAAAATTGGGATTTATTGCCTACGCTCAAGTTTTGATAAAATATGTATCATATATGGTCGAGTCAGCAAAGGGTATTTAAATAACTCTGGGTATAGAAATGGTGATGCGTAACGATTTGGTAAGGTGTAATGAACACAGAGTAGGTTACTTTACTTATCTCGGATTTCTATATTTGTATTACTATAAATTATTTTAAATTATCTATGGTAGAAAAATAAGATATTATTATTAAAAATAGCTTAAAAAATAATTTATTTTATATACTTATTAGTTTTTGAAATCGGTTTTTTTAAACGAAGTTTTTTTTCTTTGATACTTTTTAGTGTCTAGGTATGGGTACGCCTACGCAAGGCGCCACGCGCCTTAAAAATATAGGTCCCAAGAAACGGGCACAAACAAATGATCGTAAAATAAATACTACAGGGTCAAACTATATTCCATTTTTAGAGGACCAAATGGCAACTATTCCGTATCAAATTAAAGAAGAATCACGTAAATTGAATCATAAATCTCAGAGTAATCGGTGTACATACATAAAAAAATAACGGCCAAGTTGGGAACCTCCTCCTTTTGGAAGTAGGTTAAAAATTTACATTAATTTTATGGCGTTTATTGTTATCTATATATTCTAAAATTAACTATTCAAATTTACATTTCAGAACTCCATGTAACGTCACTCGATTTAACGACAAACTCCCTCAAGCGTCGAAATCACTTGGATTTGGTTGGTTTAGCTTGTCTTCCATACAATGATTCAATCTGTATAGCATTACCTCCATAATTAATTACTACAATAATTAAGTAAAAAAAGTACCTTTTAGTTGCCAAACGTAGTGAAAGCTGCGCATCTATGTACGTTATTTTATCGCTGTATTTTGTGTATCTTTAATTACTAATATATGAATTGTTGGACATTTGCAGGGCTTGCTTGGGGCCATGGGAAGGCGATCACGTAGAGGCCCCTTCAACACATTTTGTGATTAAATTTGTCGAAGGGGCCTCTATGTGATGCGTGAGGCGTGATACTGACCGGCGATTATCCCTGTCTATGCCATATAAAAATGCACCCAAGGTCAAGCCCCGCTCAGTGTAGGACTGTTGTAGGGAATGAGAAAAAAAAGTACTGGTCTATTGGGATGAAATGCTAGTGGAACTACGGATAGGGGACTATAACGTCTGCCCGTCGCAATGTTCAAGGAAAATGGAAGAATGGGCAGACAGCACCATGAGTATGAGTCCCTAAAGGGTGTCGAGATCTGGGCTGTAGGTTTGCTGAAGCTACTTCCGACGTTAGGCCATTTATTACTTTGACCCCTGGGGCTTGAGTCTTAGCTCTAGCGGTTTCCACTCTATGCCAGGTATTTAAGGCAAGCACGGAGGCGGGGGCCTTGCCTTGGTTCCCTGAGTCTGTTACGAGGTGTCGCTACTCACTTAAGGCTGGCACAAAGCCCCCTGCAGGTATTATTATTTGTTTATTTTATTATTACATAAAAGAGCAGGCGTTAAAATAAGACCTGGATCTTTACCTTCTTCATCAACTTTTAATAATCTCTTCATACATTGGTGAAGCCATCTAGCGATGTTGGGTAGATCACAGATAACTTCACCTCATACGGCACTGCGGCAGCCCACTCGCGTGAAGATGGTGCTCAGACTTTTGAACTTTTAATACGTCACTTTCGCATACGTATCGCCGTGATTGGTGCTGTATTAATTGAGCAGGCGCACGCGCACGTCAGTATATAATCTTTAAATACTGTCCGAAAAAAAACTTTATCTGAAGGTGTTGTGAACTGTTGGTGATCACGGATCTGACGACGTACTTTGAGAAGGTGAGTGGGCATATTTTTTAGCCGCTCCAGTGGTTGTCGTATGGGTTTTTTGTCTTGATTGCCCGGCATCGCATACTTCAGTATATCACCATATTTTAATTTTGGGCACGAACTTTTTAGCATCGTAGCCCGCATACTACATGTTAGGGCTATTTACACGCCTTAACATTATTTATGGTCCGAATTCGAGCGGATTTTTCCAGCAAAATACAATTTATATTGCGTTATATCACCACCATATTTTTTATGTGGGTAGGTTCTTGAAAATATAATATTAATTTTCAAGTAGTATTTCGTTTTATGTACATAATTATTAGTACGCACGAAATATTTCAATATACGTAATATATATACATATTTAAGTACATAATTATTAGTACAATATTTACTTATTTGTCATACAATATATACATATCTAATATAATTACGTATTATTGGTAATTATAAATATACTGCACAAATTAATATTCTAGGGCACGTACGTAATATTGGTACATACCTAAACACATAAATTTATACCTACTTAGGTTTCTTTTCATAATATTTCTTAGTTATTTACTTCTACCTACGTCAGAGTATAAAGTTTAACTATGGCGTTGAAACAAGGTACTTTAGAAGTAAAACTAAAAATGTTGATAAGCAAAAAAGAGTCGATTTTTGCGAAGATTAGTTGTGTCTTTGACATGTACAAAAATATGTCGGACTTTGATCCGAAATCGAATGAGAATTTCATGACTGAGTCGGAAATGATTGATGAAAATAGGCGTGATTTTGAAGAAATTATTGACCGAATTAATGAAATTAGGTTGATAATGGAGCCAAATTTTGAACCTTGTTATCAAGAACTAGTTGCCTTTGACACGTTATATAATAAAATAAAACGTAATAGGAATAAAATATTATCTTATTCATCAATTTCCGATACTGTTAATAAAAAATCATTCTGTTCGAACAATTTGAAACTACCTCCTATTGAATTGCCTAGTTTTGATGGTGACACCGAAAATTGGCCCTTATTTTATGAGTCATTTAAGTCCAACATACACGAAAATGAGCAGTTGTGTGACTCGCAACGTGTGCAATATTTAGTTGGCAAACTCACACATAATGCGAGGAAGGTTCTCGCAGGTATCGTACCTACTGGTGATACATATAACATTATATGGGATAGTTTAAAAAAGAAGTACCAAGATAAACGTTCTTTAGGTACTCATTATTTAAATAATATTTTTGATTTGAAAAATTGTCAACATAATGCCAATAGTCTGAGCTCATTTATAGAAAAATATTCAGCTTCAATATTAGCTTTACAACAATTAAAATTACCCGATTTATCGGATTTTATTCTGTTGCATTGTGCACTTAGAAAAATCGATTCTCAGACGGTACAAGCATTTGAAATGTTTATAAGCGATAAAGAAATTCCTTCTTATAACGATTTAATTTCATTTGTACAAAATCAAGTAAAAATATTACAACGGTCACATATCGATAAAAATTTTAATTCACCGTCAAATTCACGAAATAATTTTAATGTAAGTAAACGTAATACAAGGCCCTCTGCCGCCCGCACCGCTGACGGAGTCCCCGCAGTTCGTGCGCATGCGTTTCTGACGAATAATGACAATATGCCTACTAATGGCAATCGTTCAGAACGGTCTAGTAAATTTAAACCTTGCGCTCTTTGCAATAAGGTCGATCATGTTGAACTAATTAAATGTTCGCAATTCATTAATATGAATTCACCGAGAGACAGATTTAATTTTATTAAATCAAGACAAGGCTGTGTAAACTGTTTAAATGTTTCTCATACTGTCTCGTCGTGTCCGGAACCCGCGAATTGCAAATATTGCGAAAATAAACAGCATCATACTTTGTTGCATTTCGAGAATGAACATAATATAAATAATAATAATGGAAGCTCGAAACGTCAGATCTCTGCTTGTAATAAGAGAAGTGGCTCGCGCGCCTCCGTCCCCGCCGCCGCCCGCTCGGCGCACAATGCGTCGCTGCGCTTGCAGCCAGGACTGACTGCCACTGCGCCCGAGCGTGAAAATAATGTGGATGCGGCATCGCAACGCAAGCCGTGCGACTGCGCCTGCGCTTGCACTTCGAAAGATAATAAAGCTTCGTTATCATTAAGCACGAATATTAAGTCAGTTAATACTATATTGTTAGCAACTGCACAAGTTTACGCGAAACCATTTAACTGTAATAATAAATTATTAGTTCGTTGTTTAATCGATAATGGATCGCAGAACCATCTTATAACTTTAAGTTGCAGTAAAAAATTAAATTTAAATATTATTCCTCTTCATAACTCCGTAATTACTGGAGTTGGGATGTCTTCACGACCGATATATGGCTACGTGGATTTAGATATTGAATCGCGTATCATTCCATATAAAAAATATAAATTACGCGCTTTAGTCGTCGATTGTATTACAGATCAGTTGCCCTCACAGTTTATTAATAATTGTGACATGGCTTATTTAGATAATATTTCTATGGCTGATTTAACGTGGAATATTCCAGGTAATATCGATATGGTACTTGGAGCACAATTATTCCCCTTAATATATTTAGGACATAAAATTGAGTCCGGGTCCAATGCACCCCCTGCTTTATTGACTTCTTTCGGATATGTTTTAATGGGCGATTTCCCTAACGAAAATAATTTTACAAATGATTTTTCTCCCCAGCAACTGTGCACTTTCCCTGCTGTAGCTCTAAATGATTTAGAATTGACGATTCAAAAATTCTGGGAATTAGAAGAAATTCCATCAAAAATCATAATGAGCCCTGAAGAAACTGAGTGTGAGAACATGTTCGTCTCGTCTTTCTCTCGTGATAATGACGGCCGATATTCTGTTTCTCTACCATTCTGTTCTTCCCCCCAGAATTTAGGTAATTCTCGATATACAGCTCATCGTCGTTTTTTATTATTAGAGAAGAAATTTAAGCAAGTGCCTGGATTGAGAGAAAAATATAATACTGTTATTAATGAGTATTTAAATAAAGGGTATTTGTCCGAACTTTCGGAGACAAATTTAGATGGTGATGGCAGTGATGGCTATTACATCCCTCACCATGCGGTTATCCGCGACGATAAGCCGTTACCGCGCATTGTATTAGATGCCAGTGCAAAGACACATACGGGTTTATCACTTAATGATGTGCTTCACCCTGGCCCGAATTTACAGGGCGACTTATTCATCCTTTTATTGGGATTTAGATTGTATCCTGTTGCAATGACAGCAGACGTACAACAGATGTATTTACAGATTGGTGTTATAGATGACCATCGTAAATACTTAAAAATATTGTTTCGTTTCGACACTAATGAAACGATTCGTACATTTCAGTTTAACCGTGTACCTTTCGGTTTGAAGTGTAGCCCTTTTCTCGCTATGAGAACCGTGCGACAGCTAGCTCTGGATATGGCCGCATGCTTTCCAGATGCCGCTCGCATTGCTGAAAATAATTTCTATATGGACGATTTAGTTCATTCCGTTTCTGATGAGGAGACAGCTGTTCGTTTAGCTAGCGACCTCATCGCCTTGTTTGATTCTTGTGGTATGAAACTCGTTAAATGGATAAGTAATTCTTCCAGCCTGACGAAAAATCTTCCAACTTTACATAAAAATTCAGTCGATTTTGCTGATAATCGAAACAATAGTTCTAAAGTATTGGGATTGTCTTGGGATCCATCTGAAGATAATTTTTTCTTCAAGACAGCTATCATTACTGAGAAGTGTACAAAAAGAAATATATTGTCGGTAGTAGCTCGGTTGTTTGGTGTATTAGGTCTAGTGGCTCCGGTAATTTTATATGCCAAACTACTCATCAAAGAATTGTGGCTTGCGAATATTGGTTGGGATGATGTTCCACCCGATCACATAATTCGTCGTTATTCTGTTCTCCTAAAAGAATTTTCATTGCTGTCAGAATTGAAGTTTCCGCGACATGTCGGTGTTACAGCGTCAAGCCGAGTAATTATTGTTGGCTTTTGTGATGCGAGTTTAGACGGCTACGGTTGTGTTATATACTTACACTGTACCGACGTTGCAGGAGACGTATCAGTAAAATTACTTTGTTCTAAATCTAAGGTTTCACCCACGAAAATTACTACATTGGCACGCTTAGAATTATGTGCAGCTTTATTAATGTCTAAATTAATTAAGACAGTCATTGAGACATATCGTGGCCGTATTCAGATTGATGATATTTATGCATTTTCTGATTCCACGATTGCACTTTCCTGGATATGTTCTTCCCCACACCGCTGGTCTATATTCGTAGGAAATAGAGTAGCGCAATGTCAGGAGAATCTCGTTTCTCGTCATTTTTATCACATCTCTGGAATAGAGAATTCCAGTGACTGTGTGTCCCGCGGAATGCTGCCTTCGCAGTTAATCTCCCATGATTTGTGGTGGAATGGACCTAGTTGGCTTAATAGCGCGCCTTCTAATTGGCCTGTTGAAAAGTTTATTGCTTCGGATGTTGATCAGTTACCTGAGCATAAAGTCAATGTTATGACCGCGACTGTAAACGTTGAGTCATCGGTGTTATATGACTTATCTCAACGTATATCATCTTGGGATAAACTTCTTCGAATAACAGTTTATATTCTACGCTTTATAAAAATTATTAAATATTATATAAGTAATATTAAGCAATTAGCTATTGCAGAAAAGTATATAATCAAATCTATTCAGAAAATTCATTTTATTGATGATCTTAAGTTAATTCAGAATAATAATTTACCATGCAAAAAATTAAGAAATCTTTCAGTTTTTATTGATACTGAAGGAATTTTACGTGTAGGAGGACGTCTGACTAAATCAGATTTGCCGTTTGAGGCTAAACACCCGGCTGTTCTTCCAAAACGTGAACATGTAGTCAATCTTATTATTAGACATTTCCATGTGATGAATTGCCACACTGGTCCAGGTCTTCTGATGTCGATCATTAGACAAAAGTTCTGGATACTAGATGCCAGAACTGTCATAAGAAGTAGGATTAAGGAATGCAATACTTGCTTCAGAGTGCATCCTTCTAATCGAATGCCCAAAATGGCCGATTTGCCTTCATATCGTATTCATGAGGCTAAGGCTTTCGTTCATACAGCTGTGGACTACACTGGTGCCATACGCATTCTTTTAACGCGTCGACGTGGTCAACATGCACAGAAAGCATATATTTGTTTGTTTGTCTGTTTGGTAACCAAGGCAGTTCACATAGAACTAGTGACCGACCTCTCTAGCGACTGTTTCTTAGCAGCATTTAAGCGCTTCATTTCACGTCGTGGTCCTGTGTCTTGTCTTTACTCCGACAACGGAACAAATTTTGTTGGTGCCCGTTCAAAGCTAGATGAAATTTATAATTTACTAATTAGCTCAGAACATAATACTTTAATGAAAAGGGAACTCGAAAAATATCGTATTGAATGGAAGATGATCCCACCGCGTACGCCTCACTTTGGTGGAGCGTGGGAGTCGAACATAAAGAGTTTGAAAACTCATTTATATAGAGTGATTGGAACTCAACTCTTAACATATGAAGAGTTACAAACAGTACTTATTCAAATCGAATGCGTAATGAATTCTAGGCCTCTAAGTGTTGTGACTTCTGACCCTTACCCTGAAGTTATAACTCCAGCTCATTTTTTAATGACCACTCCTTTAAGGCAGTTGCCGTTATGCGATCTGTCGAATGAGCCAGTCAATTTGGTCAGACGTAAACATTTACTTGATAATATCGTTGCTTCTTATTGGAAGAAGTGGCGAATTGAATATTTGCACACTTTGCAAGTTAGGCAAAAGTGGCAAAAGGATGAACATTCCATTAAAATAGGAACTGTCGTAATTCTTGGACAGGATGATGTTCCTCCTTTGTCGTGGCCCTTAGGAATTATCACCGAAGTATTTCCGGGTTCCGATGGGGTTGTTAGGGTTGCTACTGTCAAAACTAGGTTGGGAGCGTTTAAGCGACCTGTAGCTAAACTTTATCCTTTACCTAGCCAATAGTATGCCTAAAAATATAATATCAACTAACTATAGAGATATTCATTGTCTTATTATAAGTAATATTCATAATCATATATATATATATATATATAAGATCAATATCGTATATACATAATATTTGTTTAATTTACCATAATTAAGTGGTGTGACGTAATATATTTTGTGTTACTTTCTATAAAACCGTAATTTTGGGTTTGAAAGTCTTTCGACCTTTCAAAGGCGGGAGCATGGTGAAGCCATCTAGCGATGTTGGGTAGATCACAGATAACTTCACCTCATACGGCACTGCGGCAGCCCACTCGCGTGAAGATGGTGCTCAGACTTTTGAACTTTTAATACGTCACTTTCGCATACGTATCGCCGTGATTGGTGCTGTATTAATTGAGCAGGCGCACGCGCACGTCAGTATATAATCTTTAAATACTGTCCGAAAAAAACTTTATCTGAAGGTGTTGTGAACTGTTGGTGATCACGGATCTGACGACGTACTTTGAGAAGGTGAGTGGGCATATTTTTTAGCCGCTCCAGTGGTTGTCGTATGGGTTTTTTGTCTTGATTGCCCGGCATCGCATACTTCAGTATATCACCATATTTTAATTTTGGGCACGAACTTTTTAGCATCGTAGCCCGCATACTACATGTTAGGGCTATTTACACGCCTTAACATTACTTATGGTCCTTCGAGCCGGATTTTTCCAGCAAAATACAATTTATATTGCGTTATATCACCACCATATTTTTTATGTGGGTAGGTTCTTGAAAATATAATATTAATTTTCAAGTAGTATTTCGTTTTATGTACATAATTATTAGTACGCACGAAATATTTCAATATACGTAATATATATACATATTTAAGTACATAATTATTAGTACAATATTTACTTATTTGTCATACAATATATACATATCTAATATAATTACGTATTATTGGTAATTATAAATATACTGCACAAATTAATATTCTAGGGCACGTACGTAATATTGGTACATACCTAAACACATAAATTTATACCTACTTAGGTTTCTTTTCATAATATTTCTTAGTTATTTACTTCTACCTACGTCAGAGTATAAAGTTTAACTATGGCGTTGAAACAAATTACTTTAGAAGTAAAACTAAAAATGTTGATAAGCAAAAAAGAGTCGATTTTTGCGAAGATTAGTTGTGTCTTTGACATGTACAAAAATATGTCGGACTTTGATCCGAAATCGAATGAGAATTTCATGACTGAGTCGGAAATGATTGATGAAAATAGGCGTGATTTTGAAGAAATTATTGACCGAATTAATGAAATTAGGTTGATAATGGAGCCAAATTTTGAACCTTGTTATCAAGAACTAGTTGCCTTTGACACGTTATATAATAAAATAAAACGTAATAGGAATAAAATATTATCTTATTCATCAATTTCCGATACTGTTAATAAAAAATCATTCTGTTCGAACAATTTGAAACTACCTCCTATTGAATTGCCTAGTTTTGATGGTGACACCGAAAATTGGCCCTTATTTTATGAGTCATTTAAGTCCAACATACACGAAAATGAGCAGTTGTGTGACTCGCAACGTGTGCAATATTTAGTTGGCAAACTCACACATAATGCGAGGAAGGTTCTCGCAGGTATCGTACCTACTGGTGATACATATAACATTATATGGGATAGTTTAAAAAAGAAGTACCAAGATAAACGTTCTTTAGGTACTCATTATTTAAATAATATTTTTGATTTGAAAAATTGTCAACATAATGCCAATAGTCTGAGCTCATTTATAGAAAAATATTCAGCTTCAATATTAGCTTTACAACAATTAAAATTACCCGATTTATCGGATTTTATTCTGTTGCATTGTGCACTTAGAAAAATCGATTCTCAGACGGTACAAGCATTTGAAATGTTTATAAGCGATAAAGAAATTCCTTCTTATAACGATTTAATTTCATTTGTACAAAATCAAGTAAAAATATTACAACGGTCACATATCGATAAAAATTTTAATTCACCGTCAAATTCACGAAATAATTTTAATGTAAGTAAACGTAATACAAGGCCCTCTGCCGCCCGCACCGCTGACGGAGTCCCCGCAGTTCGTGCGCATGCGTTTCTGACGAATAATGACAATATGCCTACTAATGGCAATCGTTCAGAACGGTCTAGTAAATTTAAACCTTGCGCTCTTTGCAATAAGGTCGATCATGTTGAACTAATTAAATGTTCGCAATTCATTAATATGAATTCACCGAGAGACAGATTTAATTTTATTAAATCAAGACAAGGCTGTGTAAACTGTTTAAATGTTTCTCATACTGTCTCGTCGTGTCCGGAACCCGCGAATTGCAAATATTGCGAAAATAAACAGCATCATACTTTGTTGCATTTCGAGAATGAACATAATATAAATAATAATAATGGAAGCTCGAAACGTCAGATCTCTGCTTGTAATAAGAGAAGTGGCTCGCGCGCCTCCGTCCCCGCCGCCGCCCGCTCGGCGCACAATGCGTCGCTGCGCTTGCAGCCAGGACTGACTGCCACTGCGCCCGAGCGTGAAAATAATGTGGATGCGGCATCGCAACGCAAGCCGTGCGACTGCGCCTGCGCTTGCACTTCGAAAGATAATAAAGCTTCGTTATCATTAAGCACGAATATTAAGTCAGTTAATACTATATTGTTAGCAACTGCACAAGTTTACGCGAAACCATTTAACTGTAATAATAAATTATTAGTTCGTTGTTTAATCGATAATGGATCGCAGAACCATCTTATAACTTTAAGTTGCAGTAAAAAATTAAATTTAAATATTATTCCTCTTCATAACTCCGTAATTACTGGAGTTGGGATGTCTTCACGACCGATATATGGCTACGTGGATTTAGATATTGAATCGCGTATCATTCCATATAAAAAATATAAATTACGCGCTTTAGTCGTCGATTGTATTACAGATCAGTTGCCCTCACAGTTTATTAATAATTGTGACATGGCTTATTTAGATAATATTTCTATGGCTGATTTAACGTGGAATATTCCAGGTAATATCGATATGGTACTTGGAGCACAATTATTCCCCTTAATATATTTAGGACATAAAATTGAGTCCGGGTCCAATGCACCCCCTGCTTTATTGACTTCTTTCGGATATGTTTTAATGGGCGATTTCCCTAACGAAAATAATTTTACAAATGATTTTTCTCCCCAGCAACTGTGCACTTTCCCTGCTGTAGCTCTAAATGATTTAGAATTGACGATTCAAAAATTCTGGGAATTAGAAGAAATTCCATCAAAAATCATAATGAGCCCTGAAGAAACTGAGTGTGAGAACATGTTCGTCTCGTCTTTCTCTCGTGATAATGACGGCCGATATTCTGTTTCTCTACCATTCTGTTCTTCCCCCCAGAATTTAGGTAATTCTCGATATACAGCTCATCGTCGTTTTTTATTATTAGAGAAGAAATTTAAGCAAGTGCCTGGATTGAGAGAAAAATATAATACTGTTATTAATGAGTATTTAAATAAAGGGTATTTGTCCGAACTTTCGGAGACAAATTTAGATGGTGATGGCAGTGATGGCTATTACATCCCTCACCATGCGGTTATCCGCGACGATAAGCCGTTACCGCGCATTGTATTAGATGCCAGTGCAAAGACACATACGGGTTTATCACTTAATGATGTGCTTCACCCTGGCCCGAATTTACAGGGCGACTTATTCATCCTTTTATTGGGATTTAGATTGTATCCTGTTGCAATGACAGCAGACGTACAACAGATGTATTTACAGATTGGTGTTATAGATGACCATCGTAAATACTTAAAAATATTGTTTCGTTTCGACACTAATGAAACGATTCGTACATTTCAGTTTAACCGTGTACCTTTCGGTTTGAAGTGTAGCCCTTTTCTCGCTATGAGAACCGTGCGACAGCTAGCTCTGGATATGGCCGCATGCTTTCCAGATGCCGCTCGCATTGCTGAAAATAATTTCTATATGGACGATTTAGTTCATTCCGTTTCTGATGAGGAGACAGCTGTTCGTTTAGCTAGCGACCTCATCGCCTTGTTTGATTCTTGTGGTATGAAACTCGTTAAATGGATAAGTAATTCTTCCAGCCTGACGAAAAATCTTCCAACTTTACATAAAAATTCAGTCGATTTTGCTGATAATCGAAACAATAGTTCTAAAGTATTGGGATTGTCTTGGGATCCATCTGAAGATAATTTTTTCTTCAAGACAGCTATCATTACTGAGAAGTGTACAAAAAGAAATATATTGTCGGTAGTAGCTCGGTTGTTTGGTGTATTAGGTCTAGTGGCTCCGGTAATTTTATATGCCAAACTACTCATCAAAGAATTGTGGCTTGCGAATATTGGTTGGGATGATGTTCCACCCGATCACATAATTCGTCGTTATTCTGTTCTCCTAAAAGAATTTTCATTGCTGTCAGAATTGAAGTTTCCGCGACATGTCGGTGTTACAGCGTCAAGCCGAGTAATTATTGTTGGCTTTTGTGATGCGAGTTTAGACGGCTACGGTTGTGTTATATACTTACACTGTACCGACGTTGCAGGAGACGTATCAGTAAAATTACTTTGTTCTAAATCTAAGGTTTCACCCACGAAAATTACTACATTGGCACGCTTAGAATTATGTGCAGCTTTATTAATGTCTAAATTAATTAAGACAGTCATTGAGACATATCGTGGCCGTATTCAGATTGATGATATTTATGCATTTTCTGATTCCACGATTGCACTTTCCTGGATATGTTCTTCCCCACACCGCTGGTCTATATTCGTAGGAAATAGAGTAGCGCAATGTCAGGAGAATCTCGTTTCTCGTCATTTTTATCACATCTCTGGAATAGAGAATTCCAGTGACTGTGTGTCCCGCGGAATGCTGCCTTCGCAGTTAATCTCCCATGATTTGTGGTGGAATGGACCTAGTTGGCTTAATAGCGCGCCTTCTAATTGGCCTGTTGAAAAGTTTATTGCTTCGGATGTTGATCAGTTACCTGAGCATAAAGTCAATGTTATGACCGCGACTGTAAACGTTGAGTCATCGGTGTTATATGACTTATCTCAACGTATATCATCTTGGGATAAACTTCTTCGAATAACAGTTTATATTCTACGCTTTATAAAAATTATTAAATATTATATAAGTAATATTAAGCAATTAGCTATTGCAGAAAAGTATATAATCAAATCTATTCAGAAAATTCATTTTATTGATGATCTTAAGTTAATTCAGAATAATAATTTACCATGCAAAAAATTAAGAAATCTTTCAGTTTTTATTGATACTGAAGGAATTTTACGTGTAGGAGGACGTCTGACTAAATCAGATTTGCCGTTTGAGGCTAAACACCCGGCTGTTCTTCCAAAACGTGAACATGTAGTCAATCTTATTATTAGACATTTCCATGTGATGAATTGCCACACTGGTCCAGGTCTTCTGATGTCGATCATTAGACAAAAGTTCTGGATACTAGATGCCAGAACTGTCATAAGAAGTAGGATTAAGGAATGCAATACTTGCTTCAGAGTGCATCCTTCTAATCGAATGCCCAAAATGGCCGATTTGCCTTCATATCGTATTCATGAGGCTAAGGCTTTCGTTCATACAGCTGTGGACTACACTGGTGCCATACGCATTCTTTTAACGCGTCGACGTGGTCAACATGCACAGAAAGCATATATTTGTTTGTTTGTCTGTTTGGTAACCAAGGCAGTTCACATAGAACTAGTGACCGACCTCTCTAGCGACTGTTTCTTAGCAGCATTTAAGCGCTTCATTTCACGTCGTGGTCCTGTGTCTTGTCTTTACTCCGACAACGGAACAAATTTTGTTGGTGCCCGTTCAAAGCTAGATGAAATTTATAATTTACTAATTAGCTCAGAACATAATACTTTAATGAAAAGGGAACTCGAAAAATATCGTATTGAATGGAAGATGATCCCACCGCGTACGCCTCACTTTGGTGGAGCGTGGGAGTCGAACATAAAGAGTTTGAAAACTCATTTATATAGAGTGATTGGAACTCAACTCTTAACATATGAAGAGTTACAAACAGTACTTATTCAAATCGAATGCGTAATGAATTCTAGGCCTCTAAGTGTTGTGACTTCTGACCCTTACCCTGAAGTTATAACTCCAGCTCATTTTTTAATGACCACTCCTTTAAGGCAGTTGCCGTTATGCGATCTGTCGAATGAGCCAGTCAATTTGGTCAGACGTAAACATTTACTTGATAATATCGTTGCTTCTTATTGGAAGAAGTGGCGAATTGAATATTTGCACACTTTGCAAGTTAGGCAAAAGTGGCAAAAGGATGAACATTCCATTAAAATAGGAACTGTCGTAATTCTTGGACAGGATGATGTTCCTCCTTTGTCGTGGCCCTTAGGAATTATCACCGAAGTATTTCCGGGTTCCGATGGGGTTGTTAGGGTTGCTACTGTCAAAACTAGGTTGGGAGCGTTTAAGCGACCTGTAGCTAAACTTTATCCTTTACCTAGCCAATAGTATGCCTAAAAATATAATATCAACTAACTATAGAGATATTCATTGTCTTATTATAAGTAATATTCATAATCATATATATATATAAGATCAATATCGTATATACATAATATTTGTTTAATTTACCATAATTAAGTGGTGTGACGTAATATATTTTGTGTTACTTTCTATAAAACCGTAATTTTGGGTTTGAAAGTCTTTCGACCTTTCAAAGGCGGGAGCATGGTGAAGCCATCTAGCGATGTTGGGTAGATCACAGATAACTTCACCTCATACGGCACTGCGGCAGCCCACTCGCGTGAAGATGGTGCTCAGACTTTTGAACTTTTAATACGTCACTTTCGCATACGTATCGCCGTGATTGGTGCTGTATTAATTGAGCAGGCGCACGCGCACGTCAGTATATAATCTTTAAATACTGTCCGAAAAAAAACTTTATCTGAAGGTGTTGTGAACTGTTGGTGATCACGGATCTGACGACGTACTTTGAGAAGGTGAGTGGGCATATTTTTTAGCCGCTCCAGTGGTTGTCGTATGGGTTTTTTGTCTTGATTGCCCGGCATCGCATACTTCAGTATATCACCATATTTTAATTTTGGGCACGAACTTTTTAGCATCGTAGCCCGCATACTACATGTTAGGGCTATTTACACGCCTTAACATACATATTGTTACGAGTTACGGGACTTGAATTAAAATGCCGTTGGAATTATTATAGAATTTATTAGAAGTATACAAACACGTATAACACAGGAACAAATATAACTGGACGCGACCAGTGCAAACGTGATGCACGATTCAATAACACGCGCAAATTCCGTCATTATATAGCTTATCGAATGTACACACGTCTTGCCTAGCTATCGCTTAACTGCCTCACCTCTCAGTTGGGGCATTGTTTTATACTGCACCAATACAATATCTGTACACAATACTCGACCGCATAACAATTATAATAAAAGAATCACACCTTACTAATTAACAACTACCACAAACGATTACAATGCACAATGGGATGTTTTCTGATTACAAATTTTAAACACAAAGAAAACAAAAGTCCAAATGCTGAAAGGCAAGTGTGAATTGTTGTTTGTCGGTCGTAACAATATAATAACATAACAACCCATGAACGTCCCACTGTTAGGCTCGGGCCTCCCACTATATGGGAACGGACAGGATACCTGCCACGCTTGTCCAAGACGGCTTGGCAGTTTTGACACATCGGTTATTTCGATGTGCAGGTTGCATCACGATGTTTTCCTTCACCATTATTAACACGTGGTAATTGTACGATATATGCTCATTAGGTCCTGCATGCGTTTAGGCATGCGAACCCGTGCCCTTTGAGATGGAGACTTTTTATCTAAACTTTCCTCAAAATATTTTGAGTTCATTAATAAAATACTGAATTTATGAAAGATGATCACAGAGATATCGATTACTTACTTGTAATGGCATGTAAAAACTTTCGTGTTATGAAGTTTAAACGCGTTTCCCTTGTCTTAAGAACTTATAACAAGTTTTCTTAGTTTTAGGTCTTTGTTTTGTTAGTAAAGGAAAGTTTGAAGGTTCTTGGTGAAAATGATTTTAGAAGAAAAACTAAAATAAACTATCTACAAATATTAGTTTTTATGATAGGGTTGATATTGGCCCCAAACCGCCGTCGGGAACGTTCCCTAAAGGCTGGCGTTTCCTTATTAAGTGGCATTCCTATAGTCGCCTTCCTACCAATAACACACCTTTTTAAACGACGGAAAATCTTATTGAAGTCCAGCCGCTCCGGGGGATGTGTGATGTTCACCACGTAGTGGTAGCACTAACTATGGAGTGTTAGTGCCACTAGTATCGGAGTGGAAATCCCTCATTGTTTGGTCCTCCGCCTTTGTAGCAGGGTCGCAGGTATTCAGCTCGCGACACCACAGGTTCTGGCAGGCAGCTGCCCAAAGGCCAATAAAAATTACATAATTTTTCAACACTTCGTTGTTACAACAGTGCTATGCTTTGCTCGGAACCGACTTCAAGATGTAGAAAATTTTATATTGTTTAGTCTCTTAATAAACTAAATAAATTCTTAGTCAAAAATCTTCATTAAGTTATTTTATACTTTTAGGTTCCTTTTTAGTATTTAGCTATGGGCAGGCGTACGTAAGGTGCCGCGCGCCTTAAAAAAATATAGGTCTCAAGATACGGGAACGGAAAATTGACATAAAAATATTCATAAAATAGAAACTACTGGGCCAGACTATGTCAAATTTTTAGGGGACCGAGTCGCAACTATTCCACATCAAATTAAATAAGAACCACGTCAATCGGATTACAAATCTCAGCGTAATCGGTGTACATAAACAAAAATAAAATAAAAACCAATCAAGAGAACCTTCTCTTTGTGAAGTCGGTTAAAAAGAAAACTGCACGTGCGTAATGATGACGATTTTAAAATAACACGAGGGGGGGGGCAGATAAAAAACAATACAAACTATTTCTTGGTTTCGTTTTTACTGCCTTGTTAAATTAAATTTCATTGTCCTTCAAGATACATTACAAATAATTTTAATTTTTAATAACAAGAATTCTGGACTCATTTCAAATATTTCATCAAACACTAATTCATTTAATATAATTTGAAAAGCTCTTACTATCGTGCGTTATTAAATTTTCAATTTCAAGTGTGCCTTTTAAAGAGATTAGTCTTTTCATGAAATAAATAAGCCAGACTAATGTCTAATGAATATGCTCTCAAACCAATAAAATAAATTTGAAGATTCTGTTCTATCTGTCATCTGAAAGGCAATAGATTCAGATTTTATTGTATATAATTTGTGTGTTCTTGAAGATCACGGGCCATGAAAATGACGTTGACTTTTGGGGGAGGCCAACACGTGGCGGCCCCTTGACTAATTTAATATAACGGTGGCCCCGGCGATTGCGGGACTATTGTAGGAAATTAGAACAAAAAGTACGAGGCTATTGGTACTAGGGGTCTGGGAATATGGGGACTATGGCGTCTGGTCGTCGCAATGTTCGGGGAACATGGAAAAAATGGACAGACGGTTATTTATAATATTATTATATAAAAGTATATTTTATTATAACAGTACGTTTGTTTTGTTCCGTAAGTGATTGTAAAGTCCCGAGCGGGAGACTACCGCTGGTTGATTCAACCAGCATCATGCTGTATTTAGAACTTTATTTCCTAGTTTTATCATATTATTTATGTAGTAAGTTATAATACTAGCTGTACCCGGTAGACGTTGTCTTGTCGTTTAAAAATAAAAAATAGAAACCGATTGCAGCGCCATCAACCAGGACCAAATGTTAATCTAAACTCTTCTCGAATCTACTTGAAAAAACGAAAAAAATAACATCAAAATCGATCCGACTGTTAAAGAGGTGTTCATCGGCGCCACCTACCGGGTCCAATCGTGAATCTAAACCATCCCGAGATCCACTTGAACACACACAAACATAATTCACCTAAATCAGACAAATGAAAATGAGTTTAACAAACAGAGAAACAAAAAAAATTGAAAAAATCTCAATTAGTGCTATTTCACTTCTTGCATCCCCCTGACTCGGTTTTTAGCATTTTTTTAATTGTACAACAATTCGACCACTACAGTTTGATTATATGAATAGATTTACGTTTAACTGTATTTGTATTTGACATATGTATAAAATTGACATTAATTAACCAAAGTATTAGTATATTGGACATTTGAATTGTAAATTATGTGCACTCGTTTAATGGCTCCACATAGTAGAACTTGAATATTACACGATTTGTGATGTAACATAATAATGTGTGTGCTGTTGGTGTTCCTTAAGTACAATACAATACTATAGTATTTATTGTACACCAACATTACATATAAAAAATACTCAAAAAACTTACTTATTAAAACGTAGTAAAATGTGCGTCCTTACTGCTAAAAGCAATCTCTTCCTGGCAACCTTTGGATAGACAAGATCTAATTACATAGATAGCTTTGGCATGCAGTTGAAATAGATATTAATAAGTGTAGGGTTTTAGAAGTCCGTGCAGGAACGGAGAAAGAATACAATTTCCTGCGGCCCCGCGGCCTGTCGTAAGAGGCGACAAAACAACCCACAGCCAGGTGGTAGGGCATTTGCCCGACTGGATGGCGACCACCCCTGGTCTAGAGTATGCCGCCATAATAACTCTGTGTTGTGTTCCGGTATTAGTGACCAGGTTCCAGGCTCCCTAAAGAGAGCAGCAGCGCATTTGTAGCACGTTTGGTGTTGCAAATGTCCATAGGCGATGGTAACCGCTGTCCATCCTGTCTGCTGATCTCCTGCAATAAAAAAAAAGTTTCTTCACGTATGAAAGTTATGTAATGATACAATTTGTTTGTTTTGAAGTAACTTTAAATGTATTTCTTTAATTTAAAGCTATTATAACAATAAAATAGATCAGATGACAAAATTATTATAGGTGGCAAAGTTGACAAAATCGAAGTTGAGGGAAAATCGCATTTTTGACACTTAGCGTCTTGGTGTTGCCAGTGTGGCATTCTTGCCAGCGTAGATTTTTATGGTTTTTTATGGTAAGTTTTTCGTACTTGTCTACGTATAAGATCAGCAGTGTTTTCGCCTTTATGCTCTTATCTAAATTCCGTGTGATCCGACTTTCACTGAAATGGAATATGAAAGGATGAAGTTTTCGACAAAGTCATAGATTTCACGCGATAGCAGACGTGATTGGTGGATGGTTGATATAATAAAGATGGGAATTTATGATGTGTACGTCATTTGAAAATAGAATTGAATGTAGGTTCGTCTGACATTGTGCTAAAAGAATTAGTGTTTCGTGGAAATAGATTTAGACATATAATAAAACAGTAGAGGTCGAATTTCTGTACATTGAAAAAAATGCTAAAAACCGAGTCAAGGGGTAAGAAGTGAAATATGACTAATTTAGATTTTTTTCAAATTTTTAGTTTTTCCCTTTGTCTATTTGTACGGGCTATTCTCCAAAACGAACGAAAATAAATGTTGTCTGGTGGTAGCTTATATCCCTAGTCAACATATGGAAGATACTTTGATCCCAAAAAATCAAAAAGTTCCCGTGGGATGGTTAATAACTTACTTTTTTTAATTATTACACGCGGACGAAGTCGATGGCAGAAGCTAGTACTTAAAGAAATATAATAAAAAAAAGACTGACTTCAAAAGTAACTAAAAAGAAGAAAAAATGTACATCTTGAAGTCGATGTGGGTCCACAATTCTTCTGATATTGTGCTAAAAGGATTTGTGTTTCATGGAAATAGGTACTTTTAGCTGGAATACTCTAACATTATCCCCAGAGATTTTTTAAAATTCTTAACCGCATTGTACAAACTCGAACCATTAACAGATTTATTATAGTACTAGCGACCCGCCCCGGCTTCGCACGGGTGCAATGCTGATACAAAATTAAATACACTACAGAAAAACTTGTATTATACATATAAACCTTCCTCTTGAATCACTCTATCTATTGGAAAAAACCACATCAAAATTCGTTGGGTAGTTTTAAAGATTTAAGCGCACATAGGGATATAGGGACAGAAAAGGCGACTTTGTTTTATACTATGTAGTGATGATGATAGTGATAGAAGATTTCCATCCGTGCAGGAACGGACGAAGAATACAATTTCCTGCAGCCGGGCGGCCTTTCGTGAGAGGCGACAAAACAACTCACAGCCAGGTGGTAGGGCATTTGCCCGACTGGATGGCTACCACCCCTGGTCTAAAGTATGTTGCCATAACAACCTTGTGTTGTGTTCCGGCACTAGTGACCAGGTTCCAGTCTCCCTTATGAGAGCAGCAGTGCATTTGTAGCACCTTTGGTGTTGCAAATATCCATAGGCGATGGTAACCGCTTTCCATCAAGCTGCTGAATTCTTGCAATAAAAAAATATAAAAAAATGTAGTATTGCACGCTGATTTTACTTTTCACTCCTTGGTACAGGCCGCCTCATTTTTATAATTTTAATACATTAATTGACGGGATTTATAAGAACATGAAAACGGTTTTCCTTTTTAGGTCGGTTAAAATGGCTATGATACACAAATAGACGGACATTATGAAATTATACGTTCTGCTTTTCCCATTCGATTAATGAACCCTAAAAAAAAGCGATTATATAATTCCCACCGTCACTGGTTACTAGAATCGATGTGTTTGTAACAAATTGTCATCTTGAGTATTACATAGAAATGTCAACAGGTCATAAATTAATGACATAACGCCCTCAACTGTCATTCAAAAGTTTTACGACAAATTTACGACCGCATGCTGACGAAATGTAAATTTTATTTGTTTTTCGTGGTATTTTTAACTTAAAAGTTCTGGTAATTCGTTTTATTGCTTATGCAGTTGTTGTAGATGAAAAACAGGAAAAGTGTGTTTCCACTAATAATACTAATAATGCATGTAGACGACGATATGCCCCCGACGTGCTTTTGTACTCCACCTTGCGTCAGCAGTGGACGGTGGACTAAAAATTGTCTGTCTGACTAGAAGTAGTTAAAAAAAATTGTTTGTGTGTGTACTTCTGTAAGCGTTAGAAGTTATACTTCTTTAGCATATCAAGATAAAAATCTTTTCAAAAAGTTTATCTTTTGCCTTATTCTACGTTTGTAGAAAAAACGACACTAACAATAAAAAAACTATAATGTTGAATATAGCTTCAAGGTGTCGGTTTTTCGTGACGGTGTGCACGCATCGTAAAAATGTAACTTCAAAACTAAAATGTTGACTATAGCTAACTTCAGGGTGTCGGTTAACTATAGCTAACTTCATGGTGTAGGTTTTTCGTGTGATGGTGTGCGCGCGCATCGTAAAAGTATAACTTCAAAACTAAAATGTTGACTATAGCTAACTTCAGGGTGTCGCTTGACTATAGCTATCTTCATGGTGTAGCTTTTTCGTGTGATGGTGTGCGCGCGCATCGTAAAAGTATAACTTCAAAACTAAAATGTTGACTATAGCTAACTTCAGGGTGTCGGTTGACTATAGCTAACTTCATGGTGTAGGTTTTTCGTGTGCCGGTGTGCGCGCGCATCGTAAAAATTTACTCTCATCATTTTTCCCTAACGCGCCTAAAGAAGTATAACTTCAATTATTTACAGCTTTGTGATGTTATTTTGATTATTCTGTAGTTATATTGTTTTATATTAATTTAATTAGGGAATTTTACCACCATTACCGATTACCTGTATTGTGCGTCCGAAACGACAAACTGTCCAACAAAGAGCTCAACACCTCTGTAATTTTAGGTTTTGGGACAGTTTTACAATAAATGTTATTCTATTCTATTCTTTCTTCACAGTTTACACAACACAAAAATAGTGGTCAATGACAATAATATATTATGTAGTATGCTGTTCTTGTGAATTAACTCATGGAAGCAAGGCCTGTGGCGCCTTATTCAGTAAGTTTGTCCTGCCGTTTGGGCGAACATCGCTCCTATGTCTCATTATTCAAAGAATTCTTCTTCCATGGTACAAATAAAGAAATTCGCTCACATTATAAGCTTTTATTTAAATTGCAATTGATGTATGTATGTAAGTTCGGGCGGAATCTTCCAAGTTAAATTTGATCAACTTTCCGGCTTCCGATTGAGCTGAAATTTTGAATGTATATGTATATCGCGTAACAATACGGTACAATATGGTACTGTAGAGCTGATCTGATGATGGAGTCGGAAGGTGGCCATAGGTACTTCCGTACTAATCAAGATAGACCTCTCATGTGTGGGCTGGTTTTACTGGTCTTGGCTAGCACTCTGCTGCTACATGATATCCAGGATCTCAAAAGCTTATATTTACGAGTAAAAACTTTTTTTTATGTTTTCAGTGTATTCCTTGTACATCTTTTACAAAATTTTATACGAATATTTTTTTTATAGATAGACGGCCTACCTGATGGAAAGCGGTTACCGTCTACACACTTTGTAACATTAAAGGTGCTAGCAATATGCTGGCGATCTATAAAGGCAGACTGAATCCTGGCCATTAATGCCGGAATACATCTTAAGGTTGTTATGGTGACATGCTCTAGTTTAGGGGTAGTAGCGATCCAGATAGACTAATATCAGCTCGCTATGGATAGTTTTGTGGCCGATGATAGGAAATTGTATTCTCTTTCCATTACTGTATGGAAAAAACCTGCTTAACTTAATTATACCAGTTTCTTTTGTTTTCTTTATGTGTCCGGGTTTATACATGAGAACCCTAAAACTGAAAGTTAATCCTTCATCCAAAGCAATAACTAATCGCCTTGTATATTTACGCCTCAATTCTCTGAATATCAGACGTAAACAAGCTGAAAAATATCCAAATTATTTCGTGTGAAGAAACCTTTAAAAAAACTCAGCTACCATAAAGGAAATTAACCTTTTGAAGTTCCCTAAAAATCTCGGAACGCTAATAAAATTGCCACAATTCATTCGACACGTATTACACGGGAACCTAAATGTTTGTTTACGTTACAGTACGGTGTGAGGGCGGCCTGAGCCCCTTCTAGGTTATTTATGTATTTGGATACATTATGTTTCATACACATATGTGCGCCATGCGGTAATACATAATCTTTGTAAATTAAGCGCTGTTCCATCCGGTGACTGGGGCTCACATCGTCAGCACTTTTTCAGTAGAATTAAAGATTATTAGAGCGAGACATTTGTCGCGAAGCGGTAGTAAATTAGATTAGGCTCCCATAGAGTAAATAATGACCATAAACAAAAAATTGAATTAACAAGTTTGGAGGTAGGCTAAATAATTTTAGCATTGCTCATTAATACTTGACCTCTTTGTCTTCCGTAATCATGCCTATTAAAAAGTGGCCAAATCGTCGAAGTAAAAGAGAATAAATATTATTCAGTTTGTGTATATATATATATTATTATTATATATATATATTATTATTATTCATATATATATATATATATATATACACAAACTGAATAATATTTACACCATCAGACAGTCTGTGGTTAAGTGGACAAAAACTGTCGACGTAGAAGATCACTGGACCGAAGTTACCACACCAATCGATCCATGGCCGATCAATGTCATCGATCGACGTGGATCGAAGTCGATCGACTAGTGTGGTAGCTTTAATTGATCAACGGATACTGTTTCATAAAACCTCGGCAATCTATCGATCAACGTTGATCGGCGGAGCGGGATTGGTTCTCGGATAATCAAGCAGCTTGATCGATGTTGACTAGTCCATTTTACCATCGATCGATCTATGTGGTACAAACTATCGAGCGACGTTGACTAATCCATTCTACCATCGATCGGTGATCGATTGATTGGTCTGGTGCCAATACTGAGGCTCCGGGTTTAAGACCTGACATGGTATATTTAGTAAATAACCTTTCCGTTATCAGCTACAGACTGGGTGATCATTGTATATTATCCATAATATAAACATAATTTATTTAGCTTGAATATTGTCAGCATTTCATCCACAGATATATTTGCTTTCTAGTTTAAATGGCGTAGCCATGTAGCCATGTACACTAGACAGTGCCTAAGGGCCGGCTTTTATATCTTACTATTCATGCACTTGCCTTACCGCCAGTTGAATTTTGACTGTTGCGGGTAGAGAGCAAGTCGGTGTACACCTTCTCTCCACGCCCTGCATACCATAACTCGCACAGTTAGCAGCTAGGTGGCGGGAAATACTAAGTTACTCACATACATAGGTATGACACTAATACGCACTACTGTACTCTCTGCCATTCATCGTTATATTCTCTGTAACTCCTCTATGCATGGTTTTAATTTAATTGTAAATAACGAAATAATAAGTAATACAGTCCACATCTAGTTTTATTTGGAAGAAGCAACAACCACCAATGTTGAAATTACTTGTATGGAAATTTCGTAAAATTTTAACCGATGTGAGACAAATGAACAGTCGGTAAAATATAGGAACCTGGTCTAAGTGGTGTATGCTTCCGGCTAAGATTCAAAACCACTTCAAAGGAAATCCTTATTATAATAGAACGTGAAGTGCAAAATATTTTGATACATTTTTATTCATGTAAATATATGATATTTTCACCGCTACCACGCATGAAAACTCATTTTACCTAACATAACACTATTAATCAGAAAATAAACAAAACATTATATTCATTATAAATTGTTCTAACCATAACAAAGAAAAATTAATCAAAGCAACCTGTATTGTATCAGATTTATTACTGAAATAGTTTGGTATGTTAATTTTGAAAAAGTTATCGTACGATCTGCAGTCAATCGATACCTACTACTCGGGGGTACACCGTCCACTTTTGCTACTGATTACTATCAAGCTAATTTTCCGTAAATAGTTTAATTTAGATGAGACACCCAACTTTTCCTGTTACAAACATTTTCGATTGTGGTAGCTAGCAGGGGTAGCAGCAATGAAATATGTCGATTGAATTTTAAGCGTAGGACCGGGATAACGTACTACGCATTTTGTAGGACAATGTTGTTGGTAAATTATATAAATATGTATTAAGCAATAGAAAAAAATCTGATGATTAGAAATCATTTCTGATGACCACGTTGGTTTGATCAAACCATACATTTTGTAGGATAAATATTTTTCCGAATAAGCGTGACAAGGCTTTGGTGTGAGATGCGATTTGCGTAGACCCATTTACCGCATACGTTTCGATGAGCCGATTCGGCGACGGAAATAGCTGAATCACTCAAGCGGCGCAACTATGTAACCCTCAGTGGGAGTTAAAAAAGTTAAAAGTTTATGCCGTTTGCTGTCGAGAATTTTGGACCGTGGGGTCCTGAGGCCATGAGCCTCTACCAAAATTTTTCAAAATGACTTATTGACTCTTCAGGTGATCAGAAGGCTGGTGCTTACCTCGGCCAACAGATCAGTATGGCGATTCAGCGAGGAAACGTACCCAGCCTTCTGGCCACCTCACCCATAGAAGATGGTGATCTAAGCTTAGTATTCTGCTTATAGTCTTGAGGTACTATGGATACAATACAAATAATTATACAATCAATAAACTCACCCTTAATGACATAGCATTACTTAAAACTATTCTCTCCTCTCTCCTTATAAATCACTTCATAAAATACTGTATTTAGCCCGCTTTGGAAATTACTGTTTCCTTATTGTGAAGATCAGATCAAATATCGTAATTCATTCATGTAGAAATTCAGAAAATTACTAGTCTTATTGTACTTTCTTAAGTTTTAACGTTTTAATATTTGTAATAGTAACAGATATACAATGCAAAAGTGGATGGATGCAGAAGTCGCGGAAGGTCACGGCACACCTTCCATGATCAAATTGATCGTGTACTAGCAGAAGGTGATGTCAGGAGCCTTAAGAACAGACGAGCGTGCATGACAAGGGCTATGAATGTCAAAGAAGCAAGCGAGGTGTGTAAGAATAGGCCTGAATGGCGGTCCGTTGTTCGTGCCTACCCCGCAAGGGACCTGGCGTGAAGTTATGTATGTATGTATTTGTAATATAGGTAGGTAGAGGTATGTTGCTGAAAAGTATGTTGCGACGCTTCGTCGCTTCAAGCCACATACCATATTAAAAAACTTAAATCAATAAAATAAACATGTTGGGAGTTTGCTAAATAATAACGTTAATATCACTCGTTCAGACTTGACATCTTTGTCTTCTGTGATCACGGCTACTGAATACTGGCCAAAATACGAAATACTATTAAAAAAACTGAGTAAAAACTAAAAATAATACTACAAAACTCAAAAAATAATAATTCCTACAACATCTTGAAGTTTGTGAATTTTGCAACTTTGATGTTGTTTTTATAATCTAAATATATATATATATATATGTCGCAGAACGGCCTCGTTCTCACGACATCTCTTTTAGTTATTGCAGGTTAAGTGGGCGTCATCAGGGTAAAATGCGAGTATAAAACACGATAGCCACGGTTAATACACTTTTAATTTAGATTTAAAAGACATTTCAACATAGTTTAGACCGAGCAGCGGGTTCAGGGCACCCGCTCATACTTCTAACTTAACACTTTCTTTAAAATACTCCATGGTCCAACTCGACCTGTTGCCACCAACCAAATGTGTCACAAAAACTCCTCAGTCTACCGAAGTAGATACTACTCAAAGTATAGAGGGCGCGTCTGACCCCGCTCAAGACATGCTCTGCTCTGATTGGTAGTTTATTAAATTACAATATTCATAACTTTCATTAGGTTAGAACGATATTTTAAGTTATAGAAACATTTAAGACATCAAACCAAATTAAATTATCAATTTTAGAAGTAATTAAAATGTTAACAAATAATATTGTGCGTTATACATCCATCCAATTATAGCTTCCCTCCGACATATATATATATATATATATATATATATATATATATATATATATATATATATAATATAAATCTGCTTGAATAGATTTAGAAATAATTTTAAGTGCCTGTCCAAAATGGCACGGCAATGGCACTACTTCATAGAGTATAGACGATAGGCGTTCATCAAAAAGGGTTGCTCTCGTTTTCCATGGGATATACTCATCACACCCTCACTTGGTTACAATGGGATCTCTCCAGGAATATTCACTTTCGAATAAAAAAAAATGAAAATTGATCAGTCTACAATTGATGGAGTAATCGCGTAAGAAATATACGAAAAAATCATTCAGTTCAATTGCGACTACTCCTTTTAGAAGTCGGCTAAAATGAAATCAATGCCACGATTTCTACCGTAAAAGTTTTATCGTTAAAACGTAACCCATACTTTCTCAAACTTTATTTAGGTAAGCGCTCACGCCATGATTGGATACGGTCTGCTCTTAGCTTATCAAACTTCGGCATCGTGTGGTTAACGTCAGGGTATTGATCGATGTTACATACAGCAATAGCTACTTCTTATCTCAGTATTGCTCTATATAGAAGTCGGGTGTTCGTAATGGACCATGCATATTGCTGATTTATAGTTACGACGAATGGATATTGTTACAAATCGGGCCACCTGTACACCTATTGTTACATACCGACAAAGGAATGCGCACACTTGCCTATCGTAAAGAGCAGTTTATACTTCCCCACATTTAGGAATTCTTTTGTTTACTTTTTGTTTAGAATTTGTAATTAATGAAAACATTCTATTGTTATCGTAATTGTTTTATGGCCGTTATTAGTGTCGAACTAATCCTTGTTGTAATTATATTGCGTCGAAGCTTGCCAGGTATGGATCGGTGCATTATAAAGGAATGGCCCAAGGTGGAGAGGGGCAGTCAAGCGATGATTACGATATGAGTAAGACGTGCATTCCATGAGCGGTATAGTCACAGACTGAGCGTGTTATTGAATCGTGCAATGTGTACAGGTTGTATTCCAGTTATATTTGTACCTGTTTTATACGTGTTTGTACAGTTCTAATAAATTCTATAGTAATTCCAACGGCATTTTAATTTGAGTCCTATGTAGCTCGTAATATTATGGTAAACCACTCATTTGCTAGTCGGTGAGAGATGATAATGATTTTGTGGTATTGGCAATTGTTCAAATATAAATGGATCTATTTAATCTAATCTATCTTAATATATTATATAAATCTCGTGTCACGATGTTTGTCCGCGATGGACTCATAAACTACTCAAACGATTTTAATCAAATTTGCACACCGTGTGCAGTTTGATCCAACTTGAAAGAAAGGATAGTTTTTATACCGTTGGAACCGGTAGGTGGCGCTGAGATCGGGTTCTAGAATCCTATTAACAACGGGGAGCGATTTTGTTTTTGTGTGTTTGAGTGGGTCCCCGGATGGTTTAAATCCACAATTGGAACCGGTAGGTGGCGCTGGGATCGGGTTATATTTCTTCAGAGCAGGACAACGTTTGCCGGGTCCGCTAGTAATACTATAAAATTCTAAACATACTGTGTCTGTACTATACATACATTGAAGCTGTTTAAAAAAAATACTGTAATCTTTATTTATAAATATGAATGTTTGTCTGTATGTCCTTTATAATTCTATAAATTAACTATACCTACATTAGATCATGTGATGACCTTTAGTAAAGATGTTGTGCATGAGCCAAAGAAGGTTCTGAGTTGGTTCACAATTGCACCCGGTAGGTGGCGCTGCTGTCGGCATATTGATTGAAGCTTTTTCGGGCAGGACGACGTCTGCTGGAACAGCGAGTACGGATAAGTGACGGAGAATACGATGTGTTTTTTTTAGATTTCTTCTCTGTTTGTCTGTTAGTCAGTTTTTCAGGTAAAAAGTACTGGAACGATTCCGATTCGGTTTTCGCTGATTGACAGATGATTCTTAGATTTAAAATCTGCGCTACTTTTTATCCATGGAATGCTGCGGGATTTTTCTGGAAAAAACGCGTTTCCAGCCTTCAGTATGGGATAGGAGGGATGGGATGTAAGTGTTTTTTTTTTATTGCATGAGTTCAGCAGAGAAGCAGATGACTCACCTGATAGAAATCAGTTATCATCACCTATGGACATTTGTTACACCAAAAGTGCCTTAAAGGTTCACTGAAACCTGACCTGGAACACAAGTCAAAAGTCAAGGTTGTTATGGCGGCATGCTCTAGATCAGTGGTAGCTATCTAGCCAGACAAATAACTTACCACCCGACTGTGGGTAGTTCTATAGCCTCTTACTACAGGCCGTCCTGCCGCAGAAAATGTTATTCTTTATCCCACGGATACAATTGAATAAGGGTGATGGTATAGAGGGTTCAAATAAGAGGAATGGAACAGAGAGATGAGATAAAAGAATAGAACAGAGGTAGGAAGACGATATTTTCCCAATAGTTCCCAATAAAAAAAAAATACTGTGATATACAAAGACAGACGAACAAACAAGAAATTTTTAAAAACATTTCATTTTTGCTAAAATAAGGTTGCCTGTCCATTGAAGCGGAGCGAGATATTGAAGCGGAGAAACGGAGAAATTAGCCAATAGGAATGCATAAAATAATTTCTCAGTTTCTCCGTTCCGTAGTCTCGCTCCGATTCAATGGACAAGCAGCCTTATAATAAATATATATTTATTATAAGGCAGAAATATTATATTAGGAATGCATAAAAGTTGCCTCACTGGGAGGTACTTGCGGAAGATCAGCGCCAGTTGTGAAACTAGCATTATGCTGAGCAAGAACCTTTTTAGAACATCACAATTAGTTGTAATATATATTATCATGCAAGACTTTTTTGTATCTTCTCCTGAATATTTTTTTTTTTCTCCTTCTTTCTTTCTTCATCAATGGATCGGCAGCCAATCCTATTGCTTAATATTCCTCCATTTCACCGCTCCGCAGCGTCACTGCGCTTCAGTGGACAAACAGCCAAAGTACGTACAGCAAATAAATTTCAGAAAAAATTGTCCCTTCCGCATTAGTATCGAAAAAACCGGAAAGTTTCGGAGCGAAAGTATCTAAAACACATTACGAAACTACTTCTAAGTGTACTTTGAAAACAACATCAGTACCAGAAGTTAGTTGTTGAATGTAAGTAATGCAGGAAAAACAGATTTAGTAGTTTTTACTATAATATCAGCCCATATATGTCCGATGTTCAGGTTGCATCACAATGTTTTCCTTCACCGTTGTAAGCACGTGGTAATTGTAAAAATATGCACATTAGATCAGGAAACTGACTAAGGGGTACATGCGTTTCGGCTAGGATCGAGCCCGCGATCTTTGAGTTTCAAATAAGTAATAAGAAATCAATAAATAATGAAGATCTCAAACGGCGCAAATATAGAAGCCTAGGAAGGGGTTACATATTTGTGCCGTTTGGAGTTGAAACTTTAGACAAAGAGTTTCTTCAAAGAAATTTGTAAGAAACTCTTTGATACCACCCGTGATCAGAAGGCTGGTTCGTATTTCGCGCAACGAATCAGCATTGCCATACAGAGTGGCAACGTTGACATGCCCAGGGGACCGTCGGAACCCATACATTTTATAAAGCAGCTAGTTATTAAGAGTATAATTAAATCCACGCCATGCGATATGACGCGACGCCGAACTAGCGATCCTTGATTGTCAGCTATTCACAATAACACTCTAGAACAGACTCTTCCTAATTTTTTTTTTATTTTATAAGTAACCTATTTTTTCGTATGTTTGTTACACGATTTTTCCGTTAATTATGAACCGGTATTCAATTTTTTTAATTCTAAATGAGTATATTACTGAGGTGGTTCCATTTTCAGCAAGTCATCTGATAAGTAGGGCTTGAGGAACCGAAAGCAATCCTTGTTGAAGAGCGCCTACATACTTCGAAAGGCAAACTTGTATACACGTGCTAGTAATACAATTTCTACAGGCGTTTAATATACTATTTCAAAAGCTATTCAAGTATTTGCGTGACCGAAAAGTAGAAACAAAAACAAAACTGAGTTCAAAGTATAAAGCAAAAAATGAATATTTTCTACATCTTGAAATGTGTGGGAAATAAAACATGAAACATACAATATTTTTCAAAATTGTTTTGAATGTCTTATTTGTCACTGACAGGTCACTGCTAGACGTAGCCTCACCAAGTCGGTGTCATTCGTCCCAGTCCTCCACCTTCCTCATTTAGCGTCTATCGGTGACCTTCCATAAGTCATCAGTCCAAGGGACTGAAGGGCGTCCGACACTACGTTTACCGAGGTGTAGTCTACACTCCAGCACTCGTCTGCTCCATTGGCCATCGGCCCGGCGATAGACGTGATCGGTCCACTGCCACTTCAGCTTGCTAATTTTGTTGTTAACTCCAGGATATTGTATACATTTTTTTGCCTTTTTCATTTGAAAACGGCTTTATCTTTTTATTATTTGAATTTCAAATTATAATTGGATTTAATTAAGCTTACCCGTATTATATCTTTAAATGTGCGTCCAAGCCTGTTGAGACGGGGTTTTGTGAAGTATGCACACTTAACGGCTTACTAGGTCAAACACCACTCAACTGAAGTGATTTGAGCCGAACGATCAATGTAACTTATTACACAGTATTTGGTACTCGTTTTAGAAAACATTAAAATTTACACTTAAAAAATGTATACACACAACAAATAGTACAATTTCAGAACATTTATATAACAAGCGAAAACATTTTTCAAGGTCATAAATATAAGTTAAAAGTATATAAGTTAAGATTCGTTTTCTACCAAAATCGTTACGGAACTCTAAAAATGAATTTACGTATACAAACTCGTATAGCACTAATTCTCAACGTTCTCTGCAACATATTGAAATAATTTCAATGAAATGGAAAATAAATTGATATTTCAAACACGCTGTGAAATTTATTCGTGTCCGATAAATACGCCATGGAAATAACACGTGTTACTTTGAATATTTCTTTGGGGAAATTCTGGTGTTAAGTTGTATATGCCTTCATTTCATTTATATTTAAGTAGTGTTTCGACTCTGTGAAAAGAAATCTAAAACAAACTCTAGTTAATTACATACATACATACATACATAACTTCACGCCAGGTCCCTTGCGGGGTAGGCACGACCAACAGAGCGCCATTTAGACTTATTCTTACACACCTCACTTGCTTCTTTGACATTCATAGTTCTTGTCATGCACGCTCGTCTGTTCTTAAGGCTCCTGACATCACCTTCTGCTAGTACACGATCAATTTGATCATGGAAGGTGAGTCGTGGCCTTCCGCGACTTCTGCATCCATCCACTTTTGCATTGTATATCTGTTTATTAGTTAATTACATCATTTATTAGTCAAGATTGACTGGACCAATTGTCTCTACTCCAAATATAATAATTTCCTTAACAAGATATATAACTTAGAAAGTTCGAGATTGACGGCATCATTCTTATTAGGACCACTTCCAAGGTGATATGGGTAACTATGATTATATCGAAAAGTAATTAACAGAAGAAATTATATATTATTTTTTTATACATTGGGTTTAGAACTCCGCCCTCTTTTTCACTTGACAGCTCATGTCATGCGCACCTGATTGCTTATTTTTAGTGTGTACTTGAATGGGTCTCTGAATAGTTTAGATTCACAATTGGATCCGGTAGGTGGCGCTGATGTTGAATTCTAGATTTACTTTTTTTCACAGCAGGCCAACGTCTGCCGGGCTCGCTAGTTACATAAAACAAATAAGCTGCCAATCTTATTTGTTGGAAATAGGCTTTTTAAGTTTATCTTGTACTGTCTATGTCCGCTCAAATAAATTTTTAGTTAATTATTTCTTAAGAAAAGATATATTAAAACTTAAAACATGATGACATAAGGCATACAGGGATAATAAAAAAATATTTCTTTCTTTTTTCATATAAAGATACGCGAACGGACTTGAAAAAAATATAAAACTGCCTCTTTTTCTAAAATGACCACAACACCCGGAAACATCCACTCTGAAATTTAATAAGTATAAAACAAAAGGCTGGTGTCTATTTTGCTCAAAAATCAAGTATTATATATAATATACTAGTGGTCGCCCGTTGTCGAAATTCGACCATAATAATTAATACTATACTTCTATAATGACAGATTTCGCCAAGGCTATCACTATCAATTTGACTTGAACAATAAACAAAGGAGTATATATTCTTATGTGTCAAATACATCGTAGTGTGTATAATGTTTTTTGAAGTAAGACTTCTTTAGGCGCGACTAGGAGGTAACTGGACGACAATGCAACGGAAGTCCGTTACGGCAATATGGCATCACAATATGGCGTTACGCTTCTGTACCATCCGGTTTTCAAATATTTTTGATTTTGTCAATAGATAGTTTATAAAAAAATGAATCAAAAAAATTTGAAAAAATCATATTATAAAAATAATAAGTGATTATTTATTGAATGAAAATGTCTGAATCTCAAGAACATTTTACGCTGTCATCTGTAGTTTTACTTCAATCGCGTGTAAACGTTACACGCACTTTTTTATTATTAATTAAATGTGTTTTTTATGCATAATTAAACAAAATAATTAGCTTTCGTCGCTTCTATATAAACTATAAATGTGTGAAATTTCATACTCCTCCCTCCGTGCAATTTTCTTAAACAGGAGTACAAAATTTTTCTGCACGTATTAACATATTATAAATACAACACGGCATACTACATATACTATATATACATAGCATTACTATATATACTACAACAGTAACCTTTTGGGAACGTTCCCGTTAAGGGACCGTGGTTTGGGACTAATATTTTAGCTACATTTATTACTAAAAATTAAGAAAAGCGTAGACTTTTCTTAATTAGTTCTTAATTATTAATATAGCTAGCTTAATTTGCAAACAACACAATTTTTTTATTGCATGAGCTCAGCAGACAGGCATACAGCCCACTTGATGGAAAGCGGTTATGATCGCCTATGGATATTTGCAACACCAAAGGTGCTGTAAATGTACTACTGCTCTCTTAAGGAAGACTGGAGCCTGGTCACTAATGCCTGAAATAGTTTAGACCATGGGTGGTAGCCACCACTCGGGCAAATACCCTACCACCTGGCTCTGGGTTGTTTTGTCGCCTCTTACTACAGGCAACCCAGCGCAGGATATTGTATTCTTTCTCCGTTCCTGCACGGGTAAAATAACTAAATCGTTCTTGCAAAAGGAAGCAATGTATTTACGTCAAAACCAATCTGTCATCACACAAAAGTATCTCTTTATCTCTTGCGAACTTGCGACCATACGGTTTCTTTTAAACTTTCCTGTTACTTTAGGATATTTTGTTTAGTTTATTCCTTTGAATCGTAAAACTTTCAGTATAATAAATGTACAAAGATTTATGTGTTAGCAAGCTGAATTGGAATCTTTCTTTTTGGTCAGTTCTTTGAGTCCTGTAGTTGTTTTGTAAAAATGGGTTGCATCCATAAATATTGCTCAAGTCTGTCCATCAATCTGTCAGTGTCTAATAATATATCTATATATGTTTTAAAATATGCTTGTAGATTGGGATTGCTTGAGACGTTATACTTATTTTATAATGAGATATAAAATATGCATAGAGACTAATAAATGATAAAAGAGTTTAGAATAAATAAATTAAAAATTCAGTCAAAATAATGGCTCTTTAATAGAATGTTTTACTCGGTGGATAAGTTCTTCGGTTATAAATAAATACCTTCCTTGACTTACGAATGTAATTATTATTATTATCACTCCTTACTACTACTACTAACTCAGTAATTTTTTTCTATGTTTCATTTAACATTACATAATTTAATAAAATTTATGTCACTATTTGTCTGCTCTGCCAATGAGAGTAAAACATGTCTACATTATCACGTATATGCCAACTGTTTGACCAAGTTTTGAACAAATAAATTTGATTTGATTTGATTTAATGTAACTATTTACTAAAGGCGTTATTTTTAACGCTGTAAATAAGACGCATTTGGACACTGACAATAACTATAGCATACTCGAAAATGAAGACCGACAATAAAGCTAATAAATATTACACAGTTAAATCAAATTAAATCAATTTGGTTGAAAGGCATAGAAATAAAAATAAACGCTTCTATTCAATGTCGTTGAATTATTCACGTTTATGTTTACCTGGATTACTTTGGTTTTATCATAATAATATATAAGAGCTCTTTTTGCTGGAGCCTCATCCAATCCTCTTTACTCTTAGCCAGCTATTGATTATATACCAGACCACTCAGAAAGGATTGCGAAAAAAAGTTTTTATGTATAAGAGACTGGCCAGTTATAATCTATTTTGAAAATATGATTATTTATAACTAAAAATTAGTACGTTCTAAATTCAAAATTTCCCTTCACATTGTTTGCGAGCGAATTTAAATTATCGTGTCCCATTGAAAAATGGATCTGCGGTGCGAACATTTTCGCACTATTTTTTTTTAACGATTTCAAGTGTCGCCTGGAACCGGACGAATCGACTTCAAATGATTCATGGATGAAGGCCTTTCTAAGGCAACCGTGGATCATTGATACGCCGAATTCAAGCGCGGTTGACTAACTTTGGGTGATGAAGGTAGAAGTGTGGCCCTTTGACGGCTGTTACGGAAGAAAAAGTGCTAGCAGTGAAAATTTTTACTATCTTTTACGTAATAAAACTACGTTTTGACGGTTTTAAGCGCCGTAATTTATTTGATTTTGGTTTATCCGACGTTTCGGCTGCTTTTCTGTGGCCGTGATCACAGACGACAAAGATGACATTTGTCTAACGTGTATTATTAAAGTTTTATTTAGCCTACTGCCAACTTGTTATTTTTTGAAATTTTGTTTATGGATATTATTTACTCTATGGGAGCCTAATCTAATTTACCACCGCTTCACAACATGTTGTGGCTTGAAGAGAAGAAGCGGTGCAAGAAACTCTTCAGCAAACACGCCTAGCTCTAAATTTTTATATAATATTAAAATGGGTGAAGGAAAAATAAAAGAAATTATCAGTCAATAAATTACCGCGCTTAAAACCGTTAAAAGTAGTTTTGTTATGTATACAAGTCGCGAAAATTTAAAAAATATTATCTTTTACGTATCAATTGTAAACGCGCCATGGTAGGTTAGATCGAGCGACTTCCATCGGGACCTGAAAGTGGAGTTTGTCAACAGCATTATTAGAAGGTACACGGAAGCCCACGAGCATCGGCTTCATCATCACGTGAATGTCGAGGCGATCCAGCTCCTCGACAGCACGGACATAACGAGAAGGCTCAAAAGGACAAAACCATTTGAACTAGTGCTATAAACGAAAAAAGTCTAGTGTAATGTGCTAGCTATTAATAAAGAACACATGAACAAAGCATCTTCGCCTTAATAGAGACAGTACGTAAAGTGTTAATTGACACTTTCTTAGTAAGAATACTTTTAGTTAATTTAAGTTATATTTAAATTACTTATTAACATAATAATAGTAATTAGTAGGGATTTGTGTTCTATTTAAACTAACACACACACACACAAACACACACACACACACACACATACACACACACACACACGCACACACCACACACACACACACACACACACACACGCACACACACACACACACACACACACACACACACACACACACACACACACACACACATACACATATACACACACATACATGCACACTAATAGTCTTAAAAAATAATGTAACATAGGAAGAGCGAGGTTTCCCAACACAAGTGTCATTTGATTACTTTCTGGGAAGCCCCGGCAACTTACATGTATAGACTTTTTGAAATAAATACATTTTTTTTTTTATTTTTTTTTTATAATCTTTAGATTAAATGGTAATATTAATTAGGTATTTCTTTCTAGAAAGAAAGACACGTTTATTTGCTAAATGCGACACAGACAAAATAAAAAATAGACTTAACAAAATAATTTTTACAGTTATATGTTATGCCGCAATTCGGCAAATGAGGTTGGCACTCAGTATATTGCTCTGTCGGAAGATATTCCGCCACAACACTGATTTTCAGTGCCCACCCCGGAGTCTACACATATAATCTAGAGACCCTTATAAAAAAATATTTAATTTAGTCACAGCAATAAGTACTAGAAAAAATTTCAATATAAAAATAGATAAAAATATTCTCATTGATGACAATGAATATAGATATAGTACGCAAATAAATACCTTATTATTAGAAAAAAAATACGTATCAAGAGATTCACTACGTACTGCAGATTGGATCAGGAAGCCTTCGCGAGATTCTACACGTGCATCTTCGCGTGAGGAGGTTAGTTTCACGTTGGGTGCCGCATAACCTCACCAATGCTCATAAGCAGGCCCGGGTGGGATGGCGCCGTGATATGATAAACAAATTGCAATCTGGTTTATCTCGGCGTGTTTACGACATCATTACAGATGATGAGTCCTGGATTTATAAATACGATCCAGAAACGAAGCGTCAGTCGACGGTTTTGGTGTTTCAAAACGAATCAACGCCTACTAAAGTGAAGTGAGCTAGAAGCGTGAGGAATATTTAGATCGCGAGTTTTTTCAATTTGACTGGGTACGTGTAAATTCCTTTACGGAACCAAAGAAGCATTAACGCCGAACCAAATGATTGGCGGAGGTTTTCTCAGCAGGCTACTGCTCCACCACGACGACGCGCCCGCCCATACCGCGCTCAAAACGAGGGTCATCCTAGACAACCAAGTTGTAAACGAGGTGTCTGCGGCGGACTGGAAAAAGTGGTTCGAAAACTGGTTCAGATCCATGAAACTTTGCATAAGGACTGGTGGAGAGTACCTTGAAAAGATTTAGTAAAAAATATTTACCTATAAAAAAAAAATCCTCACAAACTTCTGCGTGTCCCACGTAGATAATATTAAATGATAATATTATTATATAATGTAAAAATGATCACTAAAATTAACCCTCATTTAATGTTGTTTGTTTAGGTAGTAGTGACGTATTAATTGGCTCGTTAAAATTTTATTGTCATATATTTGGTTTTTGGATACAATTTAGAAATGTAATCAAGACTAAAATGGCTATAACTGTTTTATTTTTTGGTAGGTAAGTATTTCATTTTCACAGTGCTAAGCAAACTTATGGTGTCTAATGTATTTTTGTTGGTCAAAATATTTGTTGTCATGTTAATTTATGTGCACAAAGCAGTAACAAAAGCACGAAATATCCAAACATTTTATAAATTTGAATACTAAATAAGATTAGTTATTCATTACAACACAATAATTTAATGGAAGCAAGGAACAGTAGGCCATTTATTAGAGCCGATTGATTTACCGCCGGTGATTTCGTAGCTTCCAATTTTACGATTTACCTTGATTAATGTTAGCCGTAAATACAGTAATCAGAATTAAAATAAAGTAGATTTCATGTAAATTATTATCTAACGCCCATAAAACTTAACGAGCAATGATTTCGAACATTCCGGTAACATTAATTCGTGAAACATTTACTTAATGAATTTGATTTGAATTTTGTCAAATCAAATCAAAATAATTATTTGCTCAAAAACATGGTAAATAAAAACATTAGATGAGGTGTGTTACCTATTATACTGCTACGAGTGTGGGGCTCGAATTAAAATGCCGTTGGAATTATTATATAATTTATTAGAACTATAAAAACACGTATAACACAGCGCAACCGGTACAAACTGCACGAGTCAATAGCACGCGCAAAGCCTGTCACTATATAGCTAATCGAAGGTACGTCTTGCTCGTATCGTAATCCTCGCTTGACTGTCTCACCCTTCCGTTCGGGCATTCCTTTTTAACAAGAATAATTCATTTATTTCAGAAATTGAGTATTCCATATTGTACAGTTTTATATTATAAATTGTTTCACAGTTAACAAATATTAAATATCAAATTAGTTCACAACGATTAAATAATTAAATAAATTCTAGGGCATTACACCCGAGTCACAAAGATTATTATAAATGTTTCTACTCCACCGCGTCAAAGGGACATGTATACCAAATGATTTCAATTATGGACCCTGCCAATGGGCAGATAACAAACAAACTCATACATTTAACTGGGTGTGCAGTTGCACCCATTTACGTAACAGTGGCGAGTCCCATCTCGACATCCCCTTTTATCCTATACAAATATAATATGTCTCGATGCAAAACAATCATTTCCAAGAATTAGTTGGACACACGTGTCTAATGACTGCCATAGTAAAAGTACAATAACAATAGCATGTTTTTTCTAATTACAAATATTAAACGTAAGCAAAAGACGTCCAAATGCGGGAAAGGTAACAAACCAGGTGTGCATCCACTTTGTCGGTATGTAACAATACACTTAAATAACTTGAATGCCGTTTCTGTATACCATTTAGATATGGGAGACGTCTAAATTTATGAGGGTTTCAACTGAGTGACAGACTTGAGAGACGTTTCAGTATTTAGGAGATGAATTTGGAGTTTAGAAGCTGCTCAAATATTTAAAAACCCGTCAAGTTTTTGAGGGACGTTTCAGTATTCAGCAGTTAGTGATGGCATATAGCATGGATTGGGACGAATTTCGAATTTTGATTATTTTATTTATATATATATTAGGGTGGTCGTTATTTAGGGTTTGTCCGAATTCACGATAGTCCAAAATCGATTCTAAATCTATTTTAAAAAAATCATGCCAAGTTATAGCTCTTAATTTTAATTTTAACCCGGCCCCCCGATAACCAAAATTTGAAATGGAAATAACAGCGGAAAAAATCTGTTATTACTTTATATATTTTACAGAACAGATCATGTCGACAAACAATAATTCTTGTAGAAAATTTAACGCTCAACAAAAAGGTCTCTTATGATATTTGCTAACTTTAACGGTTTCTGAGTTATATATATATATATATATACATATATATATATATATATATATATATATATATATATATATATATATATATATATATATTGCACAGCACACAGCAGACGGTCCAACTGTGATGGAAAGTGTTTACTGTCGCCTATGGACATTAGCAATACCAGAGGTGATGACAATTTGCTGCCGACCATGAAGGAGAAACTGGAACCTGGCCACTGATTCCGGAACACAATTTTACGACTTTGCGAACTTTAGACTAGGGGTGGTAGCCATCCAGGCAAATGCCCTACCACCTTATATAGACCAGCATACGTATGATTTTTCTTATTTTACTTCCTATTATAAAAAAAATAACTTCCACATACATATATTTCACAATCTTTTTGATTCATCTTAAGTTCGTCCGGAATAAATTTCTTTCAGTGATAAGACCGCCTATTGTTTTTGTACGTCATGAACTGTATCTAATATGTCAAACAATAATGTATTCTAATCCATTCAGTTCTATTCTGTTCCATTCCGTTCTGTTCCATTCTATTGAAATTAGCTATGAGAACTATGAATGAATGAATGATTTGATTTGATTAATGAAAACTCTTTATTGTTCATCATAACTTAAACCTATATATTTAATATAAATGCATTTCCATTAGAACAATGGACAGCCTTATCGCTTATAGCGATTTCTTCCAGGCAACCCGGTGTCTAAGCAGACATTATAATAACAAAAAAATGGTGGTTTAACTCAATTAAAAACTTATTCAATCACAATAAAAAATAAATTATAATAATACGTATTATACTATATACAGCGTGTCTCAGACCTTACGACAATAAATCAGACCACGTTTTCGTTATGACGTACTCTACCCAAATACGAAAACGAATCAAGGTAGCTTCTTTGGTTTAGCCACAGGACCTCATTTTTCATTTCAGATTTTACAAAAACATGTATCTGTTATTGTGACTAAATCGGTAGGTGTGTGACCAAATGTATCATGTTGCCAGCACGTCTCTTCATCATTAAACGCGGAAGATGTTCATTCTTACCAATGTCAGTGAACCAATATTTACAAGATGTTCTGTTTTTATTGTCTTTTTATAGTAATTAATTTGTTCGGAAATTGCTTTTTTAAATTTTGACATTACGGTTGATTTAATAGTACCAAAAACTTTGTATGGAGTAAGACTGCTAAAATTATGATTTATTGTCATTTGAAATGAAACACGTTGTATAACTTTACAGATGTATTTAACAAAATAACTATAATTTCCAAGAAAAACGACTGCGCTATACACAGACAAACAAACAACTCAACAACGATTATACAAGAGTTCCGTTATTGCCAAAATGGCCATGGAACATTAAAAACAATATTTAAAGTTACTTTACATATAACTGTGACACTTTGATTAAAATCCAGAGTTCAATAAGACGCAATAAAAAACATTCGGTGTCATTTGGCACAGTTTCTACAGCGTCCCATTTCTTTCAATAAAGTCGCTAGTGTTGTCTTTTGTGGCTACCTACATATACAATATCTTTATCGATTTATCGATGACTAACTATTTTTTTATTCAGTAGACAGGCAGACGGCCCACTTGATGGAGAGCGGTTACCATCGCCTATGGACATTTGCAACATCAAAGGTGCTACAAATGCGCTGCTGCTCTCTTAAGGGAGACTGGAACCTGGTCACTAATGCCGGAACACAACTCAAGGTTGTTATGGCGGCATACTCTAGACCAGGGGTGGTAGCCATCCAGTCGGGCAAACGCCCTACCATCTGGCTGTGGGTTGTTTTGTCGTCTCTTACGATAGGCCGCCCGGCCGCATGAAATTGTATTCTTTCTCCGTTCCTGCACGGATAAAATACATACATATACAATATCTTTATCGATTTATCGATGACTAACTTCCCTTGAATAAAACATACTATGATTAAATTTTTCAATGGTAATATACATATTTATTTTTATTTTAGATACAAAGAGAGAGAGAGAGAGAGAGAGTGATAACACATTATTGCACACCAAAATATTCAATTACAAAAATAAGCCATATTTACAATATTTTCTAGGGATTACAATTACGAAAGTCAATAATCGTTCTATGTATCATGTATACTACCATCGCCATTATAATGTCATTTCATTTCTAGGGTTGTCTGCAAGATATCGCTTTTTAGTGATAAGACCGCCCTTGATGTAAAATTAGCCATAGATAAAATCTGTAAGTTCTTTTCTTGTATTGGTGTACAATAAAGAGTTGTTTATTGATCAATTCATTAATGAGCCGTCGGCTTGTTTGCCAGCTTCGAGAGAAGAAATGTTAATATATGAAATTCTCGTGTCACGGTGTTTGTTACCAAACTTCTCCGAAACGGCTGAAGCGATTTCTATGAAATTTTATATAAATACCGGGTCGACTGCACCACCAACAAACTCAGACTGAGAAACGGCCAACATCTCTTTTTCATACCTTTAAATGATAAGGGTGACCCACCTCTAAATATTGTTTTTTTTTTATTTTTTTGACAAAATTTCTTATTTATATTTTAATACGATTTAGCACTGAACAATACATATCACTTCAAATTTTCACCCGTCTACGAACAAACCCCTGTTTTTTAATCACGATATTTAGGTTTGCGACCAGGTGGTTTAGATTCAAATTTAAACCAGGCAGGAGGCGCTGCAATCCGGTGTCTGGATTTAGGTGAATTAATTTTATATATGTTCAAGTGGGTCCCGCGATGGCTTAGGTTCATATTCGAACCAGGTAGATGGTGCTGCAAACGGGTACCAGAATTTAGGTGATTTTTTTTTGTATGGATAATTTAAATTAACATTTGATCCCGGTAGATGGAGCTGATATCGAGTTCTAAATTTTTATTTTTTTAAAGACAGGACAACTTCTGCCGAGTACGGCTGGTAAAAGTAGGCTGGTTTGACAATGTCGATATCGATTTACTTGAATTTTTATCGATAAAAGCATACAACACTAGAAATAGTATCGGTATTTGATATCTTAAATCCGACACCTGAGCTGGGTTAGCCCGTAAAGCCTTCGAGTTGTAGCTTAGCGATTTATGGACCAATATTTTGTACTCAATTGACACTTATTGTATGAGACTCATGCCGCCCAGGGACTAACAATCGGATATACTTGGTAAGTTTTAAAAGTTCAGAAAAGAATTGTAGAAGTATAAAATTCACATTTATCTTGTAATATGAAATACAATAAATAGGTAAGCGCTACAATCCGCGGATAACGATGGGTTCCGTGGAGCTCCCAAACATCGACTTTTTTTTAATTAATCAGAAATACCACAAAGTTGGTTCAAATTATTTTCTAATTCGTTTCAAGTAATCTTCTTTATCTTTATATAGTATAAAACAAAGTCACTTTCCGATCTGGCATCTTTGTGTCGGTATACCCGCTAGCTACTAAACTACTCAGCGTTTTTTAAAGCATTTCATACTATTAGCTAGAACAAAGAATAAAATTGAGAAATAAACAAATACTGGATTTTGAAAAAATGGAATACCCTTCTATTTAAGTACACTTGCATACCGGTAAGATTTTCTAAATTTTAAAATACATAGATTTTTGTGAATAACAAAAAATGGGATATATATGATGCAGAAGGTCGTAATTCAATAAAATGCGCAAAGTCCGTCACTACAAGATTACTGAATGTACACACGTCTCGCCTTGATCGTGTTTCTCGTTCGACTGCCCCCTTCTTCAATCAGGCCATCGTTTTATACTGCACAAATGCAATGCGCCCGTGTCGTACTCGATTTGATCCGCCACACCTGGCTAATGACTCGGCCACAGCGGGCACAAATGAGTAAAATAAAACAATGGGCTGTTTTCTAGAAACGTATGGCGATAACTAAACAAAAGAAGACGACCAAAAAATAATTACAATTAGTTTAAATGCCGACAGGTTATAAAATGTGTTTTGTTTCAGATATGCAAGTGGATTTTGTTTTTGTCGGCACTGAGTTGTAACAATATGATTATAAATATGAAATGCATGCCAGTAATTGAATACTATGTATAATTTTGACATTTGTGAAAATAAGTAATTATATTATAATGAAAAATAGGTTCCAGCAAACATTCGCTGTTCAAAGATGGCACCACATGGATACCGGAATGGTGTACTACCATACCGACCATTTCAGAAAATTGGACGGTTTTAGGGCAAAAAAACGCCTAGCTAGTGTCTGGTGGAAATAATCATTAAACCGCAATCTATGTATCTGTAAACGTCAAAAATTAATGTAAAATCGATGATTGGATCTGTGTTAAGAAGCTTTCTTTTCTGCAATTCGACATTTTAAAGTCTAGACTAGACAAAGGATGGTGGGCATCCAGACGTGCAAATACCGTACCAACTCGCTGTACATTGTTTTTTCACCTCTTACGAGAGATCGTTCGGACGCAAGAAATGCTTTCTCCATTCCTACACAGATAAAATTGTTCCTCTCAATTTCACAATCACGATTACGAAAGTGAAACAGTTATGGGCTTCCAACAAATAACAACTTTTAAACGTCCAGCTCATCAATACTTTTCAACTTTTATCTTTGTTGCGATAAAAGTTGAAGCATTTGATAATGTAAAGTAGAGTTTATCGTCAAACTCTTACGTCATTGACTAGACATGCAATATTAACATTTCTATGAGTACAGATATTAAAATTGACAGTTTCTATTCTATTTTTGCACATAATGGCTCTAACGTATTAGGCATTGATTTTGCCAACGTCACAGTTTAATTAAAAATGACAAGTGTACAAAAGGTTAAAATTATTGAAAAGAGTAATTACAGAAATCATGTTTACATGTTTTCTGAAAATCTGTGGACAACACAAACATGAATGTTAGATAGAATGAACTATAAATAAATATTATTAATAGCTATAAACTTACTTAATATATATATATACTATCAGGATTAAACAGGGTTAGTAGGTAATTTAAGTTTATAGGGCGGGGAATTTTTTTGGTTAAGATATCATAATATAGTGGAGTAACAATATTTGGGCATTCAAAAAATATATGGTGTAATGTTCCCTCTGCTAAACCACACTCGCATATAGAATGATCTCGGATTCTGATTTTGGCCAGAAAGACCGGTGAAGAGCAATGGCCAAGGCGAAGACGGATAATCGATGAAAGAATTGACAGTTTCAACAACCGCAGTGTAATAGTAACGGTATGCGCCTGTCTATATCATTGGCAGACAGTTTGACAAGCGCGTCAACCGTGACATACCGGAGCGACACCCCCCTTATTGAACGTGGAGCCTCCTAGTGTAGACATATTATTTACATTAATAAATTAAAATACCTATATTTTGTACGCTAAAATAAAACCATCGAAGACAATACAATAACTTTTATTAAAAACAATACACCCAGAACCGTCAGTAAGACCGCTAGCTAACAAGTAGTCTAGGCCTTTATCCGCTCATGGACCCAATTCTGCTGTTTCAATATCTTGACGTTGTGAAGATATTCAAAGTACAATTCCATTGCGATAGTGTCAATAATTTGTATTCTGCTAAATCCACAACATCTTCTCGATATATTCGCGGCGGATTACTAGTAGAAAAAATTTGGTAAAACTATTATCAGAAATAGCGTTAGCCTCAACGAATATTCTAACTAGCAAAATTTTATACATTTATTATATCTCATCTATTTACACCATTTATTAGTCAATTATTTTATGGATATCTACTTTTATAATTTATTTTCTTAAACGCCAAATAAACATATACCATTATAATTATGTTACTAACGTTTATTGTTGACTCATTGGTTTTATTAATCTTTTTGATGTATATGGGATTGAAGTAAAGGAATCGATTGGAAAGGAGGTGGAGGAAGTGGGCTGTGGGAACTTATATTCTACGCACGAGTTATCATTAGCCTAAGGCTAACCGTTTGACGCCGATGTTCGTAATAGAGTATCATACAAACGGACGGATATAACTATTTCATAAGGGTTATCTCGGATACACCCACTTGCCAGAATTTCATGTACCATAATTTCATCTGCTATAATGGTCAACAGACATAATATTGTTTCTCATAATTTTATATGTCATACGCATTGTTTACTATATTTATCACGTGCTAGAAACTTTGTTTCTCATAAAGTCATTTTCAATAAGATCATTTGTTATCATCATTGTAAGGCGTAATTATTATATGCCATAACATCATTTGCCATCGAAATTGCTTCTAGAAAAAATTATAAAATCGGTTTAAACTAAACGATCAGGCTTAGGTTTAGTTAGGTTAGAACATGAGAAACAACGCTACATGCTAGAAAGCTAATCGCTTTTTAGGACAAAGGCGTTAGGTTAAACTTCTACTGCTAAATTAATTTAGTATGCAATGGAAAAGTAGCAATGGGCAAATATTATGGCATATGAGTATTTTTGATTATATTTTTCGGGCCAACAATAGGCAACCGGGTTATCTATCTAGATACTAAAGTCTTTACGAATCCCTAAACATTTATAATATTTATTTTAGAGATGAAGGGAGGGCACTCAAAAAGAAAATAAAGTTGAGTTTTTTCCATTATATCGTTGCAGTTATTTGCCACAAGCCATATTTTTGAAATCTTTAGCAATTAGGAGAAACGCTGAGGTTTTGTTATTGTAAAATCAAACGATGAAGATTCACGCTTCGCAGATCGAAATAGAAGCGGCAACCCAAGTGCGGTTAGGACGTTGGGTCATCAGACCATCGAAAGCACGAACCCAATTAAATTCTGTTTATAGTTTACAATTACAGACACTTCAGATGTGGTTAAACAAAACTACTATATTCGTGTTTCAATTATTTGAAAAATAATACATATTCAAATGGAGCTGAAACAAACTCTTAAAGTCCCAACGAGGGAGGCAATCACTTACCATGTAGTAGATCGTCTGCCATATTTCTTATCTGCAAACATGAAAATAAATAATTAACTAATTATAATAAATTGAATAATAACAAATGGATAAAATATTACTGAAAAGCTTGCAATTATTATAATAGATTTTTAATAAAAGATACATTTAAAAGATTGTGAGATTGAGTGAGAAAGAATACAATTTCCTGCGGCTGGGCTACCTGTCCCTAAGATATAACAAAACATCCCACAGCCATATTACCCGTCTGAATGTCTACTGCCCCTGGTCTGGAGTATGTCATCATAACGACCTAGAGTCGAGTTTCAGCATTAATAGCCAGGTTCCAGTCTCCTTAAATAGAGCAGCTACGCATTTGTGACGCCTTTGGAGTTGCAAATGTCCATAAGCGATCATAGCTGCTTTGCACCAGGTGGGCACGAAAAAAAAAACTATACATTAAAAAATGTTATATTCTCACAGTCAAATGTCCAAAACAAACAAAGCTAGAAAATAAATAATTGAAAAATATATCATTTTGAAAATCGTTAATTTGATTTTTTAATAAAATTTTATTTTAATAAATTCTTTAGTCATAAATTTATTTATACATATATTAATGGTACCCTAAATACGTTTTTTTTTTCATTTCTACGTAAAGAAGTATATAAATTAATGTGATCGCAGCAAAAATATTTTGCCTGGTTTAGTAATAAATCGTAATTATTATATTAATACGTGAAGCAAAAACTTTGTACCCTTTTTAGCGAAAATTGCGCGGACGGAGAAGTATGAAATTTCACCACACTTAAAGTTTATATAGAGGAGTGCAGAATGATATGAATAAAAAACATGAAATCAATAAAAAAACATTACAAACATTTGCAGAAGTCTCGGAAGGCCACGACCCACCTTCCATGATCAAATTGATCGTGTACTAGCAGAAGGTGATGTCAGGAGCCTTAAGAACAGACGAGCGTGCATGACATGAGCAATGAATGTCAAAGAAGCAAGTGAGGTGTGTAAGAATAAGCCTAAATGGCGCTCTGTTGTTCGTGCCTACCCCGCAAGGGACCTGGCGTGAAGTTATGTATGTATGTATGTATGTACACACATTTGACACACACACATTAATTTGTTTATTGTTCAAGTCAAATTAACAGTGTAGCCTTGGCGAAATCTGTGATTATAGTATATACATTGACAACAGAACCTTAATAATGTTCAAACTTATAATTTAAATTAATTATGGCCGTTTTCAAAACTACCCCAATGATCTGAAATTATTATTTTTAAGGCAACATTAAAATAACTCAAATGTGCCTATTCCAAGATTACCTCATGACTCCTAAAGCTCGGAATAACAAAAAATGGTGACTGTAAACGTTGGAAATGAGCTGCCTGTGGTAATGTACCCTTTTGTGCACATAATAAAGAGGTACCCGCATATCTCTAACAACGCATTTTCGCTTGATGAAAATATTTTCCGGCCTGTTTCACTCGTATTTGGGATTTTCGTGCTGGCATTTCGTTGGACACGTATCTGCAGTGATATTATAAATGAGAACCATAATCGCCAAAGGCCTTAAATATGCAAGAAATATTTTGTATTTGTTATTCTCAAATACGTCATATCTTTATTATAACTACTAGCTGTCCCGGCAGACGTCGTCCTGCCCGGTAAAAATAGGGGTTTGTCGCAGAGGGTTAATAATTTAGGGTTGTATGTATTTTTGTATGTTGTATCATAAAAAAATAGAAATTAAAAATTTTGTCTAAAAAATAAATAAAAAAATTTAGGGGTGGACTACCCCTAACATTTAAGGGGATGAAAAATAGATGTTGGCCGATTCTCATAGATATCGGATAAGCACAAAAAATTTCATCAAAATCGGTCAAGCCGTTTCGGAGGAGTATGGCAACGAAAACTGTGACACGAGAATTTTATATATTAGATAGTATTATTTTTTTATTGCATTATTATTGTTTCTTTTTTATTGCATTTCATCACATTGTACATTTATTTATGCTTGTATATTGTGTTTTCATGTGTTGTAGTTCTAAATAAATGTTTTTTTGCTTTCTTTATTTTATTTTTATCATGTCTCTATCATATTGAATATGCACTGTTTGCTACAACAACATTAATTCTTCAAAAGTTATTCTGTTACATGCTTCTGTATAAAACTTATAAAAAAGATTAAGAGATAGATAGACTAGGAAGTAAAATAAATTTTTATCCTATATCTATGACCTTCAAAAGTGCTCTCCAGTGGTACTTATTTTGAATAAAAGCTTTTTAATTTGAATAAGTCGAAGGGTGTGCTATATTGATTGAATGGGCTTATTTTTTTGTCTTGTTCATACCACTTTCTCAAGTAAACAATGTGCGAGAATTAGCTCACATTACTACAACAAAATCGATCACCTCATCAAGATATTCTTGTTAAGTAAATTTGAAATAAAGCACAAATTTAAATATTGGCTATTTAATTTCAATTATAATCCGATTATCAATGGCCACATCTCGTTTACCAAGTACGTCTAAATCAGCCAGTTCAGCAGCAAAAACAGTTGAATCACTCAAGCGGTGCAAATATACAACCCTCAGTGAGAGTCATTCTATAGTTGTGCCGTTTGATGTTGAGATGCTTGGACCGTTGAGCCCTGAGGCCACGAGCTTCTACAAAAATTTATAATAACGACTCATTGACTCTTCAGGTACAGTGCTGGTGCTTACCTCGGGCAACGGATCAGTATGGCGATCCAACGAGGAAACGTAGCCAGCATTCTGGGCACCTTATCCCTAGTAGACGGTGATCTAGGCTCAATATTCTACTTGTAGTCTTGAGGGACTGTGGGTAGACTACAATGCAAATAAGTTGAATTCTCTTTTATTGTATTAGATTAGAGGAGACCACGTTTCGGCTAATGTAGCGCAGGACGCCCGCCAGCCCGATGACTGACGATCTGCGCAATGTGGCAGGGGCTGGATGAGGAAGACGGAAGACCGGGATATGTGGGGCGTACTTGGGGAGGCCTACGTCCAGCAGTGGACTGAGATTGGTTGAAGGAGAAGAAAAAAAAATCCACACTTGTATACCTGTAGACATTTTATTACCTTTTCGGCATTTGGACTTCTTTTGTTTACTTTGTGTTAATTTTGTGTAATTAGAAAAACGCCCATTTTTTATTCTAATATTTTATGGTAGTCATTAGCCTGGTGTGATTTTAAGAAATTCAGTCCACGCGGCCGAGAGACATATTGTATTTGTGCAGTATAAAGCAATTACCCAATGGAGAGATCGGCAGTCAAGCGATAATCAAAAGCGAGGCAAGACGTGTGTACGTTCGGTAATCTATATATGAATTTGCGCGTGTTATTGAATCGGTCATTACGTTTGTACTGGTTGCATCTAGTTATATTTGAACCTGTATTATACGTGTTTGTATAGTCCTAATAAATTCTATAGTAATTCCAACGGCATTTTAATTCGAGTCCTGTAACTCTTAACAATATTGTATTACATTAATCAAGTAATCATTGAAATTTGAATTTTTCGAAAATTGAAATTCATTGAAATGAAATTTCTTTAGCATCGTTGTGATTTGTAAAACCTCAACAAACATTGTAAGTAGCTACATAGCAAATTCCTTCAGTTCGAATACTGTGCACCATCGATAAAAGTTCAGAACTAATATTGTAACCACGGGAGAAAGGTTAAGCCCTTCGAACTTTGCAACAAATGTTAAACAACCATTAATCATAACTGTTTCACCGTAAAATAAATATATCCCTCTTAAGCATCCAGGCTTTTCACGGATAAACCTTTTTCTCGCACCTCATTTCATTATAAATCAGAAGATAATTTTCATATACTGCTTTATAAAGTAACTAGCTGACCCCGCGAACCTCGTACCGCTTATTTTCGGAATTCCTAAAAGACTTTGTTCCATGTCACAAAAACAAAATCATTAAAATCGGTCCAAAATCAAATCGATCAGGAGGATTCTATAACACGATCTCAGCGCCACCTACCGGTACTAATTGCAATCCGGGAACCAACTCAAACACACAAAAACAAAATCACCAGCCAGCAACTTTGCCCACACTTGACTTAAAATTTCTGCAGGATTCCCAGGACACAAAGTATCGCAACATAGAAATAAATATTGTAAGCTACCATTTTTACGTGTCATAATAAGCAAATTTTTATGCACCCGAACAATTTCTAACCGCTCCCGAGTAAATTGAGTTGAGCCGCTCCTTAGTCCTTATCGCTCATCGTGTGCGTGCTGGACATATGCCGCTCAAGACTTTTGCTTTTCTCATGAATAAGTCCAACAGCCCCAATTGTGAGACGTGTAATAAAAGAGAGGACATAATATATCATATTCTTGTAGAATGCTCCAGAAATAATTATGAGAGACAGCGACTAAGGAGAGACTTATGCTTAGACTTCCTGGACTTTGGAATTTTTCATTGTTTTTTAGCCGACCCCCTGTCTGTAAAAACAAAATTAGTGTTAGACTTTATTGTTAAAAGCATTAAGTAATAGTGATTATACATGTTCACACATGTAAAATGACTATTATTTTATGCTTACCTAATTATTATTATTAATGTGATTATAAGTTTTTTCTGTATCCACGGACTGATATGGACGCTAGTCCAAAAGTCCTTAAAATAAATAAATAAAAAACCCGTGGGATTCCCAAGACTAAAAATATCATATATTTTATTACATACAATTTGCTATCGATCAGTGAAAAAATCACATTGGGAATCGATTTTTTTATTCTGGCCATTATAGATCATTCCCAAAAATAAATCCCACGGGATTCCAAAGATAAAAAGTGGCGCAGATTTTAAGTCTAATCATTTGCTGTGAAACGGTGAAAACCGCGTCACCGGCCTAGTAGTTTTTGCCTGAATCCCGAATAAACCGAGAAATAGATAAAAAAAACTAAAAAAATGCATCGTGTTCTTCATCGTTCATATAATCTATTCAAGTTGTTTTATTTTTAAATAGCTCCAATATACCGACACTCGACTCGACGTCAAGGCCCGCATCACAGCAGCTTGGGCCAAGTGGCGTGAGGTGACAGGTGTCATTTGTGACCCCAAAATGCCGGTCAAATTAAAAGGACAGGTCTATAAATCCATCATTAGACCTGTCCTTTTGTATGGCAGTGAAGCGTGGCCAGTACTTGAGCGAGACAAGCAAGAACTGCGTGTCACGGAGATGAATATGCTGCGATGGATGTGTGGAGTGACGCGGAAAGACCGGGTCAGGAACTCCCGCATCCGCGGCAGTCTTCATGTCCGTGACATAGCAGACAAACTGCAAGACTGTCGTTTACGCTGGTGCGGCCACGTTTTAAGCAGACCGGCTAATTACGTGGGGAACAAATGTCTAGTCATGCCGCCTCCGCCAGGTCCCAGTCGAAGGGGAAGGCCCAAGAAATGCTGGCTTGACGTCGTGAAGGATGACATGCGTGCCAATGGTCTCAAAACGGGGGATGCTGAAGACCGCGCGAAGTGGAGTAGAAAAAGTAGGAAAGCTGACCCTGGGCATCGGAGTGAACGCTCCGAACGCAACCGGGATTTAACGCTCGGATGATGATGATGATGAGCTTCAATATACCGACACGATATTATGTTTAGAATTTTATAATATTAGAGATTTATGATAGCTAAGCTGCTTTGAAAAGGATCTTGATAGGATATTGAAAATGTCAACACACTCGGCACTACAGTATTCTGTGACGAGATACAGAATATGAAATGATGTACCGGTATAATATGGTACATGATTAAATAACATGTTTCGAAAATTGATTTATAGACTCGAAAATTGATTTATAGACGTCTATGTAAAAATACTACTAAAATAATACAATATTTAATTTAATATTTTGGCTAACCTGCTGTTATGAATAATATCCGGATAAAGTGATTAATTTATCACATTGTCTAGTCAATCTTGCTATTATATATAATGACCAGTCATTATATATAATAGCTATATAATCACTATGACTGTAATATATACACATATCAGCCTCGAGACTCTTTTGGTGTCCTTTGAGTGAGTATAGTTTACAGTTAGGTCCTGAAGGCCCCATTTGAGAAATTAATTCTGTATACCTAATCATTTTTGAGACTAATTACTGTGACGTACAACAAAAGACAGATGAATGGCTGACATGACAATATCAAATCGACTGATAATATACTCATCTTTCAAAACGACGAAGTCGCTTACATTTTTTATAGGCTTATGATGTAATTTCTTTAATTAATCATATTAATGGCAAATTAATTATTTACTGTTTAAAAATTATAATAGAATTATTTAAAATCTATACTAATATTATAAAGAGTAGGGATTTGTATTATTGTATGTTTGTAACGAATATAATAAACTCAAAAAGTACAGAACCAAAGATTTCAAAATTCTTTCACCGACATTAGATTGATACATTATCTCCGAGTAACATAGACTATATTTATTACTAGAAATAATGAGGGATTTCTACTAAAACTTCAATAATATAACCCAAGGTGTAAAAAATGCCATAATTTGTCGTTCAAGGCATGCGCCGCGGAAACTATTACATGATATAACAAAAAAATTAGCGGTACAATTACTAACCTTTAAAACATAATTTTACTAAGAGTTCAGTTTTTCCAAAAATAGTTATAGTACTCTAAAAGTAATATTAACTGTCGTGAGATAATAATATAGTAAGTTTTATTTTTGTTACAGCGGCTGGACCCCAGCATGAACCTTACCTCCAATGACACAGCAAAATGGTTAATAGAAGCATCAAAAGGCATCCAGGACCCGAACGTTCTTCTGGAAAAATTCTCTCAGAACAGAAAAGTCGATGATCCCATCAGAGCTCTCCTCCTCACTTTCTATGGAATCCTCGTCGTTATCGGCGCTGTTGGAAATGCTCTTGTCGTTATATCTGTAAGTATTAATGAATTAAAACTCTTTATTATTGTTACGAGTCGCGATACTCGAATTAAAATGCCATTGGGAATTGTTATAGAGTTTATTTTAACTATACAAACACGTATAACACAGGTACACATATAACTGAACTGAACAACTCCAAACGTAATACGGAAGGTCGTAATTCAATAGAACGCGCAAGTCCTTCACTTGTTAGATTGCCGATTGTAGTATACATGTCTTGCTTCGATTGTGTTTCGCTCGACTGCCCCCTCTCTTAATCAGTCCATCGTTTTATACTGCACAAATGCAAATATGCTCGTCGAACTAAAGTACACATAGCTAGTACTGAATAATTAAAATTCCATCCCAATGAACTGGCTATAACATTGATCACCAACAGTTATCTCGACAGTTTTTATCATTGGCATGACAAGAAACATGTGCACATTGATAAATGATCATATTATAATACTTTTGGAATCTGGCATTTTATCACCGCCATTACCAAATGTTATACTCGAATTTGTCTGTGTTTTGAAATTGGAGATTACATATCTCCATCTGTAAGAGATCCGATATCCGCAAGAGAACCAAGGTAACCGACATAGTTCGCAAAATTAGCAAGTTGAAGTGGCAGTGGGCCGGTCACGTCTGTCGCAGGACCGATGGCCGATGGAGCAGACGAGTCCTGGAGTGAAGACCGCGTCTCGGTAAATATAGTGTCGAACGCCTTCCAAACCGATCGACCGACGACCTATGCAAGGTCGCCGGTAGGCGCTGGATGTGGAAATCGGAGGACAGGGATGAGTGGCGCCGTCTTGGGGAGGCCTACGTCCAGCAGTGGACTGCGAATGGCTGACAACGACGAACCCGTCATATTGGGACAGTTTTAATATTATTTTTTTTGTAGGTCGTAAGAAAACCAGTTATGAGAACAGCCCGCAACATGTTCATAGTCAACCTAGCTGTCTCCGACGCCCTGGTCTGCTGTGTTGGAACCCCTCTGACCCTCATGGAGTTGCTGACCAAACACTGGCCTCTGCCAGACTGGCCGAGCCTTTGCAAAGCGTGCGGCGCGATCCAAGCCATCTCGATATTCGTCTCTACTATATCTATTACTGCAATTGCTTTGGATAGATATCAGGTAACTATTATTCATACATACATACCATATTATCACGTTTGTTTCCCATAGGGCTGAACTAGATTTATTCGCATTTCTGTATTCGCATATTTACTTGCTTGCTACTTATATAATAACAGCCAATAACTGTTCCACTGCTCCTCCCACTGTGGCCTCCCACTGTAAGGACACGGACAGAATTCCCGGCACGCTTGTCCAAGGCAGCTTGGCAGGTTTAACACATCGGTTGTCTCGATGTGCAGGTTGCATCACGATGTTTTCTTTCACCGTTTTCAGCACGTGGTAATTGTAACAATGTGCACATTAAGTCAGAAAATTGCCTAAGTGCATGCGTTCAGGCCAGGATTGAACCCGTGCCCTTGCGGTTTGGGACTTGTACGCTAGACATTACGCTACCACGACAGGTAAGTAGGTACTTGAGGTAAGTAGGTACATATTCTACTATGTCATTTCTTAAAATTTACAATTTATTTAACAACCGCCTCATTGTCTCTTCAAGTGTTCGAGGGCTGATTCCTACCTCGGGGTTTAGTATGGTGATCAAGTGAGATAATGTAGCGAGGCTTCTGGGAACCTTACCCAGACTTTGATGACCTAGACTCAGTATTCTACTTATAGTCTTAAGTGATTGTAGGTAGATTACAAGTTTCCTTTATTGCACTAGCTTATATAATTTAACGTAGCATAAAAGCATTTATAAATTTACTAAAGATTATACAGATTTAAATATTTTTATTTTTTTTGATATGTTTATTCAGGAGTTTTTCGTTAGTTATAAAATTATACTACTTGGAACTGAAATACATATTTTGAGCGATTGGATGATGATTGGAGTCTGATGACTGGAATTTTAAATCATAAATTTCTTAGGTAGTCCTGTGCCAGTTTTGCCATTAACCCAACAAAAAAAATTTTGGTGATGTAATTAACCGTTCAAAAGATATACATCACCAAACTTTCATGTCTACGGATTTTAAAAGTTTTTGATGAGATATTCGAAAAATTTCAATTTCAAAACATAAGAAACCATTTTTATAGAGCAGTAAATTTCCAACAAAAATTTGTATTGCGCATTTTGTAAAAGTCATTTATTGTCGAGTTATAAAATTCATAAACAAAAATGAAATTTGTCTTAAAATAATCAAAATTAAATCCTTAATATCTTTCAAATGGTGAGGTTTACGGAAAAAATATAAGATACCTTTTTTGTAGAGTATTAAATTTCCTAAAAAATTCTCTCGAATTATTTTTCTGTTCAATCGATAAATGATGAGGTATGAATTTTTTGCTATTGGACTGAGAAAAAAATACAAAACTACAATACGGAAGATCTTCCTATTAAAATAAAGAGCTCATGCTTGGTGAGAATTTTTGTAAGGTGTCTAGCAACCGATTATTCCGTGTCACCTAAAAAAAATTTTTTTGACCCACCCTAATATATACATATGTCGCAGAACGGCCTCGTTCTCACGACATCTCCTTTAGTTATTGCAGGTTTAGTGGGCGTCATCAGGATAAAATGCGAGCATAAAACACGAGGGCAACGGTTTATACACTTTTAATTAAGATTTAAAAGACATTTTAACACAGTTTAGACCGAGCAGCGGGTTCAGGGCACCGCTCATACTTCCAACTTAAACCACTTTCTTTAAAAATACTCTAAGGTCCAACTCGACCTGCTGCCATCAACCGAATGTGCCACAAAAACTCCTCAGTCTACCCAAGTAGATACTACTCAAAGTATAGAGGGCGTCCTTGACCCCGCTCAAGACATGCTCTGCTCTCATTGGTCGTTTATTAAATCACAATATTCATAACTTTTATTAGGTTAGAACGATCTTTTAGTTATAGAAACATTTAAGACATCAAACCAAATTAAATTATCAATTTTAGAAGTAATTAAAATGTAAACAAATAATATTATGCGTTATATATCCATCCAATTATAGCTTCCCTCCGACATATATATATATATATATATATATATATATTGCAGGAGTTCAGCAGACAGCAACACCAAAGGTGCTACAAATGCGCTGCTGCTATCTTAAGGGAGACTGGAACCTGGTCACTAATGCCAGAACACAACTAATATATTATTTATATAATATGTAGTTAAAGATTATATTTAGCAGTCACTTCAAATAAACAAACGTTATATTATTATAATAAACTTACATAATTAATAATACAGCGACGAGTTTTCATCTCGTTTTTTATCTTGTCTGTGAAAAATATATTGAAAATGGCACACAGCCTCCCATGAGACTACATGACTCGACTCTATCATATTGCGGGATACATATTACAATAATGTGCTATGTTTATCTGAAACATAAAAATGTTTTGTATAATGGAATGGTGCTTTTTTAGCTTTAAGGCTCGGTGCACACGGGCTACTGACCATAGCCACCGGTGGTCAGGGATAAGTAGTTCCGTGACCACGGCAACTGAAAAGCGGCCGAAACGTCGGATAAACCTAAATAAAATAAATTACCGCGCTTAAAACCGTTAAAACGTAGTTTTATTATGTGTACAAGTCGCGAAAACTTAAGAAAATATTATATAAGTAGTTGTCATTTTTTTCATACATACGTAGGGACTCGCTGCGCACGTGCGTGACTGTGATCAGTGTCCATTTACTACACTTAGTTACTTTACTACTTACTACCTAGTTACTTTGTCTGATTTAATGGCAAATTCAACAATATATTGAACAGCATACATATATATATGTATAGGTTATGCACGGTCGGACCGTCAACTATTGTCGGCGAGAATATATTAATACATGCTACTAGCCATAGTAGACCGTATCATTTTCTTACCGTGCCTGATACGTTCACAGCACGGTTATGATATGATCCGTTGTAGAGGGCATACTCCTTTATAAACATCTTTCGTTATAGTTACAATTATTTTTAATTGTTAATTCTTAAAATAACAGTTCTTTCCCTTTTTTCACCTGATTCAATTTATTTGGGGTCGACTTCCTTTCTCTATTCTGACAACCTTCCTCCTCTGTCACACCACAAGTCATCATACCATGCTTCACACAAATCATCCACCTCTTTTTGGTCTGCGTATCTTTCATCAACTTAACATCCTGTTTGTCACTCAAGATTTGAGGTTAGTAAATTTAAATTTATTGTTTATTTGTATAGAGACAAGTTTCATCAAGAAACTTGATAATAATTATCTCATGACATATCCGTCGATGGCGACGTCTGATATAATTTTCTGGTAAAGGCACGAGATGTCTTGTAAAACCGAATTTGTTCTTGAAAATTCGGCTGCAAGAGAAAAATATAACTGTACATATGTGGTATATGAGTATGTGTATGTGTAAGTGGGCTTGGGTCGAATTTTTGGATCTGATTTCTAGCGTCTTGGTCTTCCGTACGAATTGTATAGTATTCTTTGATGTCACTATCTATTTTGGATCACCATTCCGATCTTTGAAGTCATGCTTCAAAACGTCACGATATCGCAGATACTGTCCTCCAGAGCTTTCTGTTCCAGTACTCATCTGAGAGTAAATTACGTTCTTAGGTACAGAAATCCAAGGAACTTCTAACGTTCTTGGGTTTCATGATCTTAGAGTTTTGTATGAAAAACATATGGACACAACCATTGTATAAGGGTTTCGTTGCAGTCAAAATGGCTACGGAACCATAAAAGTAGTATTCAAAGATAAAACATATGTTCCAAAGATTTTCTTATCACACGTATTCAGTATTTTAGACCTAAATTATGTTGTTTAACTTATTCCGCGCAATATACGGTTCTTTGGAGAACTGAAAATAGATTGTCTGTTACTTCCAAATGACGTCATACCCGCTTATTATTCGGTGCATGAGGTGTTTTACTACCGCACTCAGGGTCGTTAATGGATTGTTAATTTTAGGCAACTAATTTGATATAAGTTTTAAATAGGGAAGCGGACAGTTAAAAACCATTGAGATACTTTATATCATGTTACAAAGCGTCGAAGCCTCATAGATTGTGTATGAATGCACAAACCGACGACGCTAGAAGTTCGTACCAATAAATGTGATAAAATAAACTAAGTTCCACTGGAGAACTGTTTTTGAAAGTACATACATATAAACGAGTTTTCGGTATTTAATCAGAGAAACATATCTAGCTAAAAAATATTTTTATTCATATTTATGTACTAGCTTCTGCCCGCGACTTCGTTCGCGTGAAATAGTTAAAAAAAAGTAAATTAAAAAACCCCTTTTTAAAACATTCTTCATTGGAACTCCGCTCCTATTGCTCTTAGCGTGGTGGTATATAGCCTATAAGAATCCTCAATACATGGGCTATCTAACACTGAAAAAAAAATTCACATCAGACCAGTAGTTCCTGAGATTAGCGCGTTCAAGCAAACAAACAGAGAAACAAACTTATCAGCTTTATATATAATATATATATATAAGATAAAACTCTCTCACCGACACCACACCCTGTCATAATCTCCGCTTCTATTATGTTACGTTGCAAAGAAATTACTTTCAGTCTGTATAAGCTGTTCAAGTAATTAAAGCTTTTTAAATATCCCGCGGGAACTTTTTAATTTTTCGGGATCAACAGTATCCTATATATTAGCCAGGGATATAAGCTACCACCATACAAATTTTTATGTAAATCGGTCCAGTCGTTTCGGAGATTAGCCCGTACAAACAGACAGACAAACAAAGAAACAAAAAAAAATTGAAAAAATCTAAATTAGTTCTATTTCACTTCTTACATCCCCCTGACTCGATTTTTAGCATTTTTTTTTTCATTGTACAGAAATTTGACCTCTATAATTTTATTATATGTATAGATTTTAGGCTCTTAAAAAATAAATTACTCTTATGCACATTCTAAGGAGAAATCCTGATAAAAAACACATCGAAAACTCATTCCACATTTCCGTTTCATGCGTTTTTATGTTTGCGCCAGAATGTGGATGGCCCTTTATATCGAAAGTGTTATCGCGATATGATAAGTGATCACAGGTTGTTGCGATACCAGTTTATGTTATTACGATCACCTCTCTCTAGATAAAGCCATAAACAATGAACTGCGTATAATCAATATGCGTTACGGTGCATTTGTGTCAATGTTAATTTCCATAATAACCACAAAGCTAACAAATACAAACTTTGAGAATACTTAGTACAGTAATTATTTTTATATAAGTACCTATATAATTTAATATATTTATTACTATGATATTTTTTTCTTAGGCTGGCCGCAAAGGGGCTATCGACTTCATCCACGAATGGCCAGCGAAAAGCAGTTGACATGCTTTACAATACGTTTTGTAGGCACTCGCCGAATAAGGGTCGGTAATGGCCACGCGCCATCGCTGCTTTTGTTCCCGCGGTAGCGGCTGATTATGGTGACTTAGGTCGGTGGCCCGTTTATGCGCAACGTTAATGAAAATTTAGGTGCATTGTTCTTAAATATAATATATAGGCATAATAATATCTTGATATCCTTATTGTGTCCTGTATCCCTGAAAGTAAATGAAAACACAATACAATGTAATAGTAAATTTACGTAAGAGTGGGAACTTCTGATAAAAATAAATTTTGTTTAAAAGAAGATCCCAACAAGACAGGCGAGTGTGGCCTACATCCGTCTACATTCAAAAAATTCAATTTAAATTACACTTTAAATCACTACTATAAAGTTTAAAATTCAATACACTGTTACGCACAATTTCCTTTTATTTACTTATAAAAGAATATCTGCCTTAAGTGTATAAATACAGAGTTAAAATTCATTTGAAATCTTTTAAGTTTTATTTCGATCGAAAATTAATACTAACAGGTAAAAAGAAATGTGTTTTATTTCCAATTAATTAAGGTTGTATTTTGTGTTTATTGTCCCTTTTTAGTGTCACTTTTTCGCTTCATCGATTTCTAAATCCTAATGATTGTAAAGAAGTTTCACTTTAAAAAAAAATGGAAAGAAAATGTCGCCGATAGATGTTGAATATAATAACTCTGCCCTATTAATATAGCACTCGCAGTAGTGTCATTTTTGGGTTTTTAATTTTACAGATTTTTCTATTGTTTTTAAATACACTAAAAAGTTCTATAACGCGAACACGTTGTATGGATATCTAATAATATGTTTACCCCATTTTTCTCGAAACCGTCATTTATAAGTATTTTTTTTTATTGCACGAGATCAGCAGACAGGCAGACGGCCCACTTGATGGACAGCGGTTACCATCGCCTATGGACATTTACAACACCAAAGGTGCTACGAATGCGCTGCTGCTCTCTGTAGGGAGCTTGGAACCTGGTCACTAATGCCGGAACACAACACAAGGTTGTTATGGCGACATACTCTAGACCAGGGGTGGTAGCCATCCAGTCGGGCAAATGCCCTACCACCTGGCTGTGGGTTGTTTTGTCGCCTCTTACGACAGGCCGCCGGGCCGCAGGAAATTGTATTCTTTCTCCGTTCCTGCACGGATGATGAGTATGCGTTAGCTAACTAGGGCAGAACTGTGCAAACACACGAAGCTAAACTTCTGTCGAGACGTATAAAAATTTTGTGCTAACTCTATTAATCACATTATTATTGTCCACAGCTAATCGTGTATCCAACACGCCCTGGTCTCCAAACAATGGGCGCTCTCATTACGATGTTCTTCATCTGGGTCACCGCCTTCACTCTTGCATCACCTCTCTACATCTTCCGAAGTCTAAAGACCCATACCATAGGCCTAATCGGCATGGACTCCCTAAGTTTCTGCATAGAAGACTGGCCGATTCGCAAAGGCAGAGCTATTTACTCAGTATTTAGTTTAATATTACAATATTTACTACCAGTTTTGGTAGTGGTTATTGCCCATATTCAAATCCATAGACGATTAAGAGGCCGGCGAAGGAGCACAAGAAAGACGCCAGCTATTTTGATAGCGATAGCGGTTACTTACGTTATTAGCTGGTTCCCGCTTAACGTTTTTAATTTAGTAGCCGATTTTAGCGAAAGTTATTTCTTGGATGAAAAAACAATGACAGTGACATATGCCATCTGTCACATGTTTGGAATGTCTAGCGCTGTCTCAAATCCTCTGTTATATGGTTGGTTGAATGACAACTTCAGGAAGGAGTTTGAAGAGATACTGTGTTGTTGTAAAAAGCGACAGTTGAAGAATGGAATACGGAAAAGTAATAGGAAGATGGACACAGAGTTAACGGCTCTTGCGCAGTTGGAACACACCGTGACGGCTAATACAAAAACGTCTCAGTGCTCACAGATTTTCTGACTAAAATCCTGTTGTAAATAGCATGAACCTACTAGTATAGAAATGCAAAGTATATAAACTGTGTCAATTTCTTTGACATTTAGTGTAATAGTGTAAAAAGTTCCTTTCGTTTTATAAGTTAAGTTATAATTAAGTGCTATTTTGTAAATAATTTGTATAGAAATGTTAAAAAATAAATAATATTGTACTCTACGTTTTATTGAGCCCAAAACGTGCAGTACTAATATTTGGTATAGCGATTGTTAATTTAAACATATAATAAGACTTTTTTTATTAAATAAATTCCTTGAATGAACTGTTTTTTTTAAATTTTGTATAGATTCGCATTTTTTTTTATAGCCTGAAGCAGGTCAACAGGCAGACGGCCCACCTGATGTAAAGTGGTTACCGTCGCCGATGTACGTTTGCAACACTAGGGGTGTCGCCAACGCGTTGCCGACTTCTAAGAAATTTTGTAACGCCCTTCTTAAAGAACCCCATGTCATAGCGCAAAGGGAAAACTGCGGTCGGAGGTTTCCTCCAGATCATTGTTGTACGCGGAATTTGACCACTGTCTCGCCTGATGTTGAGCTATGAGCGATCCAGCATGAAGCACGCTTATCTAGAAGGTACCTATTAAATCGTGACTGGAACACTCCTAGACTGGAACTTGCTTATTTTCATATCTTACGGTTTTTTGTTGTCGCAACGAGAATGTGTTTTCTTGGTACACCATCCTCGGGCCCGGGGGGAGACTCTTCACCAAGGGATGTGTGGAACTCTTGAATGGCCGTATGCCCAACGTGACATCAAGCGGATGCCATGGGGACGTCTAAACCCAAACCTCATCCTTATAAGAAGACCAGGAGATACTGCATCTTTGACGCCCCAACGCTGGTTGACGAGCCCAGGCTGTCCTGTAAGGGAGAACACCCTCTTCAACAACAGACATTCAGAACCTAGTTTTAAATACAGAGCAAGTGTTCACATCTAAGCGCTATCGGTCCCTGAAAATTACGACTACCTCAATAGATAAGTTATCTCATTTTCCAAGATAATTAGTATCTTATATAGTCATAATATTGAGATACTATATCGCTTTTTTGCTTCAATAACGTGACATATGCCAATACTCACTTATTTCACTCACTCACTATATTTTGCTAAATGTATCATATTATCACAACTTTCTCATATATTTCAAAAAGCTTAGTAAATTGACACTAAATTAAAAAATAAATAAAAAAAAGTGTAAAATATGTTTGGGTAAAATCTTTTTTTGAAATTTTACAAGTGGTGTAAATTTGGGTGTTTCAAGATACCACGTTATTGAAGCAAAGAAGCGATATATACCTACTATACTATACGATAATATACTAGATTTTATGGTTTAATTTTAGTTTGTATATATAGTTTATTTTTAGTTTAATTTATTTATAATTTAGTTTATTTTTAATTAGGACTTTAGGGTAATTTTTTTGTTGTGTTATTTTGGTTTAAATTAATAGTAAATTAGTATTGTAAACTTTTCCAAAGAATTAATACTACATATTTTATATACTAAATTTCATGATGTTTTCCATCACCGTGCACACATAATAACGGTGACTACACCAAAGTAGAACAAAAACCTGCCTCAGTGGTGCTTCCCAGCCAGGATTTAAGCCCAAGGTATGTGAAACGCGATTTTCAGGCGCAAGTTCATCAAATACTACTTTACCACAGCTGTATACGTACAAACGTTAATTAACTTCTTGTATATACGGATTCTAATTACTACTAATAGAGTTTCTAATTAACCAAAAGCAATAATAATGCTATTAGTTTTCTAATCAAACGTTTAGTCATCAATTTAGTGGAAATGTAAATGTTGCTTAGTTATAGAATTTTTCATTATGTTTTGTAGAAATATTAAAATTTTCATGGCATTATGTAAGTACCAGAAAATATTAGAATATTATAGATCATACTTTACTGCATAACATTAAGATACAGCTCAAGAAACAAGTACAGCATGTTATGTTTGGTCTTCGGTTTGTATGTATATACAGATAATTCTTATAGACATTATTACTCACACAGTATTGGTTTTTCAGTATATTCGCTTACAAATACAAAGGGTCTGGACTTAGACAGCCAGTATTTAGACTTGGAAGCAACAGTAACATCCAGACCGTTACCACCTGAGCTGCAGATAATGTTCGACAATAAAACAGATTTCGAACTCATGATGGAAGATTGTATGAGGGAATATGCAAGTTGTTTGGATTCCAATATTATAAGGTACATACATACATACATAACTTCACGCCAGGTCCCTTGCGGGGTAGGCACGAACAACAGAGCGCCATTTAGGCTTATTCTTACACACCTCACTTGCTTCTTTGACATTCATAGTTCTTGTCATGCACGCTCGTCTGTTTTTAAGGCTCCTGACATCACCTTCTGCTAGTACACGATCAATTTGATCATGGAAGGTGTGTCGTGGCCTTCCGCGACTTCTGCATCCATCCACTTTTGCATTGTATATCTGTTTAGTCATTCTTTCATCATACATTCTTTCCACATGCCCGAACCACCGGAGCATTCCTTTCCTTACCTTCACCCCCATATTATAAGGTAATTTAAAAATACCCTCAGAAGAAGAAGAGTTCGACGTCTCGGTAAAAACTGTAACTTGTTACAATAGACTCTGCAATCATAGGTGGCGCCACCAGTACATTATTGTTACTAGTCCGGGACTCGAATTATAATGCAGTTGGAATTACTACATAATTTTTTAGAACAATACAAACACGTATAAGACAGGTAGAAATATAAATGGTCACAACCAGTACAAACTGCACGATTCAATAAGACGCGCAAAGTCCGTCACTATATAGCTTATCGAATGTACACGTCTTGCTCGTATCGTAATCGTCGCTTGACTGCTTCACCCCTCCGTTCGGGCATTGTTTCATACTAAACTACAACACTCAACGGCGTGCACTGAATTTTCCAAGAAAACGTAATTTGCACACCTGCGGCCATAAATGAGTACAATAATGATAGGATATTTTTCTAATTACAATTTTTAAACACAAAGTAAAACAAAAGAAGTCCTATTGCGGAAAAAGTAATAAACTGCAGATGTGCTTTGTCGGCGTGTAACATTATTTAACGAATTTTAAGAGTTGAATAGTAAAATAATTATGTCTTTAGCAAACATTCAGAATTTTACAATTACAATTAATAAAAATATAGATAATACAGTAAGGAAAGGTAAGTTATCAGTAAATTTGATGTGTAAGTTTACGATGCAGTTAGGCAGTTTAAAACGAGTAAGATATATATACTTAACTCTCAAACTAGGATCAGGCTTGTTTCTTTTGCTTCAATCAATCTTTGCGTTTACTACTTAAGCATCGATTTTCATATAAGGCCATACAAAAATTGTATGTGGAGTGTATAATCCGCAATAGTTAACTTGAGACTTCGCTTGTATTACGTGAGTGAGAGGTACTGACGCGTTGATGGTGAGAGCGGTAAGAAGGCGGGGTTCGGGAGGGGAGCGCGCATTCCACTCAAGTCTCAAGTTAACTCTTGTGGGTTAATAATAATACAACCTAAGGGATGCCACGAATTGTGGTTTGGGTGAATACCGCATACTGAATATTCGGCCTCGCTCTGGGCAAAAGCGCCGAACATTCGACTGCCGAATGTTCGGCGCTTTTGCCAACATAACATTTGAACGAACTTGTCGTTATTTACTATGATCTGGATACCTGGAATAGGCCCCAGAGTGGTCTGTTGTATATTATCCATAACACAAGCGTAGCGTGCTTCTGTATCGCATTGTGGGCTGCTTGCCTTCTCCGGACTGCCGCCAGTGCGGCGCGCCGGACACGGCGTTACATACGCTAGTCGAGTGCGCCGCATGAGCGCCGCAGCGTTTCGAACTCGAGACGCACGTAGGTCCGGTCGACTCGCTCTGCGACTTGGTCAAGGTCATGCTGCAGAGCAGCGACAACTTGGGGGCTGCAGTTACTTTTTGTGAGACAGTAATGTCACTCAAGGAGGCCGCAGGACGCGATAGGGAGAGGAGTCCGGCAGCGCGTGCTAATTCGTCTTCTTGAGGTCGCCGGCCTTCAGCTGGCACCCGGAGAGACAGGTACGCGACAGGTTCAGAGACAGGTACGGTAAGAGCAAAGGATTCATCTGCCCCCTGCCCTACGAAGTGGGGTGTGTTCTCCCAAGGCACACTCCAGGCACTTTATTGCGCTGGATAGACTGTTGCGTAACTATGTTCTATATCTCAGTCCTTCCAACACAAACAAAAGCGCAGGGTCGACAGGGAGGAGGGGGATTTTAGTGGGTATTGAGGTTGCTAGCCCGTTCAGCATCACTCGGAGTCTCCACACTATTCTGTGACGTCGATCGCGGACGGAGCACTACCAAGAGCATACTATTGCTGCAGTGTTATCGCCCCCGACCGGCGCGTGCCGATCCCCTAGCATCGGCTCAAATTGTGCGTAAATCGGTTAAGCATTTTCCCTCACCTCAAAAAAAAAAGCGTAGCGTGCTTAAATTAAAATACAAAGTGTGTATTTGTGTGCCGATTATTATTTTATGTATGTATTGTTATGTAATCCGGCTCACACACGACCACTTGTTAAATCTCATGAAGATAGTGGAATTCAGCCATATTTGCAATGTGTATATTAAAGTAATATTCAAACGTAAAGCTTTCCCTCGAGTGTGATATGATATTTCAAAATGGTTAATGTATTAATACCGACCTCATGTATTGCTAACGCTTAGGTAACCCCCAAAATTATTTAGATTGCTTTGGGAATCGATTATCTTTTTGGGAATTACCTAAATGCTGTATTAACAAGTTCGTATTAAAGGTATAGGTATTACATTTTTTGGACTTGTATTTACTTTTTGCTAGAATACAACAGAAAGCCTGACTGCCTATCTGATAGAAAGTTTATCATCGCTTTTGGACATTTGCGACGCCAAAGGCGCTTCTAATGTGCTGCTAGCCGTGAACCTGTCCATCGATGACGGAACACAAGCCAACATTGTTAGAGCAACACACTCTAGGCTCGGGGTAGTATCCACGTAGACTGGCAAACACTCCCCCAGTTATAGATTGTTTTGTCGCCTCTTAGGACTGTTCGCTCGGCTGCAGGATTCTTATATAGATTTTTCCGTGCAAGAATAGAGAAAGAATATAATACCCTGCGGCCTGGCTGCCTATCGTAAGAGGCTAAAAACAACCCACAACTAGGTGGTAGGGTATTTGCCCGTCTAAATGGTTGGCACCCCTGGTCCAGAGTATGCCACCATAAGAATTTTGAGTGTGTTCCGGCATTAGTCATCAGGTTCCAGTCAGTTGTGAGAGCGGCAGCACATTGGTACCACCTTTGATATAACAAATGTCCATAGGCGATGGTAACCGCTATGCGTCAGGTGGGCCATGCCATCTACCTGTCTGTTGTACTCATGCAAAAAAAAATATAGATGACTGAGGCATTTTGGCCAAAATGAAACTTTTACGATTTCATCATTTCCTCCCGTCCATGGATCTCTGTGTATCAGGATCATTTTTCTCATAAACAATTATGGCTTATATGTAGATGTGCGGTTTATCAACATACTTGTAAATGCTTGTAAGGATAAAAAAATTAAATTAATGTCGTGTCATACTATTTGGTTTGGATGACATATTTTGAAAATTTATGAAGATGTTATTTAATAAAATTTTAATTAAAATTAATATCCAAAAAAATTTTAACTTCCCTAGACGTATATACTTTTTTTACTGGATCGTTTTTCACAATATTTTTTATGGTCCATTTCACGCTTTATATAAGAACTAGCTTCTGCCCGCTACTTCGTCCGCATAGAATAGTGATTTTGGGCTAAGAAGGTGAAACACATGCAGCAGAAGCTCTCAAAATGAAAAATACCCCGATTTTGAAACATTCTTCATTGGTGCTCCGCTCCTATTGATCTTAGCGTGATGATATATAACCTATAGTCTTCGTCGATAAATGGGCTATCTAACACTGAAAGAACTATGCAAATCAGACTAGTAGTTTCTGAGATTAGCGCGTTCAAGCAAACAAAGAAACTCTTCAGTTTTGTATATTAGTATAGATAACTTCTAAAAATTTTAGGCTGAACCCGATCTGCGCGATTAAAGAAAATAGTGAGAGGAAAGTCTTCAACACATTATGTGACATGGGTTACGTAAACTGCAAGTTACAGCGAGGTAATGTTCATTTTAGATAGAGGCAGCTCGCCTGCCAAGAGTGTCGCCGCCGTCCAAGACACTGTACGATACCCCCGTATGGTTCTCACGGCCAGAACCCGCTGCGCCCGGTGCAGCAGGGTTCGATTGTGGCGGTGAAGCGACTCGAACCAGACAGGGGCACCGTAAAGGGCCATACTCCTCAGGATGCCAGAATACAGTTTCCGCGTCGCACCCCCCGGCCCCCCCACGTTGGGAAGAAGCCTTGAGAGTGCGCCCGCGGAACTCACGAGTTTGGGAACTAACTGCTCAAAATGCGCTTTGAACAGCCATTTCCCGTCTAAGACTAGCCCAAGATATTTCATCTTGGGCCCTACGCTAATCGCCACCCCCTGGACTGTAACGGACAGATCCGGGGGTGGATTACGAAACTTCCTATGGAACATGATGGCCTCCGTTTTCGCGGGGGAGACCCTCAAGCCCAGCCTAGCTATTCTATCTACGACTATCGCCAACCCGTCGTTGGCGACGTCCACGGACTCCGCGAATGACGCGGCGCGTGCCGTGAGTAGGGTGTCGTCCGCAAAGCAGATCAGCCCCACCCCGGGCCGGACCGTCACCCGAAGGATCCAGTCATAGCCTACGTTCCAAAGAATCGGCCCGAGCACCGACCCCTGTGGAACGCCGCACGCGACACGTCGCCGACCTAGCTCGTGATTGACAGACTCACCGCCCTCCCAAAGGATGTGTCGATCTCGCAGATACTCGCCTAACAGCCTCGTGAGGTACGGGGGGACTCCGTGTGCACGGAGCCCCTCCCTGATCGTCTCATGAGGGAGGCTGTTGAAGGCGTTCGCTATATCTAGCGATACTGCAAGAACGACGTCCTTCGCTTGGACGGCTTCGTCCGTCACCGTTCGCAGCGTCTCGAAGGCGTCCATCGTGGAACGCTTCCTCCGAAACCCGAACTGCGTATCTGATAGCCCCGGCTCCACGGTGTCTAGATGCTTCACGAGCCGCTCCGCCAAGATCTTCTCGAAGACCTTGGCGACCTCGTTCAGCAGCACTATGGGCCTGTAGGCGGACGGATCGTCGGGAGGTTTACGACCTCCCTTGGGAAGAAGGCACAAACGCCCCTCTTTCCATTGCGACGGGAACCTACCTGCGCGAATACAGGCTTCGAAGAGGTGCCGCAGCTGGCTGCGTAGATGTTTTGCAGCCAGGAAGAGGAGGCGACCAGGGACCCCGTCGGGTCCCGGAGCCGTCTTCCTGCCCCGGAGCCGGTCCAGGGCGACGTCGAGTTCCCCCTCGGAGATGGAGTGAGGCTCCTCATCCGTGGGGGTGTCGGGAATGGGTGGACCCATGCTGGGGGGAGTGAAGTTCCCCGGATCCGGGAAGAGCCCGTCGATCACCGAGCGGAGCACCTCGGGTTCGAGCGTTTCCGTGACCGTGGAAGTGCAAGGCCGCAACTTGTTGCGGGCCCCACGGTACGGACGCCCCCAAGGGTCCCGATCGAGCGTCTCGAGGAGCTCGGCCCGAGCCCGGGCTTTCGACTGCAATATCGCAATCGAAAGGGCCTTTCTGGCCTCCCTAAACTCTCCCACGAGTCCATTTTCCGCGACATAGTCCGGAGGACGGCGCGCCCTGCAGCGTTTGAGCCTACGGCTGATGATGCGAACTGCCTTTCGCATCTCGCCGAGCTCCTCGGTCCACCAGTGGACCGCCTGCCTGCACGAAGGCTGCCGTTTGGAGACGCGTGGCATCGCAGCGTCGCAAACCCTCGTCAGGGTCTTGCGCATGTGCTCTGCCTGCGTGTCCAAATTCGCGAAATCGGCTGGGTAGGCCCAGCTTTCCGTACATGCCCACTCTTCGGCCTGCTCCGGATCGAGCTTGGTAAGGGCCCAACGCGGGAGGAGAGGGGGGCGACGTTGAATAGGGCTCGGACCGGAGGAGGGGGTCGTTAGCTCAAATCTGATATACCGATGATCAGAGAGCGACTCCACCTCCTCCAGCACCCTCCATCCGGCCACTCTGCGGGCGGCCGCATGAGTGGCGAATGACAGGTCGATGATCGATCCACCCCGTGCGCGTACGCAGGTCTGGACCGACCCCTGGTTCAATATTGTGAGGCCGGCTTGAAGAGCCCAATCCTCAACTGCCCGACCCCTAGGGTCCGTGTAGACGTTTCCCCAGGAGAGGTGCTTCGCATTAAAGTCGCCCATCACGAAAACCGTTTTAGGCGACAATCTGCGAACGGCAGCCCCGACAGAGTCCAAGTGAAGCTCGAGCTCCGCCAGAGGGCGGCTACGCGAGAAGTAAACGCCGATGACGACGATACTTCCGCTTTCCGCCACCGCATAGCCCTTTCCTCTTTCGAGACACGTAAGCGGTGTACCAGATCCGGCTCTGGCCACCACCGCTACCGTGTCGTCGAGATCGCCAACCCAGTTGCCGGCGGGGGGAACGTAATACGGCTCGCTGATAACGGCCAGATTCGCTCGCCACTCCGCCATCGCCTGCAGGCACAAGTCCTGGGCGGTGGGGGAGTGGTTTACGTTGGCCTGAAAAAACGCTGTAGCGGGCGTACTAGGCATTGGAGGTGTCCATTGCCTGCGCCGCCGTCGCCGCAGTTGCAGCCGTACCTTGTCTCGTCCGCGGGTGAACGAATTTGCCCTTTACGAAGGGAGGTAGGCAGAACCTCGCCAACGTAGGATGGGCAGCGTTAAGGCCACCCGCCGCGCACGCCACGCAGTGGGGTTTTCGTGCCTTGCAGTCCGGAATCCTGTGTCCGCTTTTACCGCAGCGGAGGCACAGTTTGGACCGGTCCGGGCACGTGTCCGGGCACTGTTGGGCGCTATGACCGACGTTGAAGCAGCGATAGCAACGTATCGGTCTAGCCTCCATTGCCTCCACCCTCGCCGAAGTGAAGCCCACCACGAGGTAGCCCAGTTCGGCGATGGTTTTGGCGGCAGCGACTGGGCACAACACGTATGTTGCGCCCAGGCCGCCCGGTCCGGCACCGATGTGCTTCGCGAGCACGTCGTCACGCCTACATCCGCTGGCGCACACGACCGCGTCGCGCAACCCATCGATGGTGACCGAGTCATCCAGCCCAGATATGTAAAGCTCCCCACGCTTTACTGGGCGGATGACCTCGGCCAACCCTGCGAGGGCCCCGCGAAGAGCCTCGGCGACGCGATCCGCCTTGGCGGCGCCCTCCGGTCCCGGCTGGAACTGGAGGAGGCGCCCATCCTTGGCGGTCCGCACCACCTTCAGCCCCTCGCGGAGGCCCATGGCGGTGATATCGACCACCCCCGAAGCCTTCGCCTTAGCAAAGACGTCGCGGTAGCCGACACCTTTTGCGACCGCATCCGGCAGCAGCTTAATGACAACTGCCGCCGTACTTGGTTCGCGGTAGACGGCGGCAGGCTTCGGAGCCTGCCTACGCGGTTGCTGTCTCCTTCCCGTCGAAGGGGCAGCAGCTTGTGCCTGGGGGGGGGAGGGGGCCCGTTGGCCCTCGCCCCCTTACCCCTTTTCCGCCCGACGACCGTGGTCCACGCCTCCCCCCCGGGAGCGGGGGTGGGGGCGGGGGCCACGGGCGCCGGCGGTGGCGCGACGGCGACGGCGACTCGAGCGCGGGGGGCGGGGGCCGCGACGACCGGTGTCGCGGCCGCCACCCGGCACCTGGGAGCCGGTACTACAGGGGTGGGGGCCGAGGCGGAGGCCGCAGGGGCGGCAGCGGCGGCGGCGCGTTCCGCCCTCCGCTTCCTCCTGAGCGTCCGTCTCACACCTCCCCTGTGTTTCTTTTTTGGTTTTTGGGGCGGCGGCTGTGGGGAGCCCGCCACCCCTGCGGCCGGGGCCGCCACCACCACCTCCATCGGGGCCGGGGTACTCGCTTCCCCCATACCTCGACGGACGGCGGCGGCAGCCGTGGCCGGTCTTGGCCGTCCGGTGGCCACCGCGGTGGCCGCGAGCGCGACGGCCGCGCGAGGAGCCGGTCTGGGCGCCGACGCCTTACCTCGGTCCGCCGCAAGCGGCGGGCGGAGGGTCGGCGCGGGGTTCAGCCGGTCCTCGATGGCGGCCAACCTCGCGTCGATAAGTGGCGCAACAGCGTCGAGCACGACGCGCAAAAGCGCATCATACCCGCCGCCGCTGAGCCCGAGCGGAGGGGCGGACGTCGCGCCCCCACCCGCACCCGCCCCGTCGGCGGGTGCCACTGTCGAGCCGCAGCCCGAACCCGAACCCGCCCCGTCGGCGGGCGACGCAGCCGACTCCGCCCCGTCGACGGAAGTCGGCTTTGGCCCCGCCAACGCGGCGGGGGCCGGACGCGATTTTTTAGTCGCCACGGGCGCAGCGGGCGATTCCGGAATCGCCGCTGCCTCCGTCGCGATCGCCCGCGCCTTCCGCTTGACAGGCGCGGGGGGCGGCGCCGCCGCGACGGCGGGCGCCGGCTTCGCTCTCGGAGCAGAGGCCTTAAAAGGCCCTTAAGGCATCTCTTCAAATTCCCTGCGGTAGGAAAGATTTTCCTCCCGCAACGAACTCACTTCGATGCGCAGACGCGCGTTCTCGTTGCCGAGCTTCCATGCCTCGGCCTCCGGATCCCGCGTGACCAGCGTGTCGACAATGTCCGACACTCTGCTCGCGGCATCCTTCAGCCGACGCACGTAGCCCCCCTTCAGATTGCCCGACGTCTGGGCGATCTGAATGATTTCGGCCACCTGGGCGCATGCCGCGAGGCGAAGCTCCCCAGGGCCGAGCAACGAAACGTTCCCTACTAGGGCGGCGCACTGGCTGGCCGCGACCAATTTGGCGGCGGTAGCCTTGCGCGCCTTGCGCCCCTTTTCCCCCCCCTCTGTGCGAAGGAAGGCCTCCGCACCCGCGAGTACGGACGCGGTCGCGGCCGACGCGACCGACGCGGTTGCGCCCCCCGTGGGGCGCAAAGGCGAGCGCGCGCGCGCTGGGGTGGAGGCACCCGACGTGGTCGCCGAATCGGCGTCACTGTTCCGAGACCGATCCCAGAACCGTGACCTCGATCCGGCCGCGAATACCGGGGTACACAGTAATGGGGGCACGCTTGCCCCCGAAGACGTCGTCTGCGCCACCAAACCCGCCGCCGTAGACGACGAACCTATGGACGCGAGACATGGTGTGGCCGCTGCCACCGCTGCCGCCGAAGACGAGGACGTGGACGCCGCCGCCGCCACCGCCGTCGTCGCAGCCGTCGAACACGCCGGCGCCGACATCGCGACAGCGACTCCCATCCCATTAGGGAAGGAAGACGAAGGGGTCGCCGCTGCCGCGCCTACAAAAACCCTATTCGCGAATCCGGTCGTTGACGCGAGTGAAGCTCGCGCATCGACCGGGCTCGCGGAACGATCGTCCCCGACGTTGCGAACTGTTACGTCGCAAACCGGTAGCAAATGCGCAGGTGAGGCCTGTGCGCTGTGTGCCACCGTCGTCGTGGGGTGCTCGTCCCCTACTGCCTCTGTTCCGGCCGCCGTGCGAACCCTTTGGTCGCAGGCAGGCGGAGCAGGGCAGGTATATTCAAACGCGCGCAGCGCACCGTCGAGCGCACTATCCAGCGAGTCTGGTGTGCTACCCGAGAGCGGTGTGCGGAAGCCGTCTTCGTACCCGCCGTACCCCTGCACGGGTGAAGCCCGTGCAGAGGCCGTCGGGGAACCGAAGGCACCATAGTCTATGGTGCGCGACTCGCACACGGCCAGGTCAACAGCCGAGCTCGAGCCGCGCAGCGGTTCACTACCTATATCCGGGTGTGCCGCGCGCGCGCGCGCCGCACGGCCGGATGGGGGCCTACGCGCCACGGGACCGACCGGTGGCCCCATAGCGAAATTCCTATCAGCAGAGGCATCGGTGGTCAAATCCACGACCGACGCCGCCCGCCCTAACAAGACAGGCGCCTCGGTTGCCGCCGTGATAACGGCAGCAGCCTGGCAGCCTGAAGGCCCTGCAACAGATTTGCTGCGCCTAACGGTTGATGACAGGACTTTTTTCCGCCTCGTCTCACCAATCTCGGCGCCGAGCCAACCGTCCTTGGATTCCAGGTGACCCCTCTTGCAAGGGGCCCCGAAAGCCCAGGCGGTGCTTTGGGATTGTGGGCATCCAGTAATGGATGCCCACACTCGAGCCAAGGTTGGCACTACGTGCCGGCGTGTTATTACTACACGAAAAACCGTTAATATTGCGTCATGCAGTCTTACGCAATAGATGCGTGCGAAGCGAAAATCAAAAAAGAACTCACCGAGCCAAAAAACTGCAATCCGCGCCGGGATTGAAACTAAATTACACTCAACACAACACTACACAACTGTACTGCAATTCGTCGCTTTCCAAAACTGGAAAATGTGCAGAAAAACTGCAGAAAAATCCGAGATATTGAGCAGCGTGACCGCCTCGTTTGGCTGCTAATCCGGAACTGTATACAGTAAACATATATCATCGGCTAACAACCTACCTGTAAAAGTAATTGTAATTATGTATTACATAATTACAATTACTTTTATTAATTATTATTTACTTTATATTTTTTATTTTAACAAAATTGGGTCGTTATGGTCTTATACCAAAAGGAAGGTTTGTACTGAAAATCAGCGTTGTGTCGGATATAACTCTGGCACAACAATATGCTGAGTGCAAACCTTGTTTGCTGAAAATGCGGCGTACAAATTCTCAAATAATGTTTTGTGTGTAATAATGTGTAAAGAATGTAACTACGTCGCTATTTTTCTCAAATAAAGTTCTTTTCTTTCTTCTTTCTATAGGCTCTATTCAGCGCGCGATTCTCCCCTCTTTTATATATAGGGCCAGCGCCAGCGACGTGCCTTGCTCTCGCGTATTATATAAGGCTCATTCACCAGCTCTTCGATTTCGGCATTTTTATGGATCCGCTAGTTGCTATTACTTCCCCATCTCGGACCCAAGATCATTCTTAAGACATTTCTTTCAGCCACCAACAGCTTGTTCTCCTCCCTAAGTATTAGGGTCCAAACCTCACACCCGTACATCAATATTGGACTTTTAGTAGAATACGTAATTTTTGTCACTATCGCAATGGAATCGTACTTTGAATATCTTTGCAACGTCAAAATATTTAAATAGATTATACATTACCCATAACACAAGGGTCACTTTCATAACTTGAGATAAAAAATACAATGTATGGTTGTCTGACCATATTATTGTTTTAATACTCTACGAAACAAAAGGTTTTGAGCAAAACACAAATAATACCCAATATATCGTCAAAGGCATAAGAAAACCCTTTCAACGACGAGTCAATGGGACAAAGCATAATTAAATTTACCTAGCAAAAGGACTGGTATGTGAGCCCTTACTCCTTGAGCCGTTAGCTCGTCCCATGAGAACATATATTACCTTTTCAAAGGGGCTAAACGTGACATAACGTTCCAACAGGCTACCTGATTTGATGACACAAGTACCTAGTTGGTATTAGGCTTTCCGCGCAGCCTTGCTTGCAATTATGTTGGTTGCATAGATTGCAATGCGATCTATAGTCGTTATGAATATAGAACAGAATCTACTATCTATGAAATCCTAAAGTATATGGTAGCTAATAATTATGTAGTCATATTTATATGAAATGTTATAAAACTGTGATTGTAGTTATTACTCAAATAATCCTACTTCCCACAAATATTATAAACGCGAAATTTTGTAATAATGTATGGATGTATGTTTGTTACTCTTGTACGCAAAAACTACAGAATGGATTTTGATGAAACTTTACAGTAATATAGCTTACACATCAGAATAACATACTGGCTCTAATTTATAAAGATACTAGCTGTCCCGGCGAACGTCGTCCTGCTTGGGAAAGCTTCAATCGATATGTCCACAGCAACGCCACCTACCGGGCCCAATTGTGAACCAACTCAGAAACCTTCTTTGGCTCACGCACAACAGCTTTGCTAAACATCATCACATAATCAAATATATAGTTTACGATTCTATAAAGGACATATAAACAAACATTCAATTTTGTAAATTTATAATAAATACTAGCTGTCCCGGCAGACGTCGTCCTGCCCGGTAAAAAATAGGGGTTGATCGTAGAGGGTTGAAAATCTAGGGTTGTATGTATTTTTTGTATGTTGTATCATAAAAAAATAGAAATTAAAAATTTTGTCTAAAAAATAAAAAATAAAAATTAGGGGTGGACAACCCCTAACATTTAGGGGGATGAAAAATAGATGTTGGCCGATTCTCATAGATACCGGATAAGCACAAAAAATTTCATCAAAATCGGTCAAGCCGTTTCGGAGGAGTATGGCAACGAAAACTGTGACACGAGAATTTTATATATTAGAAGATAGTGTGACTTATCCAAAATATAACGATTTCGTTAGGCCGCGGGGCGCAGCTAGTAATGCCATAACTTATTTAATTTATTATAATATGAAACTATGTAAATATTTGTATACGATGTATAACTTGGATAGTTGTGAAAATAAGTAGTTTAGTTGTTCTGAAAACCTTGTTCACGGAAACATTCGCAGTTTAAAGATGGCGTCACTTGAGATACCGATCGTTTACGGCAAGACAGTTGGTTTTGCGCAATATAAAAGCGGTTATTGTTTCTTAAGAAGGGTTGTTCCGTAATATTAACATAATCAGGGTTGTTGGTATTTTATAAATTCCAAATTTTAGTATATTTAAAACGAATGCATCGCCACCCCGTGTAAGCGCTATCGACGCCGATGCTGCCCTCACGCGGACAGTCAGTGCTACTTGCTACACCGCACGCGCCGCATAGACTTTCCTGTTTTTTCGTTAATTTTCAAGTACTGCGTTTTCAAATACATACAATTAGCCAATCAAGAAATCGTGCCAGTGAATGTGAGGAGTAACAATCCATAATTGAAGTGTTCCTGCAGCACAGCAAGCAAGGTAAGTGGTTGTGCATTTGGTCTTGTCCAAATTCCGCGTTCTGAACCGTACAAGGGTTATTCAATTGATTTTCATAATTAGTTAGATAATTTAATCAGCTAGTTAGCTTTTGCCCGCGGCTTCACTTGCGATATACAGAAACCTAATTAAGTTTTTGTGTAAGTAAAATAGTGCTACTTATCGACCCACATAGCCCCGGGAACACTAGTATAGCCATGGAGCTTTTTCCATGGGTCTACGTATGAATGCAAATGAATCAGTTTCTTTATATTATGTTTATAGATACAATGTAAAAGTGGATGGATGCAGAAGTCGCGGAAGGCCACGACACACCTTCCATGATCAAATTGATCGTGTATTAGAAGGAGATGTCAGGAGCCTTAAGAATAGACGAACGTGCATGACAAGAGCTATGAATGTCAAAGAAGCAAGTGAGGTGTGTAAGAATAAGCCTAAATGGCGCTCTGTTGTTCGTGCCTACCCCGCAAGGGACCTGGCGTGAAGTTATGTATGTATGTATGTTTATAGACTGAGATCCCAGTCACCCAGACTTCGTGATTTTAGGGAAGATGAAATTTTTAGGATCGGTTGTTTAACATAAACTTAGAAAGGAATAGATACTCGCTAAGCTGAAAGCGGGGCCGTTTCTTAGGTAGCAGGTATTAAAGGTGGAAAAAAACCATGCTAACTTATGTCAAAGTAGCAAGGCTAGTTTTTACATATATCATACATCATATTGTTATAAACAAAGATATACAGTTGCTAGACACTTCCTGCGGGCCATAACTTTTGGCAGACACTTTAAAAAAAAGAATGGGAACTTACGTCATTTTTGGAAGTCTGAATTTATATATTGTGGTTATGGTATAACATAGATACAAATGTAACCGAAGACAACAAATCCAAATGTAACGCAGAAGGTCGTAATTCAATAAAACGAGCAAAGTTCGTCACTATTAGATTCCCGAATGTACACACGTTACGCCCATATCATAGTCGTGGCTCAACTGACTCCGCTTTCGATCAGGCCGTCGTTTTATGCTCCACAAATGCAAATGTGCCCCCCCGGCAACGTCGCCACAGTTTCCTAGAAGTAGCTTGTAACGCCTGGCTAATAATACTAATGAGCGAGTACAATAGGACAATAGGCTGTTCTCCCCTAGAAACGTATGCCAATAAATATGTGATCAAAGAAGACGATCATAAAAGGATTACAATTAGTTCAAATGCCAACAGGCAATAAAATGTGCTTCTACCGATCACGTGGAATTCGTCGTTGTTGGAGACTAGGTTATAACAATATGTATGTTTAAAATAAGTACATATACGCAATGAGATATAGGACTATCATCAAGGACACAATGCTAAATAATGCTTACGTAATATACATTTTCAACACACTTGCTCATAAAGTGGCTCTATGGTCACCGCAATTAGGCACAGAATGACACCCATAATCAAACTGTGAGTAAAAAAATTAACTCACTAGTGAGTTATAGATTTTGTTTTAATTTTATTGGTTGAGTTGCTTTGTTCTTAAAAAAGTTTTTATTAAAAAAAATATCGTGTTCTATAGAACAAATAAATTAATGTTCCTATTGCTTGCTCATTTCATGCAACTTCTTATTTAAATAGATAATTTTAACTCGTACCTGTTTGTTTAATAAATAAAACTTTCACTAATATATAACTTTTTTTTCTCTGTAATTAAAGAGAACTTTAAATTCCCCATTTTGTACGTGGCAGAATAGGCGCAAACCCTATGCACGGAAAATAAAAAAAAACCTCATCCCTTTAGTCTGTGGCCGATTGCAATGCGCGCGCATAGGAAAACTGATTATTTTTTCCCGCCATAGCGAAACATTTTTCACAACTCGTTTTCACTGTTGAAATTATAGTTATTTATTAATTTAAATGTCTACAAGTACTAGTTACGAAGAAAATGATTTATGTTGTACACCGCCCGATATAAGATGTGAAGTCCTTAACGTTATGGAAAGCTTACTACCTGAAAACTCCAAGGAAAAATATCTATTTTGTTGTTATTTTATTCACAAGTGTATTGAAAAACGTCGTATGATACACGTGTGTATTGATGATTACCGTCCTCGGCTCTCTTAAGACCCTCGCCTACGGCTCGAGTCTCAATGGCGCCTCGGCGGTAATCACCAATGTTACACACTAGTACCATAATGTACTATTAAAAACTCTGTTTGGACATATTTTCCGTTAGCATATCTTTGGGTATCTCATTATATAACTAAGGACATACGCATCTCCTGGCCCGTAGCCCGTAATAATTGTGTAAATTTGTTTGTTTGTTTTTTCATTAATATTGTTTATTCGCAATTATCGTGATATTTGGTTTCATGTACGACTGATAACGGGGAAGAACGAAGAATAGTTTTTCCCCAAAAATGTTATAACAATGATGAAATAAAAATTTGACTTTTATTCAATTTTGTATTAAGATATCAAAAATTGAGGATTCCATATTTAAGTTACCACTATACAAATCTGAGTGCGGTGAAACCTTTTAAGCAGTAGCTCGACAACCTTACAACGTTAAAACCAACGTCCTTTGCATTTATATTTTAGCTTTAAAATATACACAATGGATAACTTTCAAAGGTTCGGGTCATTGGCAATCTCAAATCTGACACAAAGTACGAGGAAAAAGGTATACCCAACCCTTTTAAAATACAATTTGCATACTTTCGACTCACGCATTGAAAAACTTTTGGGATACCCATTCCACCATTCCCCGTTTAAATAATTAAAAGCTAATTTAAAAAGAGATTAATTTTGTACTCATGGAAAGTAATAAGAGATCATACATAAGTTAGTAATAACATCAGACGACTACATCAAGTTAACACGAAAAGTTTTTTTTTCGCCTCTGGTCTGGATGAAGAAGATGGTCCGGGCTGTTCACTATTATGTTTTTTTCCATGCATATATTCTTAATTTTTTTTATTGTTTTTTGTCTCTTACTTTTTTTGGTCTTTTTCTTTTTGTCTTTTTTGTTTTATCTCTTTATTAAGTAAAATAGAAGGTCCTTATGAAATCTAATGATTCTTAAACTATTGAATATACAGCTATTTTTATGTTATTATTTACCATTACTTGTTTCTTACTATTATGTTATTACTACAATTTTATGTAAGGTTCCTAATGTTACTATTATATCTATTAATTAATACATTTATTCTAATATATTATAAAGGAATATACGTAATAATGTATTTTACGTGCTAGTTTTATTTTTGTCTATCACTCTCTTGATTATCTGTATGGAGTACTTTTCTCTGAATACGACACGAAAAGTTTACCAAGTGCCGAGTATCTTGGCGAAAAGCTCATTTGCCCACCACACTGGACTCTTCGTTATCATCCACTTCTATAACGTGGTGGTTAAATTCTGTAACATCTAAACTAAGTCTGTCAAAGAGGCTAAAAATATGACTCAGGCATGGCTAAAAAGTCTAACTTAGGACGATACTGAAAATGTGCTAAAAATCACCGTCTGAATGAAGTGTAATACGAAAATACGTAAACACACACACACAGAGAGAGAGAGAGAGAGAGAGAGAAACACACACGTCTGCCCACTGCGGCTATAAACATCGGCTTTTGTCTTCAAAATACAGCCTTCGCCTAATTTGGGAATAATATAAATAATGTAACCTTTCTGACCATAAAAAATATTTAAAAAAACACACAAAAACAAAAATTTTATATAAAAAAAAGTTATAAGTGGTGAAAGCAATACATGTATTTATTGAATTAATGAATCAAACAATTTAATTAATGCGTTAATTATTAATTTTAAATAATTAATTGATTAAATTTAATTAATTTCTTTTAAGCCTGTGGTTGTTTAAGAACAGCATAAATAAATTTCTTGGTTATATTAAATGCCTTATGTAATTTTGGTAGTCTCTGGATGAATTTTTTCAAACCAAATTAAAATATTTTTTTGCAGGAAACGTGGATAAAATGCAAAATGTTTCATTCGTATAAGATTAACAATTTATATGTTTCACCTTATGAAGGAATAAATAAAAAAATGTTTTTATACTTTATTCATAAGTAGTAATTTCCCTCACTTTTCTTTGAAGAAACACTTCTCTCTATTACAATAAATATGCACTGAATGTTTAACAGTAAATATTACACATACAAAAATAAAATGTGAACTATTAATTATTGACTTCCTTGAATATATTTAAATTTATGTTTATGTGCCTGAAATGAAATTAATAGCAATGTTATGCACATCGGTCCCTCTTTACCATGCTCCATTCTGTAAATAAAAATTACACTATAATTTTACAAATAATATATTTTAAGGTTCCTGAACCATTTTAACAACAAGGAAACCCTTATAGAACTAATACGTCTGTCTTATGACCGGTTCCTATATTATTAATTAAGGCAAGTGCCTTACAATCAGTTCAATTGTGATATTATAATTATGTGCGGAGCTCATATCAAATACAGTAACCAGTCATTAGGTATTCGTTTTATCAAAAACTTATTTATTATTATTCATTAATAGCGGCCCGGCGCGGTTTCACTCGCTCTCTGTCCCGTTCCCGTGGTATATAGCGTCATATAATATAGCCTATCACGCTCTCTGTTAACGTAGCTTTCGAACAGTAAAAGAATTTTTTAAATCGGTTTAGTAGATCCAGAGACTACCCTCTACAACTTCACAAACTCACGAACTTTACCTCTTTATAATATTAGCATAGATTAGGACCTATATATAATCTACAAAAAACTGCTGAGCATAAAAGTAACAATCTTACTGTTAAAAATGTTTAACTTTTTATTGTTATAGTTATCTTAGTTCAAATCTTTTAAAACTGAAATAGAAAGCAATATAATAAAAATACGTTTTAACGGTTTTAAGCGCGATAATTTATTTGATTTTGGTTATTCCGACGTTTCAGCCGCTTTTCAATAGCCGTGGTCATGGACGACAAAGATGACAGTTGTCAACGAATATTGTTAAAGTTTTATTTAGCCTACCGCTAACTTGTTCTTTTAATTATTTAGTTTTAATTTTGTTTATGGTTATTATTTACACTATGGGAGCCTAATCTAATTTACCATCGCTTCGCAACATGTTATGGCTTGAAGAGAAGAAGCGACGCAAGAAACTCTTCAGCAAACATGACTAGCTCTAAGATTTTTATATAATATCAAAAAACCAACTGCCAGACCTCAAAACACTGTGAGCTCTTTCTGCGTGCAATGGAACACAAACAAACTTGACTGATAATTTCTTTTATGTTTCCTTCCACCCATTTTAATATTATATACAATTTTTAGAGCTAGGCATGTTTGCTGAAGAGTTTCTTGCGCCGCTTCTTCTCTTCATGATGTGTGTATATGCTATGATGTAAAAAATCGATTACAATTTTGCATAATAACCAGATAATAAAAGGCCTACCTAAACAATTTGGTTAAAAAAAAATATGTACACAGAATAAAATTATAGTCCTTGTCCATTGGTACTTACTTCTCCAACTGTTGCAATTTTCTAATTCCAATTCGCAGTAGTTATTAAAAGTTTTATACTGGCCATCGTAATGCCGGGCGCAGACTTGATGTTGTCTGTAACATTATGGCGTGTATTTAGGGTGAGTGTATAATTAGCAGTGCGTCCTACCCATCATGACATACGGTGCCGAGACATGGACACTGACAGTGTGACTGGTCCACAAAGTCACTCAACGGGCTATGAAGCGAGCTATGTTAGGTGTTTCTCTTATGGATAAAATCAGAAATGAGGATATCCTTAAGACAACTAATTTAACTGACTTAGCATGAAAATTAGCAATTTAAAATGGCAGTGGACCGGTCACGTCTGTCGCAAGACCGGCGGCCGATGGAAGAAACGAGTCCTAGAGTGGCGACGACGGCTGAAAGCCTGATGGACTGACAACCTGCGCAACATCGCCGGTAGGGGCTGGATGAGGAAGACGGGAGACTGGGATATGTGGCGTGTACTTAGGGAGGCCTACGTCCAGCAGTGGACAGAGATTGGCTGAAGAAGGTATAATTAGGTTTTGATTTTTTTGTTGTGAGTTGGAAATGCTTTATATATACCCTACTACTGCTCAGAGACTAAGGTAGTAAAAAATCGCGGCGGCTGCTGGATACCCATTGAAAAAACCTTCAGTTTTCCTCAGGGTGACGTGCCGGATGGTCAAGAATGTGTAGTGGAACACTTACGTACTTACGACACGTATAAAAAAATTAAAAATAATTGCAACAATAATATACAGGCTTACGCCTGCGAGGCATAATAGAGGCCTCGGCGGGAGAACTTTCTTTGAGACGAAGAAGTGGAAGAGGATTTCATTTCACTCCTCCACTCATTAGGGTCATCATGACATGGCCCCCGTGAATGTGAAGCACTGCAACTACAGATGAAATGTGGGCTTTCATCTGTAGTTGTAGTGCTTCATTATGGGAGACCAAGCCGCCAATATCTCCCCGCCGTTAAGAAGATTACTTCCAATTTTCATTGAGTATATTCAAATTCAAAAGTTTTTATTAAAAATAAGTTCTATTTTGTTCCAGTCAAAGGAATTACCACAACTACCGTAATATGATAATTACTTACTTATAAGAACTGGGACAGTCCTTAATGAAAACAGAACATCCTCTATCAATTAGATCCGCTTTCCGAAAGAGTGACTTCTTCGGATAAAATCTCACTTTCCAAGGCTTTGTATGTTTTGTGTTTACGTAATCAGCTGCGGGGACTGTACTCAAATCTAGAAAAAATATAGGAAAAGTGTGTGGCAGTCATAGGGTTATTGACAGCCAAATCGACTGAAATACTTTTTTACCCTCTTACAAATCGCCTCAGCCTCTCAAGGCCTGCTATCCGTGCAGGAACGCAGATAGAATAAAATTTACTGCGATGGAGCGGCCTCTCATAAGAGGCGAAATAACAACCTACAGCTGTGGTAGGGTATTCGACTATGCCTATTATATGTCATCATAACAATCTTGAGTTATGCTCCAGCATCAGTAATCAGGTTCCAGTCTCCCTTAACAGTGCAGAAGCGCATTTGAAACACACGCAAATGTCCATAGGCGATGGTAACCGCTTTACATCAAGTGGGCCGTCTGCCTGTCTGCTGAACCCATGCAATAAAAAAGCCTGAATCATGTTTATATTAGTTAAATAATTAAATTGCAAATTAAGTCCTTGTCGTCATTTGGGACAAACGTCTACTAATGACTTATTAGTAGACGTCTTACCGACTGTCAACGCGGCAACCCAGTGATAGGTACCGAACGCGTATCCAAAATGGCGGTGGTAGAAATGCTGGTATGGATGAGAAAGGAGACTAACCTCCGTGCCTCTGGGTTGCACTAACTATGCGTGCTGATCGCCAAGTTGTGAGCCTTGCAGTAAATCTTCTGGCTTGTCTCCTTCTTGCGTTCTTTGATAAATTGTATACACGCGGCGCGATATAACTGTATATGCAAGTTGTGTCGGAAAGATATGCGGGTTGTCGTACGAGGGGCGACACCAAACTGCGTGCAACGAGGGTCGACAGCAGACTACGTGTGACGAGGGTCGACAGCAGACTGACTCGTAAAGTCGAGCAGTATTAGTAGCAGCGGTAAGTACGACAAGGATAGTCGTATGGAAGGGAAGATGGCGGCTGGATAAAGGTGATTGGATAACGCAGTTAGGAAAGCGGGTAGTTGTGAAAATAATTATATGGGATAGGAGTTTAAATAAGCGGTGCAAACACCGACCATTTGTTTTACTATTGATTAAAATTTGACATATTATATAGCTCCACATAAGTAATATTAATTCAACCCAAAGCCAAGTGAATGAATAGTTAGATATATTACCCGGCCCTAATTCAATGAATAAATTATCATCAAAATGTATAGGTACTTACATAACAAAACAATTACAATACTTAGTAACATGTTTCTTCAAACAAAACTTTTTCAATTATTGTAGTAATTAATATTTTGCAATGCATTTGACTATGAAATTGATGCATTTCAATGAAAATGTTTGATTACAATGAAACGATAACTGTGTATAGAGCGGGGTAACGTTGCCAGTTTGGAGGTCTTCAGGTAGAAGTGAAACAATGTTGTGTGTTTGAATTGCAGTTCAGGAATGCATGATGTAGGCTCGCTCCGCGCTTACTAAAGTACTACAAAAATGCAGACGCTTAGCAGCTAACGGAGCAAGCTATGTCCCCGCGGTAGGCGGGGCGTGGGCGCACGGGCTTTACGGGGGTGAGGTCAGCGGGGTGATTCTGTCCGCAACAATTTGTGAGCGGCCGCCGTGGTGATCGGACGTCTGCGGCTACACCAGCCTTCTGGGCACCTTACCCATAGCAGACGGTGACCTGAGCTCCGTATTCTACTTATAACCTTAAGGGATTATAGGTAAAATACAATCTAGCTAATTCTTATTGATTGAGTTACCTTTTTTGTATTAGTGAAGCGTAGGAAGTCTTCAATAAAGCGACTTTCTTCGAAATATTGCGTATATTTTAATAGATACATACATACATAACTTCACGCCAGGTCCCTTGCGGGATAGGCACGACACACCTCACATGCTTCTTTGACATTCATAGCTCTTGCTATGCACGCTCGTCTGTTCTTAAGGCTACTGACATTACCTTCTGCTAGAACACGATCAATTTGATCATGGAAGATGTGTCGTGGCCTTCCGCGACTTCTGCATCCATCTACTGTTTCATTGTATATCTGTTTAGTCATTCTTGCATCATTCATTCTTTCCACATGCTCGAACCTCCAGAGCATTCCTTTCCTGACCGTCACCTCAACATTCTCTTTCAGACCAGCTCTCTTTCTTATTTCGGTATTACGAACCGGTCCGCGAGCGTCACTCCGTAGATTTTGCGCAGTGCTCGCATCTCGGCTGCGTTTACTCTACTTTCATGCTCTCTGTTCCATACCCAAATACAATTTAATAATTTACAATTTTATGATAAAAACTGGGTTGCGCGTAAAAATTCGTTTTTCCTTGCGAAATAGATTTCGAATGCTGGCGGTTGACCGTAGACTACGAGTGTTTCTTATTGATTAATATGAATATTGCGTGAATATTGGCGCGAGGTAATGATTTCAACCCGGCTGGACCAGTGTGTACATCTCCAGGCAAATGCTGTTTCACATATGAGGTGGGGTATAGATATAGGGCGCATTTATTTATTTTAAACAGATCCTAACTTTTGAAGTAAAACTTCTTTGGAATCATTATGATATGATCTATCCGTGCAGGAACGGAGAAAGATTACAATTTCCTGCGGCCGGGCGGCCTGTCGTAAGAAGCAACAAAACAACCCACAGCCAGGTGGTAGGGCATTTGCCCGACTGGATGGCTACCACCTCTTGAGTTGTGTTCCGGAATTAGTGAACAGGTTCCAATATCCCTTAAGAGAACAGCAGCGCATATGTAGCACCTTTGGCATTGTGAATTTCCATAGGCGATGGTAACGCTTTCCATCAAGTGGGCCGTCTGCCTGTCTGCTGAACTCCCGCAATAAAAAATAATGAAACTTGATGAAACGAACAAAAAGCGATACTAAATATAGATATTCATTAACTTAAATACTATACTCATAAAGATAAAGTTGGGAATATTTTGAAGTTTATATTATATCAAATTGAAACTAGAGCATTTGTTTCCTATTTTAGTTATCATAAGCCTCTCGTATCATTTGTTCAAAGTGCAAACATGAAATCTGATTAATATGTGTTATATCCTGACTTATGTATGTATTATATGATACGTAATTTTTGTATTAGAATATAAAATATTTTTTCAGCTTGATAAAAATATTATAACAATAATAATCCTTATAATATGCTATTACTCCTATAATCTATATATATCTCATTCTCTCGTAGGCTGCTTTTCTGAAGTTTCAATTCTGCCGTGTGTAATTTGCAAACACACTTTTTTGTAATATAAGATTAAAGCCTTTGCTCCGCGATTTTCAAGGAACTTCAAAAGGTTAATTTCCTTTATGGTAGCTGAGTCAAAGGTTTCTTCACACGAAATAATTTGGATATTTTTAGCTTGTTTATGTATGAAACACCAGAGAATGAAGACCTATATATACATAGCGAGTGGGTGTAGCTTTGTATAATACCTACACCCACAACACACAACGCCTACATGCGTGAAAACCCGGACACAAAATGAAAACAAAACAAGGTGGCATAATTAAATTTTATCCGTGCAGGAATGGAGAAAGATACCATTTCCTGTGGCCAGGTGGCTGGTCGTAAGAGGCCACAAAACTACCTACAGCAGGTGGTAGGGTATTCTATGAGAGTTCTTCTTCTGAGGGTATACGAGCAGAAAGTAGATTTAAGAAGAAAGGAGTTACATGAATAATGCGACAATACCCCAATATAATCTTTAATTATCTTGTCTTTCCGTTTACTAGCTAAAACCAGCACTGGACGTATGTCAGAATAGAGGAGTATAGAAGGTAAGTATTGTTCCGACCCCAAATAATTGGGAGAAAGTAAAAGAAAAGAGAAAGGTCAGCACAGATGGATCTCGGTGAAAGAAGTAAACTCTACAGATTATTGTGGAATTTAACTAAAGTTCCCAGTCCGACTTTCTTCTCCATCTCGCTTCGGGATAGTTTCTTCACTCTTTCCATCACGTACAGAGCTGGAGCAGCATGTTCGATAGCTTCTAGTACACTTTGTCCCAGAGTGTGCTGTAATGTCAAAAAGTGTTGAAGTTTTTAAATAGAAAAAAAATATTTTCTTTAGTTTTCGCGACTTGTATACATAATAAAACTACGTTTTAACGGTTTTAAGCGCGGTTTATTAAGTTTTGCTTTGTCCAAAGTTTCGGCCGCTTTTCAGTTACCGTGGTCACGGACGACAAAGATGACATTTGTCCAACAAGTATTATCAAAGTTTTATTTAACTTGTTTGTTTTAATTATTTAGTTTTAATTTTGTTTATGGTTATTTGCTCTATGGGACCCTAGTTTTGGCTATTAAGTTTTGGTTTAGACCAAAACTTAGCAGCTAAAATAACCGCGCTTAAAACCGTTAAAACGTAGTTTAATTAAAAAAAAATATTAGCCTTTTTTATAATGAATCGGTTCACGTTTGACTGACGTTGTGCCTGATATCAGGCGGAAATGCTGTCTAAGGTGGAGCACTCTTATCTAGAAGATACCTGTTCACGCGAGACTTAAATACACCCAGATTGTATTCTTCAGGAAAAACAGACGACGGTAAAGAGTTCCGCTCTTCAGAGGTGCGTATGATAAAACTAGAAGCATAGCGTTTCGTCCGCTTTGTTGGTATTTCCACCATATATCGGTGGCGTGAGTGCGTACATTTGCTTGGCCGGTGGTAGAATGATGAGGGAGGAACCAATTCGTGTAATTCCGTGGCACACTCCCCGAAGTACATCCCTTAGAATACCGTCAAACTAGCAACCTTAACAGCGGGTTGTCTTTTATAAGGGGTAGGAAGATGAGATTGAGGGGTCAGACAAGAAGAATGGGATAGGGGGATATGGAATTGGAATAGGGGGTGGGATAGGAAAGACAGGGGGAGGTATAAGTGGGCCATTGAAACTCTCACTCATCTCACAAAACATGGCTAGTTCAAGGCTAACTGTTGCACGCCCATGTTTAGTGAAAGCGTGATATATACTTTGTTAAATAAATAATAATAAAAATCTTTATTAGCCTTTAGTGTTTTACAAGTAACAAAAACGAAAAATGTGTTAGAATAGATTACGGCTATAGAAATTAAGACAAGTAAGTAAACCTTCGACTCTCAAACTAGGAACAAGGCCTGTCTTTTGAGTCAATCAAAGGTACCCCACACCTATATGGTTAAATAATATAATTATAGCTCTTAAAATAAGTATTTGTATGTGCTGAAGTGCGTGTGATGTGAGTGTGTGCATGCGTACAGTTATGTGTGTGAAAATGAAGTGATTGAAAGTGTATCACGAGAGCAGAAATTAATGAAAATCGTAAAGTATAAAATAGAATATATAGTAACAAACAGTAATAAATATTAGTTTATAAGTGCTTCAGACGCGTCATAATCCAAGGATTTTAGCCAATTTATTACTTTATGCTTGGTTTCTCGTCTAGATAAAGGATATACTTTTAAGTTCTTATTAGCTCTATTATATAGGCGGCTTTTGACTGAGTATGAGTGTTTCCAGGCCAGGGTAGTTCTTGTGCGGACAATACACATTGTCGCATGTTACACTTCTACTACGTTTTAACTGCACAAATACACACGCACATTTTTAATGTATTCTTTTTTCAATTAGAGATCCCAAGCGAAGAGACTCGTATAAAAGATCGTTAAGGTACATAACTATATATAGACCTTGTTTGAATATATTACCATATCATTATATATCAACTATTTAAAAACGAAAATTGTCCAATAAATAAAAAAGTTGCTTAACCTGTATGGACTAACTCAAAAGTCATAAGTTATGTTATTCAAATTAAGTAAAACTTAAGATGCTAAATGTGAATTTTACGCTTTTTTTTGTTATTGATTGATGTATATAAAAATCACAAATTATTTATTCTGTCACTATTAAACTGGTTGGATTTCGTCTCAGATGAACAAAATAAGTAGACAGAGCTCCAAGCTTTCAGAATGATACCGGCTAAAGGAAGACGGTTATGGAATCGGGAGCGTTAGGAGAACTTAGTCTTAAATAATCAAATAAGTGCGCATGAAGCTGGAATAATTTCCAGTGGATACATTATTAGTAACCAATAGGAGGATTCAGATGGGCTGAGCAGCATTCGGTAAGCTTCGTCAAGTCGTCTCGTAGACTATGCTGCAATGCTTAAAGACTAAAATCTTCGAGCAGTGCGTCCTCCCCGTCCAGACCCACTGGGCCGAGACATGGACACGGACGGCAGGATTGGTCCACAAGTTCCAAGCAATGAAACGAGCTACGTTGTGTGTTTCTTTAATGGATAAAAGAGAGTAGAGAGAGAGAGTAAGAGAACCAAGGTAACCGATATAGCTCGCAAAATTAACAATTTGAAGTGGCAGTGGGCCGGTCACATCTACCGCAAGACCGTAGGTCAATGGAGCAGATGAGTTCTGCAGAGGAGACCGCGTCTTAGCAACTTAGTTTCGAACGCCCTCCAGCCCGACGGACCTAACGACCTGTGCAAGATCGCCGGTAAGCGCTGGATAAGAAAATCAAACGATAGGAATGACTTGGAGAGGCCTACGTCCAGCTGTGGACTGCTAATGGCTTAAAATGACGACCTTACTATTAACTACACAAAATCAAACCACATGTATACTACATATGATTGCCACCTTTTTGAAGAAAAAATAGTATTTTTGTTTTAATCTGTCAAAATATAGTACTTTTGGGGAATTTAGGAGCAAAAGTGGTATTTACACACATAAATCGCGCAATCGTCGTTATAAGATACTCACTCCTAAAGTACACTAGCTAACGCCTCGTTCGCAGTCAGAACACGACTAGCGCATTTTCCGACTGACTGACCCTTATCATTTGTAAATTGGACATGGCCGCTTATCAACAACCGCCCACTGGTTCTTAAAATTGTTAAATACTCAGCTTAAAGGTTCCAAGAATTCGCGTGAATACCAACAGAGGAAAGAAGATTTTATGACCTCTTACGGTGGCGTGAACAAAAAGATAAGCGCGAACAACAGATCACTCAAATTTCAAGGGGGTAATAAGGCACCTGCAGAGGATTAGTATCGGCTTGCAACAATATTGTTACACCCTAGGCCCCGATAAAGACAAATTCCACGTACAGATCTATCAGAAGCACATTTTATTACCTGTCAAAATTGGAACTAATTGAAATCCTTTTATGATTGTCTGCTATTATTCACTATATTGGCATACGTTTCTAAGTTATTGTGAAGAACAGCCTATTGTACTCATTTACGGCTGCTTGCGGCTGCATCATTAGCCAGGAGTTGAGGATAACGATTTTAAGCTGATTATGTCGACGTTGCCGGGCGTGCACATTTGTATAGTGAAGCATAAAACGACGGCCTGCTGGAGAGAGGGGGCAGTTGAGCTACGACTACGATACGGGTGTGACGTGTGTACATTCGGGAATCTAATAGTGACAGACTTTGCGCGTTTTATTGAATTACAACCTTCTGAATTATGTTTGGATTTGTTGTGTTCGGTTATATTTGCACCTGTGTTATACGTGTTTATTTATTTCTAATAAACTCAGTAATTCTAACGGCCTTTTAATTCGAGTCCTGCTAACTTGTAACAATATTATGTACGCGTAGTATAGTATTTATTGCTTTAAAAGCTTTATTAATGACGATTCAAATTAAGATCTCTACGATAGGTAAATCTGAAATGTCAAATCATTAATTAAAGCCGCATTCATATAATAGTTATTGATGACAGCCGGAACAAATACGACACGGCCTTGATTTCACCCGTGTGTTTCAAAGAAAGTAAAAAAGTCATATTTGTTTTGCTTTGAATAATTGAGTATTATAGTTACAATTGCATATATGACGCATGTTCCCTAAGGATAAAAACAAGATATAGAACATTCTTGACCTAACGGATAAAATTGACCTGCGCCGACAGGGGCTGGCTGAAGAACAAGAAGAACCAGAAGAATGAATAAAAATCTGAATGAGGACTTTCTAGAGCTCGCAATTAAAATGATTAGAAAATTAATAAGCTAAAAAGCAGTTGACAGCATAAGAGTGTCAGGGTAATGAAAGGAATGCTCCAGTGGTTTGGGCATGTGGAAAGAATGTATGATGAAAGAATGAATAAATAGATATACAATGCAAAATTGGATGGATGCAGAAGTCGAGGAAGGCCATGACACACCTTCCATGATCAAATTGACCGTGTACTAGCAGAAGGTGATACCAGGAGCCTTAAGAACAGTCGAGCGTTCATGACAAGAGCTATGGAATGTCAATGAAGCAAGTGAGGTGTGTAAGAATAAGCCTGAATGGCGCTTTGTTGTTCGTGCCTATCCCGCAAGGGACCTGGCGTGAAGTTATGTGTGTATGTAAGTATGTAACAAGCAGTTAATGTTCACAATGCACTGGCAGCAGATATGCGATGTGCTAAATCTATCTTGTGAAGGAACACCATCTAACAGACTGTATAATTGAAGCTCCGCTCCTATTAGACTTAGCGTGATGATGTATAGCCTATAGCCTTCCTCGACAAATGGGCTACCTAACACTGAAAGAATTTTTCAAATCAGACCAGTAGTTCCTGAGATGAGTGCGTTCAACCAAATAAACTCTTCAGCATTTTATATTAGTATAAGATTACTTACAAGGTCCGTGGTAGTTTTTTGAGCGCACTCCGTCGACATCATCATGAGGCAGAGAGTTGCACACATCAACATTTTCGGAGACTTCATTTTTGTTTTATTTTAAGTTTTTTTAAAACAAATTAACAAGTCCGATATCTGTGAACGACTCGTGTCCAAAATGTCAACTACCTTTATATAAACCCATATAAATTTACCAATTGTAATGCAGTTGTGTTTAATAAGATTTATATGAAATCATTCAAATACTAACCTTATCTGTATGGTAATTAGAGTTATTAAATTTTGAGATACATTTCAACGTGTGTAATTTCAAAACCAACTCCAATGCTCACTGGTTTAATTAATTCTACAGACTAATGCTAATAATGTAGTTTCATAAATCACGTAATACTTATTTATATCCATTTTATATATAAATATATATTATAAATATATATTATATAAATATATATATATCTAAAATATAAAATTCTCGTGTCACAGTTTTCGTTGCCATACTCCTCCGAAACGACTTGACCGATTCTCATGAAATTTTGTATGCATATTGGGTAGGCCTGAGAATCGGCCAACATCTATTTTTCATCCCCCTAAATGTTAGGGGTAGTCCACCCCTAAATTATTATTTTTTTATTTTTACCGGGCAGGACGTCGTCTGCCGGGACAGCTAGTATATATATATATATATATATATATATATATATATATATATATATATATATATATATATATATCAATTGCTGGTCTTTAGTGTCGCTAAAACTCGAAAACGGCATTCACGTCTATAACGTAGTGCAATACTGTGACATCAAAAATAAGTATGTCAAAGAGGCCACAAAACTGATTCAGGCATTGCTAAGCAGTCTAACTTCCACGTTACTGAAAATGTGCTAAAAATCACCGTCTGAATAGTGTGATACGAAAATGCATAAACACACACAAACAAACACGTCTGCCCGCTGTGGCTTTAAACATCAACTTTGGTCTGCAAAATACAATTTTCTAATTTTTGCAACGGGGTTCTATTCTAAAGCCTTTCAAGAATTGCTCCAAGAAAGGAAAAGTCTTAAATTTATAGTTTAACAATTATCACACTCGAAATGTTCATGTTCAAGCAAAAAATGTTATTAATTAACTATTGAATAACCAAATGAAAAATTGTTATAAAAAAATTTCAAGCAGATTATTGTTCATTCATCTATTTAGTTAGTGCCTGGATTTTTTCAATTTTTTATTTTCATATTTAGTATGTTTAAATAATATTTATTCATTAAAGGGCCGGTGTGTGTGTGGCTTGCGTAAGCCAGAGTACCCGTTTTCGGCCGTATTTTTCATCCCTCTGGGAAAATTATAAATATTGATCATACAGTTTCGGGAGTCAATAACTTTTTTAGTAAATTTTTCGAATCTTTTTCAAATTTGAAAAATCTTTATTACTATTTGATATATCTGCAAAAAACCTAACCCCCCCCCCTTTTTTAACTTCATTTTTTCCAAAAATCATCTAGATGCCATTCCGAATCGAATGACACCTCATTTATAATTTTCGGAGACTGCTGAAAAAAGTTGGTCCAAAAGGCACTTGTTTACTAGTCTATTAAGAGTAAAATGTTACGATAATATTGTTTATGAAAACATGCATTTAATAGAGAGTTCATAGGGCGTTGATAGCGGGATTTTCACTTTCAGTAAGGTATATCCCCGTGATGTGCCTACAATAAACTTACATATCGTTGGTTGATAAGAAGCGTCTCCAAGACCGGTCCATAGTTAGGTAAATAACCAAAGCATTTTTATACGTAACCCAAATACTAGACTATAAACAACAATATCGCATATTTTAAGAGCTGATAGGATATGACTTAAAATTCCCGCGGGATTCCCAGGACACAAGGTGCCACAGCATTAAAAATGAATGTTAACTGTCGTTTATTCAAAACTCTGCCGAAATATTAATTTTTATGCATAACTACAAACCGCTCCCGAGAAAATTCCCGTGGGATTCCCGAGGAAAGGAATATCACACATTTCATTATATAAAATTTAGCTTTTATAATATAACGAACCTATAATTATAATTTATTAAAGTTAAGGGGTGTCAGGGTAGCAACTGTCATAAGTGTCCGGCAATGGATGACGAGATTTTTAAAGTTATCCCGGAGAAAATATAAATAATAAAAAATAGCTTTATACTTTAAAGAGTTTAAGGTACTATTTTATACAAATTTCCTACCTGTAAATCACCCTAGGAACCACAACAACAGTCGTTCTTATCTGTATAGAGAACGTGCACAGAAAAACTATCAAGTTTCACATAATGACGAAGGACAGGCCGTCGTGGGCTTTAAAGCTATCGCGAAACTAATATATCAACTCCAAACGGTACAAAATCTGCAACTTCTTTCTACGATCAAATTTGTGCACTTCGAAGGCTCCTTTTGAAGCAACATTTCCAGCTCCTGACTGAGCTTGTAACGTCTTTCTATTAATCCTGAGCTAACAGTATATAATATATCCTTTGTTATTTGCAGACTGACCCGCACTTGGCTGTTTTTTGTTATTTGGCTCCTTTACATTCGTGAATCATTGAACCGCAGTATTATACAACCACAGACGATAACCCTATTGTTATTTTAATAAACTTAATAACTAATGAGGTACCTCGGGACTTTTTTTACGTCACAGGGCGACTATATAATGCTGCTTTCTTCGGTAGAGCTTCATTCCACATTCCTCAGTCCTAGAGACTAACAGTTTAAACATGAACTTCGCCAAGATAATTTTCTTCTTCTTCGCCTGTTTCATGGCCATGTCGGCTGTCAACGCAGCGCCATCGCCATGGAATCCTTTCAAGGAGTTGGTAAGTTCTAGATTTTTAATGGAACATTTTTGTCTTTAACTACAATACTATAACATTCTAAATATGCCGTGTCTGATATTAAAAAAGAACTGGGATAGGCTATATAAACGACGAAGAAAAGATGCATTTTTTTACTTTCTTATCTGTCTGTAGGTTTGTCTGTTTCTTTGAGATTCACGTAAAAAATACTGGGCCGATTGCGATCTTTTCATCGACAGTAAATTTTAGACTTAAAAATCTGCGTCACTTTTTATCTTGGGAATCTCTCGAGAATTTTGCTGGGAGTGATTTAAAATAACCAAATTGAAAAAAAAATGAATTCCAATGAGATTTTTTCACCGATCAAATTCTATGTTATGAAATGTGTGACACTATTTATCCCGAAAATCCCGTCGCCTCTGGTGATGCAGCTGTATATGGGTTGGGGTAACCATTTTCCATGAGGTAATCCGTCTGCATGTTTGCCAGCTTTACAATGATAAAAGCATATAATTCGCCAGAAGTAGTAAGGTCTCTTAGAAAAAGTTACACTGGCTTACCATTCTCCCTAGCCCATGTCACTGATGCATTGATTATTGCTCTTGAAGAGAGTGCCCAGTATAGGGTGGAGGAGCGAGATGGATTGCTCCTCCGTCTCAAGATCTTCCAGCGAAGTTATTGTTGTTAGGCCTGCGAGGGCCTAAACCCCTCTATTATAGTTGGATATTTGTATATATTCTTTATACGTTTTGGGAATCGCTTATCATCTATTGCCTTGTGAGTGTTCCATTGTACTGTTTATTATTTCTTCAGATAAATTTCCACCCCCAATTCCTCCATCATATTGGCCTATAATAACTCTAACTCGCAATATACATCAACGCTAGGATTCGAAGCTGTGCCCTTTGAGTTTAGGACGCTAATGCGCTAAACACTAAGCTGTCATTTTTCTAAAATTTTTACCTTATGTCTTTTTTTACTTTCAGGAAAGAGCTGGCCAGAGGGTAAGGGATGCTGTTATCAGCGCCGGTCCAGCTGTCCAGACTGTGGCAGCAGCGGCGGCCATAGCTCATGGATAAATAATTATATCATACATCAGAAAATTATTGGACAATTTAACCTTAATATATATTTTTTACTATCATATTATTTTGAATATAAAGAACATAAAAAAAGATTATATAGGGTTCCTATTTGTGTCACAAGTTAACATTAACATCATTGTCAAACCTGTAGTAATTCTTTCGTTTTGTATTTCCTCAGCGAATAGTCTGTCATTACCAATATGTTTGTAATATTAAAATAAAATGTGAATATTTTATATTTTTATCTTTTTTTTCAATTACATAAGACCAGAAATCAGGCAGATTACCTGCCTGATAAAAGATGTACCTTCGCCTATAGACATTTGCAAACAACAGAGTGCCTCGAAACAATTTTGTGACACCTTTTTTGAAAAACATAATATTGTTTCGTGGGGAAAGGAGCACCGGTAGTAAGTTCATTCTAAATTCCCATTGTGAGCAAGAAAGACGTTCTTCAGAACTGGGTAATTTTTTTTTTTTTTTTTATTGCATGAGTTCAGTAGACAGGCAGATGGACCACTTGATGGAAAGCGGTTACCATCGCCTATGGACATTTGCAACACCAAAGGTGCTACAAATGTGCTGCTGCTCTCTTAAGGGAACTGGAACCTGGTCACTAATGCCGGAACACAACGCAAGGTTGTTATGGCGACATACTCTTGACCAGGGGTGGTCGCCATCCAGTCGAGCAAATGCCCTACCACCTGGCAAAATTGAAACGATTCAAGGAATTGCGGGTGATTTTTGTACTGATGGCGACTGGTACTGTAGTAAAAATAAGACCAAGAAACCATTCTGAGTAGATACTAGGAACACACTCCATTATGATACAGGACATAGAATCCGCAGAGACGCGAAGTATCTCCGAAGGCCAAGCGTATTTAGGCCCTGTGACTATGGAATTATTGAAAATGTAAACACGAGCTTGATGTTAATCATATTCTAGGCGGATAAGATAGGTACCCTAGCTCCACCCTCGCAAGGGCGAATACAAAAAGAGGTGGGGATAATTCAATGGAGCAGAAGGACCTCTTGGCACTTAAGTGATGCAGACAATTGCCGAGCATACGTGCCTCGGCGAGTGTTTGAATCATATGTTCATTAACGCGTTCTGTCGCCTTTCTGTGTCGTCTAGAGTCGAGTTGTCTATTTGCGTTTTATAACGCTCGTGGTAGGCACTACGTAAGGGGAAGAGATTGCTTCTTTTTGTGAGTAATTTCAATGATTTAGAGAAGTCAGTCGCCAGAAAGCGAGGCCGAGGACGGTGCAGACAGTTTTCGACTGTCGTCTTTTTAATTCGACGGGGATTCGAAAACAAACTTTTTATCTAGTTTCCCATTGTCCGTGGTAAAGGGCTATTAATTACGTGCGTATCGGTGGTCATCATCTCTACTGTACGAAGTGCTATGGCCCTGCTTCCCAGGGCTTAGTACCAAATCGGCGCACTAGGAAGTCTTCTTTATTTTAAGAAATTTTGGACAAACGTCCATATCAGCCTGTAAAGACAAAACCTTACATGTTTCATAACACAATCACTAGGATGTCAGAAGAGTTTGACTACATTATACGTCCCTGACATTCTAGATATAACCTCATAGAATAGAATAAATTAATGGAGGAGATACCGTTTGCCGTTTAGTGCAAGAGAACACGCATACGAAGCGCGAGGCACTAGGCGACGCTTTTGGTCTTCCCCTGTATGTGTGTGTCACAAGACGAGACATTGAATGAATGAATGAATGAAAACTCTTTATTGTTCATCATAACTTAAACGTTAGACATTGAATATACTTAAATACGTTTCTATTAGAACAATGGGCGGCCTTATCGCTTATAGCGATCTCTTCCAGGCAACCCGGTGTCAAAGGAGACATGAATTATTTTTTTTAATAATATTTAGTGTTACATTCCCTCTTGTTAACAAAAAAGCTGGCCTAGCTCACAAATGTGGGCAGTATTTGATACGTGGTCTATTTTACCTTCTTCCACTAGAGCTGCTACATCTACAGTAAAATTATAAATGTTACCCATGGACTTTTCAATGCATGAATTTTTTCCTTCTTGAATGCAGTAATGCGTTTGTAACGCTACCAAGTGTATTTATTTTTATCTTACTTAAAGCGTAAATATGAATTTTAATGTCATTAATGATCAAATATGTTTTATTCCCCTTTATTGAATGTATTAATTATTGACAAAATGTAACCAGTGTCCTTCCCCAGGTTAAAATATATTTCCTTATCAAATTTTACTAAAAACCTTTAGGTTACGAAGAGTATAGACAAGGAAGAGACAACGTACGTACGATGCGAAAACGCGTCTTTCATATAAGATTATTATTTTATTAGGTTGTACAGTGTAAATACTTGTAATATTTATAATACGGGAATAAATTCACGCGCATCGCTGCAGATCGTTGTGTTGTTTTGACTACCAGCATCCCATATGATGGATATACGCTTGTGCCAATATGATAGCCATTGGCGGATTTACTAATAGGCTGAGTAGGCTGGAGCCTAAAGCGGCAGATTTTGGAGGGCGGCAAATTTTAGGCCATTTTTTTTTATATTTTGCAGAAGTTATCTCTTACTTAAAGTCTCAAACATAATAAGGTAATTGATGGAGTGTCACTTATTCGCGAAAGGCCGCTTGTGTAGGGCGTGGAACCCTAGGTAGAGGTTACATATTTGTGCCGTTTGGAGTTGGAACTTTAGGTTCGTGGGGTCCATCGGCAAAGGGTTTCTTCAAAGAAATTTGTAAGTAACTCTTTGATACCACCCGTGATCAGAAGGCTGGTTCCTATTTCGCGCAATGAATCAGCATTGCCATACATCATGGCAATGCTGAGCGATTTGTTACATTTTTTATATTAATTTATTTATAATTTAGTTTATTTTTAAGTATATGAAATTATTATTATTAAGCCCACATACACAATTCAACATTAATATGCTTCAACAATTAGATAAATATCTTTACAATTCGAGTAGTCGCTTTTGGCTACGGCAGAAACAAACCCATCGATATCCTGCTTTAGAATCTACTAATAACGGAAAGAAAAGGTTGTGTAATTAAGACGATAGTGAACAAATCGTAAAGTTACAATTTCACTGGGAAAAAAAATAATGATATGATTCATAACTAGGGTACCGATTTGTAGAGGTCGGTAAGGGCGGCAAAATTTGAATAGCCTAAAGGCGGCAAATTTCTAAATCCGCCCCTGATGATAGCAACTACAATGGTAAATATAATGCAACATTGAAGGAAATCGGGACAATGTCAACAACATGACTACCGAAATTATGACCAAAAAAAGCTGGTGACGAAATTGATCGAAATAATCCCCCTCTTCCGCGCTGTAGTGAATTAATACCTAACGATATACCACTGCAATACGAGGTTTCCCAAAAAAATATGAAACTATAATTTTTGATATCCACGAGTATATGATATCTCTTGAATGAGAATAAAAAAAAAAACTTAAGTAATGAAATCGAGCGAGATATCAATTGAGAGGATTATCTTTGCTCATTTCAAAAATATATTTCAAAATTGAATTCCCTTGAAACATACTTTTAAATAACAACGAGTAAATGTTTAATGATAATGTTTATTATAATTATATAAATTGTTATTTAACTCATATACACAATAATTCCATAACCAGTGTTTGACATGTTATCACCAATATCACAAAGGTCTCATCTCTTTCAAAGAGTTCTACAATTGTTAATACCACATAATTTACTTTTCTTATCATGTCAAAAGTTGGTGTATGAATTAATGTTGCTTAATACAGGCCTTATAATATAAAGAAATATAAATTTAATGCACTTTTTTTGTTTGTTTGTTTTTCAGTCAAATAGATTAATTATTATAAGAAATAGGTACTTGTAGCAACTCGAAGAGTTATATTCACAAAAATAATTGTTGCTTCTTTAAAATCTTTTGTTGGGATCTCTTTGTCTATATGCCATATAATGGCAAGGCAGCCAGCTTTTGAGACACCCTTCCCAGTGACCGTGATCTGTTACATAATTAAGATTTTAAAAGTAATTTATTTCTACTTTGAACATGTTCTTGCTTAAACACACAACATCCTAAAACTAATGTTAATTTTAAAAGCAGTATTATACATTTTTGGAAAATAAAACTGTAGAACAAAACATGCTCTTCAAGTTCCCAGCAAAACCCATTCCACATTCAGTTTCTGATTCTTACCAACAATTCCTTTACGCTACCTTTGTAGAAAATTAATAATACTTTTATGGAGTTTATGTAAAAAAATCAGTAGTAGAGGAAATGAATGGATAGTAAGATAAAGTAAAGTATATATAGTATATAATAAAGGTATTTGACTCTTTAGTCATCGTCATTTTTTCCGTCGGCAAGATTCTTTGCTTTGGTCAAAACGTCGATGGCTGGACCAGCACTGATGATAGCATCACGCACCCTTTGCCCAACTCCTTCCTGTAATAAAAGAAAACATTAAGTTTTTTTGTATTTAAGGAAACTGCAGGATTGCATAAATTCGTTTTTTATTCATGTCATTCGAAAACGAAAATTTTAAAATTTGAATAACGAACGCGGCTGTGTTGTTAATTTAAATTGCTATTTAAAAATAGAATACGTCTATTCAAAAATTAAATCAATATTTGAAAAAATAAGTCGTCTATGTATTCAATTTTAAAATTTGAAAAACGAACATATTATCCATTTTTTTCAACATGACTACATAAGCATTCGGCTGGCACGATCTTCTATGATGACATAAGGAGGTCATTAGTATTTTCACGAAAGTTCGAGCGTATATACTTCTGACCTACATCACGACAATACTTACAGATATACATTGGTTTATAACATACAATATATATTTCTTTATCAGTAATGCTTTATATTGTGGTTTGTAATTTTCAATCAAAATTTGGTTATAAGTGTTAAAAGTGAAAAGAAAGCATGAAAATTCAGGAATATGGACCGCGTTGTAATTTGCCCTCACTACGGTTGAGATTTACAATAAACTCCATATAAAATTTTATACCACTAATAGGGATAAGTCTGGATAATAAGATATAATAGAATCCCGGCATTATAAAAACCTTATTTAACGCTATGGAGTGTTAATAATGTGAAAATATATTTTTAAATAACTTACAAGTTCCTTGAAGAAATTATCGGCGTATACTGTAGACACTACCATAAGGCAGACTGCGACGAAGAGCAAGATTGTCATAGACTTCATGTTTAAAAAAAAATAATTCAAAAGTGTTCTAGAATTCAAACTGACAGTTCGATATTCAAACGCGACTTGTACTGTTTTGAAAATGCATGCTTCTTTTATACAAACCCTAGAGTGCTTTGCAAAAATATGTTTGCGGTTATAATTATGTTTACAATTTTCCTTTTATTCAAATATCGTCTCTATTCCTCGTCATTATAAACAATTTACAATCACTGCGGTTTTATGCAAACGTATCTTGCTTGGTATTGCTGTCTGGTCAAACAAAATTAATATTACGGTAGTTATTGTGCATATTTTAAATATGATTAAAATATAACCTTTACTGCCTTTAAGTTAAGAGTTAGTTGCTGCGAGATAACTGTTTATAACGGCAAATGTACAGACATAAGTTCGTGAGGTCGCCGATATTGTGAGCTTGCTTTGTGTGAGGTACTCCCCCGTAATAAACAGGAGACGTTACGTGTCATTGGCTTGATAATTTCGTAAAAAAATCGGAAAATAAAATAAACTGTTCCGAGAAGAGCAGCATTTAACGGCTCAAGTAAAAATTTGATCATATTTTGGAAAAAGCTAAATAAGTTCTTTTACTAATGTAAATGGTTTTTAATTTAAGAAATCATAAATTAAATGGCAATTATGATTTGCTCCAACAGCCGCTAGCCACTGTCTCGTCACTCCTGCGCTAGTATTTCAGCCCTTCGGAGCCCTTAAATAATGACAGCGTTTTTAATTTTATAATTTTCCCCGAAGTCCATAAATGACAATCTTCATATAAAGGTGGTAAAAGATGTGAATGTCTCTAAAATCGATATATCCATATCAGGTGGCGCAAAAACAGACTCTTTTTTTGAGTCTCGAATGCAAAAAACATTTTGCATTCGAGACTCAATCTACCAAGATTATGACATTTTAAGAACAGCTATCCAAGGAATCCAAGGGACAGCTCAAAAAAAATTTTTAAGATGTCGCTAAAAAAAAATTAGATTTCAAAAATCGCCAATTTTTTTTTATTCAATATTTTTTATCGTTGCGATATAATTTTCTAATCCAAAAAATAAGACGTTTCTGAAAGTTTCAGTTTTGGCCATTTCTGAAAGCCGTTTGCTGTCGAGATGCTTGGACCGTGGGGTCCTGAAGCCATTCAAGGTCTTTACCAAAATTTATCAGAACGACTCAATGACTCTTCAGGTGATTAGAAGGCCGGTGCTTACCTCGGGCAACGGATCAGGATGGCGATCCAGCGAGGAAACGTAGCCAGCCTTCTGGGCACCTTACCCATTAAAGACGGTGATCTGGGCTCAGTATTCTACTTATAGTCTTGAGGGACTATGGGTAGAATACAATACAAATAAGTTAAGTTTTCTTTTACTGCATTCGATTATTTATACATTTCTTAATTATAAAGTAGTAAAGATTCCTACACATCCTAATTTCTTATTGTTACATGCACCACTCTGTCAATCATAGTATTATATTGTTACGAGTTGCAGGGCTCGAATTAAAATCCCGTTAAAATTACTAAAAAGTTTATTAGAACTATACAAACTTATATAACACAGGTACGAATACAACTGAACGCAAACAGTTCAAACGTAATGCACGATTCAATAACACGCTCCAAGTCCGTCACTAAATAGATTACCTAATGTACACACGTCTTGCTTCGCTTGTGATTATCGCTTGACTGCCTCATCTCTCAATTTGGGCATTGCTTTATTTGTAAATGAAATATGTCTGCACGGCCGCGTGTACCGAATTTCCTAGAATCACACCTGGCGAATGACTGTCTAAAAGATTACTAAACACAATGGACTGTTTTTCTAAACACAAATTTTAAACACAAAGTATACAAAAGAAGTCCAAATTCCAATAAGGTAATAAAATGTCTTTCTACAGGGCTGCAGGTGTGAATTTGCCTTTGTCGATGCCGAGGCCGTACAGTACGCAGCACGCAACTTGGCCACGTTTCATAGTAGTAGGGGTAAGTTATAACCGCGTGGTTTGGCGTCGCACTGCATTCGCAACTTGAACTGTCTGTCCGTCTCTCTCGCGCGCGGTCAAGCTTATGAGTATGAAACAGACAGTTGAGTAGACTTATTCCCCGCGTCCCGCTTGACAACCAAAGAGATCTAAAAAACGACTTGTGCGCATCTAACGACTCTTGCCAAGTTACCTGCCGGGGACTGTAACACTATTTTGTAATTATTAATATTTTTTAATCAGACCAGCTCGATACAAGTAGGTAATGAGTAAGTAAACTAAGTAAACTGTAGATAATAATTATCTATCACATATCTCAAGTACGGCAACACTTGGAATAAGTGCATATTTTTATTTATTTATTGAGATATGCATTAAAGATTTCTTCATTACTTAAACATTATACCTATGTCTTCACTTATGACCGGCAGGTACCAGTCATATCAAATTCAAAAGTTTTGTTCGTACTAAATACTTTATATGTATACAACTCAAGTCTTTATTACAATTCTTTTACAGCTCTGGAACGCGCTTCCTGTTACAATCAGACAAGTAAAACCGCTAGCGATATTTCAAACTATAATCAAAAAATACTACCTGTCGTTGGAATATGATATTTAAATTCATTTATTAACCTTTATATATTTTGTATGTATATATATATATATATATATATGTGTGTCGGAGGGAAGTTATAATTGGATGTATTATTGACTGGATGTATAACGCACAATATCATTTGTTAACATTTTAATTACTTCTAAAATTCTCAATGTAATTTAATTAGATTTGTTAAATGTTTCTATAACTTCAAGATCGTTCTAACCTAATAAAAGTTATGAATATTGTAATTTAATAAACGACCAATCGGAGCAGGGCATATGGCGGAGCGGGGTCAGAGACGCCCTCTATACTTTGGTAGTATCTACTTCGGTAGACTAAGGAGTTTTTGTGGCACATTTGGTTGATGGCAATAGGTCGAGTTGGACCATGTAGTATTTTAAAGAAAGTACATACATACATAACTTCACGCCAGGTCCCTTGCGGGGTAGACACGAACAACAGAGTGCCATACAGGCTTATTCTTACACACTTATGAAGTTATATATATATATATATAACTTATGTATTTATTATTAGTATGTAAGTAGTTTGTACTACGTGTTACGTATACTACTATCGCCATTATCATCTAAATTCATTCCTGGGGTTGTCTGGAAGAGATCGCTTTTTAACGATAAGACCGCCCTTTATACATAACTAGATATAATTTTAGTGTTAAGTTTATGTTTGTATTGGTGTACGATAAAGAGTTATCTGTCTAATAGTTATAAATAAAACTACAAATTTTTTAAGGTCATGCAGTTAAAAAACTCGAAATGTGTGCTGGGATACATAATAGAAGTGAAACTTGGATGGACAAATAGAAAAGCGAATCGCAACAGACAAATGACTAAACGAATCACAACAAATTGTTAACTTGAAGTTTTATGGGCAGATTATTAATGTACTTGTCCAATTTGAAAACCTCAATTATGATGTGGTTATTTGTTAGGTTGGGTACATTTTAATGAATAGGTATATTTTCATTTTAACATATTTTATTTTATCAAAAAAAATATTAAAAACGATCCAGAACCAAAAAAGACATAGTCTATTCTAAAATTATGCCGTTTTTCAAGTCGTAACGCTTTTTGGTGACCGAAAAAATCCTAATACCATTTTATACCACCGATGAATATTTTAATTTTAAACAGACGAGTAATAAGAACATAATAATTAATTGACTAAATTATATAAAATTGTTATTGATATTATATTAAATTAATTGTTTCTATGATACTTATATTAACTAAAAGAGACATAATTGTATACTAAATATTTGTTTAAATTGTAACAAGATAAGGTAAGGACAATAAACGGCTTGTAACCGAAACTACAAAAAGTTTGTATGCCTGTCAAGGCGAAACATGTAACTCAAAACTTAGCATAACATCTGCAAAATTGTCCATGTTTCAAACAAATCAATTACTTTGACTTTGACGTCTATATAGAAGTTCCCTTTAGAACTCTGTTTCGTATTCTCTGAACAGCGTTTTGTTACGTGTTGCTGCTGTTTTCAATGTAGCTATGTACTTGCGATGTTCATCTTTGATATCCAGTTTCTGCATGATACTAATCGTCCATAGTCTTGTGTAGTTCATTAAATATTATAGTAACAGTCCACAAACGTCCCACTGCTGGACTTAGGCGTCACACTATAGGGGAACGTGCAGTATACCCGATACGCTTGACTAAGGCGGCTTGATAGTTTTGTCACCTCGGTTATCTCGATGTGCAATGGAAATACGTTTGAGGACTATCCAATGCAAGGGAAACACTGGTGGTGAGTGTGGACTTCGCCATGTTGGGGTGGCACTAGCACCGCATGCAAGAAGTGCTATTAACATACCCCGGTCAGGGACACCCACTAAACTCCTCGATGTCCCGTCTTTCTCCCTTATGCCAGGGCCACAAGTATGTGGCCTACCCATTTCACAGGCTCTGGCAGGTTGCGGCCAATGGGCTCTCCCACTGCTAGGCGACTTCATTTTCTCTTTGGCAAGGGACGTTTTATAACTCGCCCCACGGAAGGAAAGGTGAGCGAGCTTGGAACACCGACCCGCCTCCTTCTCGGTGGCCTTAAGGGCAAGTGGGGACCCTTCCCTAGCGAAGCAAGGAAAATCACGACGGCCAGAGGTTTGATAACGCCCTCTGACGCTGAAGTGTCCTACTTTGGCAGAAGCGGAGGAAGTTGGCTCACGCTTCCGCCCCGCCTCCTCCTTGGCTATCAGGACACTCTCGCAAAAGGAGTAGACGACGTCCCATCCGGTGTTGCTCCCGACGATTGGACGACTCACCACTGGGAGCGTATTCCATCCCGCTATCTCAAACCACAGCTGGGAGTGAATTCCATACCCTATCCGATCCCTAGAATCCCATTCCTCCAGTATGATCCTACTATCATAATCGCTTTTGTGCCATCCCCTCTATCCCAAGGATTCCCAAACTATTTTGTGCAAGAGACCCTTTTTCCAAAATGCACTGATACCTCAGACCCCCGTGACCAAATTACTTTCCTATCTCTATAGGCGACGGTAACTACTTTCCATGAGCTGAGCAGTCTGCTTTTTGCCAGTTTCACCATAAATAATTAATAAAAATATAGTTTTTATTTAACGACATTTATCTTGAAATGTAGGCTTTTTGTATTTACTTAAACAAAACAATTGTTGGTGATTCATAATTAAATTAAAAAAATATATAATGAAATTATTATTTCATTAATAATTCAAAACGGACAAAACCGTTTTCCTTGAAAAAGGGAAGTACCTGATAAAAACTAATTGTTTTTGTTTCGCAAGCAAATTTAATTTTGCACTTATTAAAACATTTGTAAAGTAAATTAACTCTTAAATATAACCGTCTAAAGACCATTATGAATGATATAATATTTTGACAATATTCTTATGTTTTGTGTTGAACCTATAAACCATGCCAATAAATAAATTTAAATATGTCTGTCTGTAATTCCTACTAATATTATAAATGTGAAAATAACTGTGTCTGTCTGTCTGTTCCGTTTTCACGGAAGAACTACTGCACCGATTTGGCTGAAACTCAGTTGTCGATTCTGGGGATGAACAGAGGATACTTTTTTATCCCGAACAATGGGATAGTTTCCGGGATAAAAAAAAACTCTCTGTTTTTATGCTTTGACAAAAAAACTACTGGACTGATTTGGCTGAAATTCGGTTTATATGTAATTTTAATAAAGATAGTGATTATCCCAGAAAGTAGGATAAGTTTTTATCTTGTGATTTTCTATTTTCATCATTTTGGTTTATTTGGTCATTTTGGTCGATTTGGTCATTTTGGTGTACATATCGAGGATGATGGAGTCGGTGTCCATACGAACTTCTGATAGACCCGTCGTGTTAGGCTCGATTTACTTGTCTTGACTAGCACCCTGCTACTACATATAATCCAGGATCTCAAACGCATGTACTTAACCTTTAAAAAAATAAAAACTAATTATTATCTAAAACATCGTAAAGCCGGTGCTTAGTAATTTTCAAAATATAGTAATTTTTATGTTTTTACTTTGCACCGACTTCAAGATGTTTTAGATAATATATAATAATAATAATAGCTTTAGAAATAAGTTATTTTTTACATTATAGTTTTTTAGTTTTTGAAATCGGTTTTTTTAAATGAAGTTTTTAATTTTTATTTGTTACTTTTTAGTGTCTAGCTATGTATGGGTGGACCTACGAATGGTACCGCGTTTTTTAAAAAATATAGGTCCCAAGTAACGGGAATAAAAAAATGTTCATAAAATGAAAACTACTGGGCCAAACTATGTAAAATTTTTAGGGGACCAATTGGAAGCTATTCCGCGTCGAACAAAAAAGTTATATTTGTACTTGTGTTATACGTGTTTGTACAGTTCTAATAAATTGTAAAGTAATTCCAACGGTATTTCAATTCGAGTCCTGTAGCTCGTAAAAATATTGTATTCATTTTCATTTTAATGATGAGCCATCCAGTGCGGCCCGCAGGTCACACATAGACAGACGTCTTCAAGTCTATATTTTTTGATGTTTTATTTAACGTACCACCATCTTGTTTATTTTAATTATATAGTTTCAATTCTGTTTACTTACTCTATGGGAACCTAATTCCCCCCCCCCCTCCGATTTTGAAACAATTTTCGTTGCTGTTCCGCTCCTATTGGTCTTAGCATGATGATATTTAATAATTTTTTAAATCAAACCAGTAGTTCCTGAGGTTAGCGCGTTTAAACAAAAAAACTGTTCAGCTTTACATATTAGTATAAGATTGAAATGGAAAATAAAAAGAAAATTGTGAAAAGTGGCCGAAAAGTCGGAATAATAAAAACCAAATAAATTACCACGCTTAACACCGTTAAAATGTATTGTTATAATAATTTTTGTCTTTTTTAAATCAAGGACGAGCGCAAAGGTTTGTCTTTATTTATTAAATTTATGGTATATATATGTGTTGTATATGAATTTTATGCTATAAATATTTGTAATTTTATTGAACTCAGTACTAATATTCTCTTTATTACAACAATTATATAATTATTTATTAATAATATAATGTGTAGTTTGCCGTGACGTCGCTCTATGGTCAAGCGGAAAATCAGCGTTGGTCTGAAAGATCAACATTTTTGCTGAGCTTGATCCAATTTTTAGGACTTAATTTATGTATATCCTCAGTTACTTTATGGTTGTATTGTCTTTTTTTTATTGTGCTTTATTTATTAATTTTAATATTTCACTTGTATATGTCCTAAAAATAAACCTGTTTCTTTCTTTCGTTCTTTATGTACACTATCTATTCACACGGAATTTGAAGACACGGAGTTTGTAGGTTTCGGTAAAAATAAACTCCGTCGGTGAGTTTCGGTCCTTTGCGATGCGCACAATGTAGGTGGACATTAATCGCTTTGTTCCTATATGTCGTGTATACATCGTAGTATTTTATGTATATATCGTGGCATGCCGTGTATATATCGTGGTATGTAGTGTATATATCGTGGTATGTAGTGTATATGTCGTGGTATGTTGTGTATTTATCGTGGTATTACCACCATATACCGGTGCCGCATACCAATGCGTCGAGTTATTTAATAATGGAAGGGAGGCGGCGGGATTAGATTGAAAAGCTTCAGTGCACCCTGTACGGCTTAGAAAACGTAATGTTGAAAAGTACAAGTGCACAACCACTCACCTTGCTTACTGTGCTGTGGGAACCCTTCGATTATGGATTATTCACAAGTCACTGGCATGGTTACCTTGTTGATTGGCTAGAGGATTTGCCGATTGAAGATTTTGATGAAAAGCACTTGTGAAATTGATGAAAAGTAGAAAGATCTATGCGTAGCGTGAGGTATCGCTAATTGTACTGACAAGTCGCAAGAGGGCAACATAGTTGAGATTGCGCACACGGGTGGAGATGCATTTATTTGATATCTATTTAAATAATGGAAGTTAGTTTGAGTTGCATTCCGACATTAGTGGTCAGGTTCCAGTTTCTAGGGAGGAGGCAGGAGCTCTTGTATTGCTTATGTCCATAGGCGATGATAACCACTTCCCATCACAGTTGTGCCGGCAGACTGTCTGCTGTGTTTCAGCAATACAAATATTTATTTGGAAAAATATGAAGAAATACCCCTAAAAATTTGTGCCAAAACGGAACACGCTCCAAAATTTTCTTCTTCTTATTCATAAAAAGCAATTGCTTGTCGTTAAGCTCGTTAAAACTAAAAAACAGCGAAGGATTTTCATGAAATTTTGTGTTATGGTTTGAGTGGGTCCTGGGATGGCTTAGAGTCAGAATTGAAACCGGTAGGTAGCGTTAAAATTAGTTTCCAAAATTTTGATGAAAACTTGTGTATTTAAGTCAAGATCCTACATGGTTCAGATTCACATTTGAACTATCTATTGTCTGCTATACATCTTTTTTCGGGACATGACAAGACACGAACAAATGGTGTAAACAGTGATTGGAACACGTATCATGAGTTACGTTTTTAATTGGACGATTGTATTTCCTTATTTTTACATACATACATACATAACTTCACGCCAGGTCCCTTGCGGGGTAGGCACGAACAACAGAGCGCCATTTAGGCTTATTCTTACACACCTCACTTGCTTCTTTGACATTCATAGTTCTTGTCATGCACGCTCGTCTGTTCTTAAGGCTCCTGACATCACCTTCTGCTAGTACACGATCAATTTGATCATGGAAGGTGTGTCGTGGCCTTCCGCGACTTCTGCATCCATCCACTTTTGCATTGTATATCTGTTTAGTCATTCTTTCATCATACATTCTTTCCACATGCCCGAACCACCGGAGCATTCCTTTCCTTACCTTCACCCCGACACTCTCTTCCTTATTTTTCCTATGGTTAAATCTTCTTCCTCTATCTATATATCTTCTATACTGAAATAAATTTTATAAAAATTAGGGTTGCTAATTCGGATCAGCAGAATACGAAAATACAATTTTAGAATTTTGTCCATCTGTTAGAGCAGAGTATGTACTGCGGCACACTATGTACCATGGTCATTTGGTGTGCCTCGGAAAAATAAGGTTATGTTGCAATATAAACTTTAAGTTTGTCGATTAATAAGAAATATTGTTTCGATGATTAATAAATAAATGTTGATTAATATTACAAGAAGAAAAAATATTTTTATTTGTGGTGTACCTCCAAAAATTTTCGTTTTCCTAGATGTACCTTGAACACAAAGTGTTTGCGGAAGACTGCGTTAGAGCATCACATGAAACTACTGAACGGATTTAAATGATACTCGACATTGAGCTAACTTATATCCCGGGACGCAACTTAGGATAATTTATATCCCTATAAATGACGTCATTTCCGTGTGATAGGTAAATATAGCGAAAAAAAATGACGCTGCGATCTCATCTTTTTTTGACTACTGAACGTATATGTATGATGAAACTTGATATAATGCTGGCTGATCTCCCGAGTTAAATATATATTTTTAAACTTGAATATATATTTAATCCCGATGACTCGTTTCCTTATAATGCACGGATTGGCGAAATAGATGGCGTAGAATCGCGATTTTCAATTCACTAATAAATATCTACGTTGTCATAAACAACATGTCATCCATTATATTACTTCAAATCAGGTCGCCTTCAACTCCCCTCTATGTTTTGCTGGGAAGCTGTCTAGAGTCTCTATATACTTAGTTTCTTATATCTTTAAAGACCATGGGTCATAAAAATTGCCCCGGTCTTTTGGAGGGCTTGCATGGAGTGGCCATCCCGTAGAGGCCCCTTGATAAATTTAATCTAAATGTGGCATGACACTGACCGGCGATTATCCTTGTCTACACCATATAATAATGCACCCAAGGACAAGCCCCGGCCAGTGTAGGACTATTGTGGGAAATGAGAACAGAAAATGCCGTGGTATTGGGGTGAACTGCTAGTGGTACTAGGGATCTAGGAATGTGGGGACTGTGGCGTTTACCAGTCGCAATGTTCGGTGAACATTAGTTTCTTTATTATTATATGTATTATTATATTATATTTTGTGCTTTTATAAGAGAGTACCTTACAAAATATTTTAATTCAAAAAAAGCAATATTTAATCATTAATTACTTGCAAATAATAGTAATTATACCAGTTTATGACTTTAATGATATATTTTTTTAGACATTTGTTTTTTTTTATTGACTACTTAACCAGTATTAGATTTATATGACTATGTTTAATATGTTTTTTTTTGGATTATTTTTGTGACAAATAACAGAAATAATTGCGAAATTACATGATAATAATATCATTATTATATAATGGTCTGGCAACATTATAAACTGCCTGTATTGCACGTTCGAAAATGAACTGTCGTTCTTACAAAGAACACAACATCTTTTTAAATTACATGTATGTGACAGTATATGTAATAAATGATATTCTATGGAAAAGACCGAATTAAATATATTACTAGGTTAATTTGTCTCACAATCTACGCCCTTCCAGTCAACATAGACTTATTACTCCTATCCATAATACAACATTCTTCAATAATTCTTTCACGGTTAAGGCTATCCAACTTTGGAATTCATTGCCTGTTGCTGTCAGACAAGCAAAATCCCTAACAACATTTAAGAACTTGGTCAGAAAATTCTATCTGCAATATAATGATATGTAATTTTTTATAAATAATAGATATTAGATTGCATATATTTATATGTTTATTATGTTTAAATAGTTGCATATTATCACAATATCTTGTATATGTATATAACTTATGTGTATATTTGTATATATAGTATAGTTATATATTTATTATTAAAATGTATGTAATCGTACAATAATTATGTATACCACCATCGCCACTCCCAATCACAGTATTCTTGCCACGGGTTGTCTGGAAGAGATCGCTTTTTAGCGATAAGACCGCCCTTTGTACACAATTAAATTATTACTAGTAGTCCGTAAGTTTTCTGTAATGGTGTATAAGTATCAATTATTTTGTATAAGTAAAATAAAGATACTGCTTAGATTTGACAAACTCTAGTGGGTAAATAAATAAATTAGTCCATAATTATAAAACTCGTAAATTATGTGAAGACGCGGTATTCAGCTAGACCACAGCCGATAACCTTATTATGTATTGTTATATCTATGTAAACAATAATACCAATGCTCTAGGGACTTTCTATTACGTCACAGGATGCCTATATAAAGCTGCTTTTTTTGGCAGAGCTTCATTCTGCATCTATCAGCATCATCGAGTACAAGTGAAACATTGAGTTAAAAATGAACTTCGCCAAGATAATATTCTTCTTCTTCGCCTGTTTCATGGGCATGTCAGCTGTCCACGCAGCGCCATCGCCGTGGAATCCTTTCAAGGAGTTGGTAAGTTTTATGATACTTTTTACGACTTATTAAAAAAATTTAGGCAATTTTCTGACCTAATGTAGGTACACATTGTTACAATTATGTTTTTGAATTAAGGCAGGTGTGCACCGACATTTAACCGACGGTTAACCAAGAATAATCACTGTTTTCCATTCATTTTTGCGATTATTTTATTTTAACCATCGGTTAAAAGTGCACACCAGCCTAAGTTGTTCTTTTTTAATACATGGAAAGATCATGTACAAGCTTTATAACAAAATGTTTCCTTTGTATCGCTATAATTAAAAAGTTGTATCAAAACCATCAGCTGTGTGGTACGAAGCTACGATGAATTATTGGACGCGTTCCGCTACTCACTCACAACGCCCAAAATGCTCCATCAGTCGTTCCACATGGCGACCACGGTCGTTATGGTCGTGATGAAAACGTCACTAATGACGTCATCATTTTCGATTACACAGCGCTCACAATGACCCATGTCAAGAGGTGGGTCGAAGTGAGCGTTGAACACAAAGCATTTATTCTCTCTATCGATTGACATTTGACGGGCTCTGTGTTTGAGCGGGATAATCTTTGCTGGCTTACCTCACTCCAACACAGAGGCTCTGGGTTCGATTCCTGGTATAGTAAATTTCGGAAACGTATTTTCGCCGTTATTTACCTTGGTCTGGGTGTCTGGGATCGGCCCCAGAGTGGTCCGTTGTATATTACCCATAACAAAAGCATAACTTGCTTAATTTGGGGATATACAATGTGTGTGTTTGTCTGCCGTTTATTATTATTACATTGAAAAAGGTACGATTTTCAAATCGACCAATGACATTTGTGTATTTCGTCGTTTATGACATCAACACTCCACAATCCGTTCCACTAGAGTTTATGATTGTAACGTTCGCAAGCAAGTGGAACGAAATAAATCGCACTCGTGAACGTGGTTGTTGTGAGCCTCCTGTGGAACGTAGCCATTATAAGAATTACTGCAATGACTCGGGGCGTCTGTACGTCCCGAATGCAACTGGACTTAAACGCTGGGTTCATGATGAGTACTTGAATTGGCAAAAATATAAGTTTAAGTGTTAACTAAAACTCAAGCTAAAAATCGCACCGTTGGTAGAAGAAAGTCGCAAGTGATTACGTCATTTTTTTATTTAACTATTCAATAAAGGATTATATGATATATATGTTCAACAAGTTTTAAAAAAATATCCCAATAAATGACGGAGATATTGCAAATTTACCGCAATGCTAAGATTTTTTTATTTTTTAACATTAAGGCCCTTACTTATAATAACCCGTTGAGAAAGGATTAGCCATCTCTTAAGTAAGTAATTTCATAATGCCCTAGTTATTTTATATTGTTTGATTTTATAAAGCTTTTAGAATTTCCTTAAAAATTAGCACTTTGGCTACGATAGCGTCACGAATTTAATGCCTTTTGCCGATACTTTACTACCTCTTATCCTTAAGAGAAGTTTATGAGTAAGATTTTCACTTAATCAGTTGCTGAGCAGTTTCTTAAAATGTAACAAACCATTATAAGTAAGGCTATAACTGTATAAATTAGGTAAGTTTTGTTTATACTAGTCATTTATGAAATTTTCACTGTTAATAAAAGCTTATTATTAAATACTTACTTATACGCCATAGAATTGAAATGTACGTACATAAACTAACTATGCTTTTGTCACGATATTTGTTAAATAGATAAACGCGCAAGTCTAGTTACGTAGTTCTACTACTAAGTTTAATCTTTATTTTTTTAAGTTAACACAATTATGTATTTACTTAATAAATTAATCCGGTCGACAAGAATACGTGAGAAAAATACGATGCTGTGATCCGTATGAATATAATACGGCCGGCGTATCTTGGCGAATGTGAACATAGCCTCTGCGAACTTTAGCGCATGTAAACTCGTGAAGAAAATACAGTGACCAACTAGTACAAAGCAATGAAAAATACAGGGGTGAAGGGCGACCAATTGTATTCACTGACGAGTCGTATGCCCACTCATCACACGAGTGTACATGCTCTAAAGTTCGCAGAGCCTATGTTCACATTTGCCAAGTTACCGCCTAATACCAAGGAACACGATAATTAAATACCGAAAGCATCAATATAAAATCAAATAGACATACTCAATTAATGTCTATGAATAAAAAAAAATATAAAAAAAAACGTTTAAAGTCATGTACTGCGTCCTACGAATACATATATTAATGCTCGAATTTTTTTATGAGAGGATACGAGCAATAAAATGCCAAATGCTACAATGCCCTATCCACCTCAGGGTGTTGGCGGTACTTAGCATGCTCATGGCTGTGGTTGTTCTGTGGTTTCTTACGACAGAACAACCCGTTGGGCGCTCGGTCGCACGAAATTGTATTGTTACAACCAACTAAGAACGAATTAAACCTGCAGTGTATTACCTTTTTGTCAGCCATTTCTTTTATTACTTTGTGTTTAAAATTTGTAATTAGAAAAACAGCCTATTGTATATGTAATATTTGTATTGTAATATTTTATGATAATGGTAGTCTTTAGCCAAGTGTGATTCTTGGAATGATTGTTTACGCGGTCTAGTACTGTACCGAGACATATTGTATAGTTTAGTATAAAACAATGCCCGAACGGAGGGGTGAAAACAGTCAAAGCGATAACACAAGCGAGGCAAGACGTGTGTACATTTAATGACGAACTTTGCGCGAGTTATTTAATTGTGCATTACATTTGGACTTATTGCATCTGGTTTATTTTTATCTGTGTTATACGTGTTTTTATAGATCTAATAAATTCTATAGTAATTCCAACGGCATTTTAATTCGAGTCCCGTAACTCGTAACAGTATTCTTTCTCCGGTCATGAACGGATAAAAACTATAATGTACTTAATACTACTTTCAGGAAAGAGCTGGCCAGAGGGTTAGAGATGCTGTAATCAGCGCCGCTCCAGCAGTCCAGACCGTAGCTGCAGCCAAGGCTATTGGTTAATCCGAAAAAATATATTATGAAATATTTACGGTAAATAAAATCCGTGTATAATACAAACGCATTTTCACTGTGTTCATCTTAAAATCTAATATTAAATAAAAGAAAATTGGAGAAGTGCGTGAGAGTCCACGAATAATTATTATTAAGTGTTACGTAGAAGTAACCAACCTCGTATTTTCGACTTTTGGCTGCAGAATCTTAAAAGAAATATTTATTCCGAAATATTCCATAAGGTTTAACGTTTTAAGGTTTTTAGTCGCGGTAATTTATTTAATTTTTATTATTCCGACGTTTCGGTCACTTTTCGGTAGCCGTGATCACGGAAGACAAAGATGTCAAGTGTCAATGAGTACTGTTAAAGTTTTATTTATACTACCACAAACTAGTTCATTTTAATCATTTATGATATATTAATTGTTTAAGATTATTATAAAAATAAAATAAATTATCACATTTTAAACCGATAAAACGTAGGTTTTAACCGATTTCAAAAAGGAGGTTCTCAAGTTGATTGGTACATATTAAAAGATATTCGATCGATTTTTATTAAGACTTTTTGAAGATCTAGAAACTCAATTTTTTGAGAATTATCCACCTCGTATTTTACAAGTTAAAAGAACTCACAACTGTTACGTCTTTAGGACCTATTTATCGATTCACCTTATCACCTCTCATCGATTTGGTCTAATCCCTAGTAAAGGACCCGTTAGTGTGCGAAATGAATTTCCCCGCCTCAAAAAAATAACGCCTATTTAAAGGGCAATTTCGACTATGTGCGCCTGTGCTGAATTTCTCCAGGCGCTTAATATACTTACGCTCCAATTTTGTATCCACCTTCATAAATGTCTCATACTGTGAGCTCATTAAAAGGAAGAACAGTTAAATATCCTCTCGACTTTTATATTTACTCCTATCTCTGCAACAATAGGTAACGAGATATAAGCTCTCAGAATCTTGAAAATCTGTTATTTATAACAATAATTAACTGGCTATTTGACTCGTTGAAATATTATGACGTCATAACTTGCTATGTTCGCCTTTTATAATATTATAATAAAAAGAATCTCAGCTGCTTTTACTGCCTTCGCTTTTTTTATATCCGTGCAGGAACGGAGAAAGAATACAATTTCTGCGGCCGGGCGGCTTGTCGTACGAGGGGACAAAACAACCCATAGCCAGGTAGTAGGGCATGTGACCGACTGGATGACTGGTCCCTGGTCTAAAGTATGTCGCCATAACAACCTTGAGTTGTGTTCCGGCATTAGTGACCGGGTTCCAGGCTCCCTTAAGAGAGAAGCAGCGCATTGGTATCACCTTTGATGTTGCAAATGTCCGTAGGCGATGGTAACCGCTTTCCATCAAGTGGGCCGTCTGCCTGTCTACTCCTGCATAAAATATCTATCGCTCTGATTTTTTCGAAAATTGATTCATAAAAGCTTATTTTCATTGATCCAACTACTGAATTTAACTTCGAAGTAAGCCAGCGCTGACTTCATACTGGTAACATGTAAATTGAGTTGAAGTAAGTACAGCGCTACTAAAGTTGAATGACTTCTATTTAGTCGGAGATACACCGTCAATTATTGCTACTGATTACTACCAAGCTACTTTTCCGTGAGAAGATTCATTTTCATAAGACTCCCCCAACCTTTTCTATTACAAACATTATCGATTGTGGTAGCTAGCAGGGGTGAAATAAGTCGAAATGATGAATCTCAAAAATATATTCTACTGGGTCTTGTTTTGTTAAATTTCAAGATAATTAATTATCTGAATTATTCGAAAAATATTAGTCCTGCAAAATATATGGTTTGTCCAGAGTCCCCCTCGTTCCAACATGTATTTATAACGAGGTTGTTTTTTTCTGTTGTTTAGTTCCTTTCCTTCAAGTTTCCATCCTTACTAATATTATACACGCGAAAGTTTGTAAGTATGTATCGATGTATGTTTTTTACTCTTTCATGCAAAAACTACTGAATGGATTTTGATGAAACTTTACAATAATATAGCTTACACATCAGAATAACACATATGCTATTATTTATGAAGCTATAGTGTTATCCAACTTATAACGATTTTCCATCACCATGCGGGTGAAGCTAGTATTGATATAATTTAACCACCACATTGTCCTCAAAATTGCGTGACATTATCCCAGTCCTACGTTCAAAAGTTGTAGTTCAAAAATCCCTACTACACCTGTTATATACCACCATCCAAAAAGTTTGTAATAGAAAAAGTTGAGCGTCTCATCAAAATAAAGATACACACGATAAATTAGCTTGATCGTAATCAGTAGCAAAAATGGACAGTGTATCCCGGACTATATTCCTAATTGAATGTTTTGCAAGTCAGTCCAGTTGCAAGTTATGGTCTTACTTATAATAATCTCGTTAAGAAACGATTAGGCATCTCTTATGTAAGAGAATCAGAATCAAACCCTTATCAATGAATATCTCTTTTTTCACTTATAAACGTGTATTACCTGTTGTGTACCAATGAGGATAAATAAATAAAAATAGAAAAATAAAGCACAGATAAACGAAATTTAATTATTAAGCTAGGTTGTACCCAAAATATTCGACTAAAGAGGAGTTTATGTGTGAGATTTTCATTAATCAGTTGCTAATCAGTTTCTTTAAATTAAAATGATTATATATAGTCTCCTTGACGTATCGTCAACGGACTTGTCAATCGCTGTGCGAGGTGCTAGAGAAACAATTTGGTTTTTCTGCAAGAGGCATACAGCGTCCTTTGAATGTAGTTGTAAGTGATTTTTGGGCGGTTCTTTTTGATAAGGCGTTGCTCGTCGGAGTGTTCTACTCGTTGCGTTTCGAAGACAGCAACAGCCTTATCAATAGAATTACGCCACTCCTTTCTTTGCAAAGAAAGATCTTCCCAGCCGTCACTTGGGATGTCACATGCCGACAGGTGGCGCTTGAGTACGTCCTTGTACCGCAGAAATTTACCGCCAGATTTGTGCTTTCCGTCCTTAAGCTGTGACTAAAAGACAGATTTAGGCATTCTTGTGTCTTTCATGCGTACTACGTGGCCGCACCATCTCAGTTGTCTCTGTATAAGCATTACTTCCACACCACTTAACTTCGTCCGCCGCAGTACTTCAGTGTTAGATATTCGATCTTGCCACTTCACATGAAGGATTGATCTTAAACACTTGATGTGGAAAGAATCGAGGCGCCTAATATCAGCTTTATAGAGACACCACGTTTCGGTAGCATAAAGAAGAATTGGCAATATGATTGCTTTATAGACAGAGATCTTGTACGTAGCGATATCATGCGAATCCTAACTCTGTGACGGAGTTTGCCAAAGATGCTGCCACTCTTGCGATGCGAGAACAAATTCTGTTTCAGCTTGTTATCTGTACGTACAGAGCTTCTAGTACTTGAAAGATGAAACTTCCTCTAGTATCCGACCGCCGAGATATATATATCCGCCGAGATATAAGAAATGATTATAAGTAAGGCCCTTAGTAGCTAGACCGATGTAAAACAGCCTTAAGGCTCAAGCAAGACCTACATAAGGTTGTATATCGAATAATATAAAAAAGGTTACGGTAATAATAAAAGATTAAAATTACAATAAATAAAAATATTTTATTTTAATACTAATGGCAGTCTATATGGCATAACAGTAATCTCATTAAGTAACAAATTTTCAGTTTCTTTCCTAACATGCCTATCCTTTGGCAATGGTGGCTGCTTGGCCCACTACAGCGACTGCTGGTCCAGCCTTGATGATTCCATCACGAATGTTCTGACCAACTCTTTCCTGTAAAATAACAATTTAAAACATTAATCTAAGCTTATTATAGAACAGTGGCTTAACCACCTGCATATCGTTTCAGCTACGTGGGTTCAAATCATGTACTGCGTAGATATTTTTGGCTTAAGGTTAATTAGGTCATGCTGTAAGAAAGCAACCTGGCGAAACTTTCAGATCGTGTATGCCTAAGTATGGAACCCAATAATCTGCCTTAATCAAGTGTGATAGTACGATATACTATACGTGCCATTGAAAATGGATCAAGAAATTATAATTTACACTCATTTTTAACCAGTAAGTAATACGATTAGAAAATGTAACAACATCACCCAAAAAATTTCTTGTCAGAAACATCATTAATCATCAAGCTTTTACGTGTCACCGCTCATTCAAAAAGATAATGTAACTTTTAACCAAGTGAATACATTTTATAATAAGTTAAACTGAGATTATAATGTCAAAGTGTATATTATTGATAACTATAAAAATACTTGATATAAAAACACAATTCTCTTAATACAACATGATAATGTTATAACCGCGAGATACTTCGAATTTTACTCGACAAAATACCTACACTTTATTAGGGAAATGAGATAATATTTGTTTTATGTAATCAACTTAATAATAACAGTTCATAAAAGTCCCAATATTAGACACGGAGCTCCCTATTTTAAGTCCCTATAAAAAAGGTAATATACCCTAGGCCTAAAGTAATATACCTGCCACGCTTGCCCAATGATCATCAGATCATTATTATTTTAATAACAAATTACATTAAATTATTAAAGTAAAAATACTGAGCCTAGATTATCAAAGTCTATGAATGAATGAAACTCTTTATTGTTCACCATAACTTAAACTAGATATTTAATATATATGAATACATATCCATTAGAACAATGGGCGGCCTTATCGCTTATAGCGATCTCTTCCAACCCACTGTCCAAGAGACATTAAAGAAAATTAAGTAATATTTGGTGGTTTTACTAAATTAAAACTAATTCAATCGTAATTAAATAGAATTAAAGGAAAAAACTACTATAAATTATAATAATATAAATTGCATATACCTACAAGTGAACAATACTATAATTCTATTTACTGGAACATTTCCTACGAAGCACGAAGTGTGCTAATGCTAATGGCTGCATCGCTTAATCGAGAAAGAAACCAGTCCTATGATCTTCTAAAGAATCAATGAGTCGTTTTGAAAGAACTTCGTCTTGAAATTAGATAATTGTTAGAATGTAAATAAACTTACAATCTTTTTGAAGAACTTCCATCTTGGCTCAGGAGCTGCAGTGACAACAGACAAAGCCATCAGGCAAGCGAAAGCGAAGAAGAAGATACGTGCGAAATTCATCTCTCCGTATTAAATTCAATAACGACAAATATGAACTTATATTCCAATATTTTCCTATTTGAAATGTTCCCAGTGCAAAGCGAACGCTGGAATGATGCTCTGCCTGTAATCACCCTGCGATTATATACTTTAAAGCTAACCATACCGTAAGCAGTTAATTACAAAGCGTTATTATAAAATATACCTTATATCCTAAAGATAAGGTTGCAGAATAATTTTGCGACCGCAAATAAGATGTGTCAACATATGTAACTGTTCAAGATGAGTGTACATCGATGCGGTTTTGAGGGGACTCCCGATACCCGTGTTAGTATGTCTTAAAGACTTTTACGTACTTTTTATGGAAGCGATTAAAACTTTTCTTTTTATTAAGGAAAGTAATGTTACAAGTGTTAGAGTAAGGTACGACGTAGATTTAACGTATATAGGAAAAAAGTTTTGTTTTAATACCGATCAGTGACCCAGTTTTATGGGTTTGGTGTTACTAGCGGTGGATAGTAGCAGGAGTAAAAAAGTAGAAGGAATAAACTGTAAAACAAGAAGCAGAGAAAATAAAAGTTGCTTTTTATTTTATTTATTTAGTTATTTTTCTAGTCTTTTATCTATCTTAAAATCAGTAGCATTAAGTCGCGCGCCCTCTCTCAGCTCGCGGTGAGGTAGAGAAGCCGGGGAGACCTAGATCTCCGGCTACTAAATGGTGAGGCCAGCCCGCAAGCGGCCGGCCACAGTCCGTCCGGGCTGGTGGTGAATGCGCGAGCGAGCCCACAGCCCGGACAAAGGACGCTCGGGATCGGACAGGGGTTTTAGTGGTTGTTCCTCATATCTCAACGTGATTTCCTTTAACGTACTTATGATACTCCTAAAATTACTTAAATTGGACGAAAATGAACATAATAATATATACATATTAACCAATAAGATTACCAAGTCCTGTAAAAAATATTAAAAGTCCAAACTTGGATGTAAGTTGAAACCAGTGACCTAACACCTAACGAAAAATAGCCTACATAATTCACACAAAGGAAATAGTGAGTTTGATTATTTATTGACATTTGTATATTTGTTTATTAAGGCTACGAAGAGGATCTATACAGCCTTAAAAACTAAATAATTTTCATAAAATACTTAGTACCAATTTCAAAAAATAATAACGGGATTTAGAACAGAAGTTTACACGAGTGAAGTTGGATGACAAACCCTAGCCAAGTTTAAATAAACTGTATTGGTTTAAATAACAGTGTACTTATTGATTAAACTCTTCAATCTAGGATACTTATTTAAATATTAAGATAAAATTCCTTATTAAGTAGCACTTGAAAATATTAATTGCAGAAACAGTATTTACAGCTTAACATATTTAAAAAAGTAAACACTAGCCACTTGAAATTTCTTCACATCTACAAACAATTTTATAGCCTTATTCATTTATCTGATTCCCAATAATCTATAAATATACGAACAAGGTATTTAATGTTCATTTCATATTAGAAAATCACTGTGTATCATCTGAATATTTAAAACAGAGACTAACTAGATCGAAATACCTTGGAAAGTAACTTCAGTAATCAGCCTGGTAATTGTCCATTGGTCTTAATTAACAACAATTTCTTTCCTCGTCTTCTTGTTTCATATTATACAAAAACGAATAAATATTCTTTAGAAATCGTAAAGTAGACGGATATGCTTATATACATTATGGGCACAAATTATGTTGTTACAATTTGGCCACCTGCAAACAAAATACATTGTTACCCGCCGGCGTCGTTTGAGCTAATAACATTGAAGCGCTATTATGACCGTCTTCTTTTGTTTAATTGGTGTTTAAAATTTCTAATTAGAAAACATTGTGTATTGTAATCTTTTATTAGGATTAGATGATAATATTAATGAAGCATTTCAGAAGAAATACTTCATTAATATTACCATCTAATCTAAAAAGGATAATAAGTAATTTGAATATAACCCTAAATTAACTAAGAGTACTTAACTAAATCTAACTGATGGTTAAAATCGCTTGAAAATCATAGCTACATTATTGTATATACATCTGATATCACATCACAAATAACGCATTAAACTCATCACTTCAAGATGTAGAAAATTTTATATTATTTTGTCTCTTAAGAAACTAAATAAATTCTTAATAAAAAATCTTTATTAAGTTATTTTATACCTTTTAGCTTTTGAAGTAGATTTTATAAGCAAAGTTTTGTTTTATTTGTAACTTTTTAGTTAGTGTCTAGCTAGGGTACGCTTTCATAAGGTGTCGCGCGCCTTAAAAAATATAGGTTCTAAAAAGGGCAACGAAAAATTTCATAAAAAAATGTTTTTAAATGAAAACTATTAGTCCAAAGCAAACTATGTATTTTTTTTTTAGAACCGGAAACTATTCCGCATCAAACTAAAGAAGAACCTCCTCTTTTTGAGTCGGTTAAAATACACTTTTCTCTAAGAGACATACTTAATTTTGATTGCTCTTTAATCTTTACGATAATAATTTTTTAAGTTCTGTCAATTGGGACATAAGAATTATCTTGATTGTTTACATATCACTTTATTGGTCTGAGTGCATCACGTTCTACATTAAAGATGATGACATTGTAATCCGCGTGAAAAAAGATCCCCGAGATCTTAATAACAAAGGTAAATATTTAAAAACATTGGTTGTTTTATTTTGTTGATAACTGTTTAATAAATAGCATATTTATGATATCATAATACGCTTTACTATAACACTATGACCCCTGTATTTATAAACAATCCGTTTGTACGGGATTTAACTCATTTTGTTCGCGCGGTAGTTCCCTCTATATCCAATACAAAGAAATATGATTATTGCAAATATCGTGACTCATTTAAACAAATCATCAAAAATCGTATGATCCTATTGTATATGAATTAAAGTATACTTTTGACTAACAAGTTTTGAGCAAACCGCATTCGAATATTTGCCATTGTATCGAAACATAGAACTATAAAATGTCTGGCAATTCGAAATAGAGCATCATTCATAGCATTCCCGCTGTCAAGTAAATTGCTGCTATTCTTGTCTAACTTCATTTTTATTTTCGAAATGAATTTCGCAAAGATTTTTTTTCATTTTCGCCTGCTTGGTGGGATTATGTGCTGTAACAGCGGCGCCCGAGCCAAAGTGGAAGGTGTTTAAAAAGATTGTAAGTACTTCTTCTTGTATTTCACTACTCTATTTAGAGTTCTGTGACTATTTATCCATCCGGCCATCTGTCAGTGGGTCTTTGTATGACACCCTCATAGCTTCTGGGTTTATTTATATAGATGAGATTTGATGATGTAGGTGTAGTAAAATCGTGTAACTACTAACTACTAACAATTAGGGGCCACTCCTAATTCATAGTTGTTGTATGTAATCGAGGAATGCAATCCCGAGCTCGCGGGTTCTCGATCTTGTGTCATTTTTCGTCCAGATCTCGTTCGATATTGACGGGATTGGGCATGACTCGTAAAGAAATCGATAGATATATGAGTGTGGAGGAACAAGTGGTAGCTTTTTACAGTCCGTTATAATTTTTTACTTGCCCTAGTGTCAACCAATATTGAATCAGAGAAGACATTTTCAGCGGGTGCATAGCGACTGACAGAAGATGCTGTTTAGTAGACAGCACCCTCAATACTCTTGGTTTTTCTATGAAGTTATTTCCAAAATGATCCCTAGGATTAGTCTTTTAACGCATTTGACTATCAGTGTTATTTTATTGTTTTTGTTAATTTTCAAAAAACCGGTACTTAATTAGTGTGTTAAATTAAAGATTTTTTCTTTCAATTAATATTTTATCTCAATTAACCTCATAATCATAACTAACAATTTTCATCGTTTTTTAGTCATCCGAATTTAGCAATATTTTTTTACCACAATCCGAGATCTCGAAAGTTCTGGGATTTCACTAGATTGTAATTTCTAATCTCACAAGTTCTCGAATTTGCGATCTCGAGTCGAGATTGCATTCCCGAAATCTGTGCCCGCGACTTCGACTGCGCGGAATTTTCATGGGACCCTAAAAACTAGTTACACCCCTTATAACATAAGCTATCTGCAGTGAAAGTCCCGTAAAATCGGTCCAGCCGTTTCAGAGATTAGCCGGAACATCAGACAGATAATTATAAAAAAATGATACTAGCACCGTATATACTTTCATATGCATTTAGTAAATAGCTGCTATTTTGACATTAGAAATAGATATTTCAATTTTATTTGTCTGTAGCACACTCCGTATACTTTGCACACTGGGGAGTTTTTGACGGAACTGAAAGGAGATGTTGTGCTGTGCAGTTTTATTTCCTAAAAATGTGTAAAATTACTCTAAAATGAACACCAGTTGTAGGATATCGATAGTTTATGAGTAGTAATTATGTGTTTTGTGAGAAATGTGAACTGTATAGTCAAATGTGGTCTTTGAGTTGTCACAAGAAATCCGTTGAATGGCACTAGCTGATTACCTACAGTTCAGCTGTGCTACACTTAAGCTTAGGAAAATGAAGAAACTTTATAATAAATTAAGATCTGGCTAAAAGGCCTAGCTGCCAAGCCATTAAAAAAAAACTTTGCACACTAGTATAATAGTGCTATTTATTTACACTTTTTCTTATAAGCTAGTTTTATTACTTATTAAACCACCCTGATTAGATAAAGCTTCTCTAAACACCGCATAATATAATATTTAAAAAAAACAAATGGCTACGCACGGCAGTTTTAAATGATCTTTTCTCAACTTTTGATTACAGGAAAAAGTCGGAAGAAACATCAGGGATGGAGTGATTAAGGCTGGTCCGGCTGTTGCTGTCGTAGGCCAAGCAGCGGCTATTGGAAAATGAGTCTTATAATAAGTGCACAAAATGTATTATTTCCTAACTGTAATATTAGAATTAAGTCGTTTCGAATGTAAATATCTGCTTAATAAATACTAATTTATTTATTGAATTATTTTGTTTTTCTTCGTTACGCTCGTTTATGGATTGGTGGCGGGAGTTTTTCTTTTGTTCTGTTGTTTGATTTTTTAAATGTGATTTGATTATTTAAAGAAAATAGCATTTTTTCGCCACTTTTGTCTGTCTGCACAAACGGAACCCAAATGATTATGTCCGTTAGTCCGCCTATGTATGTCACATTAAATTTGTTCAAAAACGAAATTATTTTGTCCGTGCAGCTTGGGTCATAAATCAAGCTCGGCCTCAGCTCGGCTAAGATGGAGCGTGTTGCGCGGGCAACGCCATTATCGATAAAAACTCATTCTTATCAAAGAAAGATTACAATCTTATAAAAATCATTATTATCTTTTGGCTGTTAATTTTAAACTTGGATATAAGTATTTATATTTATTTTTAATATAAATTGTTACATTCTAAACTTTTGTACTTATAGTTTTTTTAACATAGATGCCTAATTAATAATTTATTATAAGTCATTATTATTCTTATTTCAAAAATACGTTGTTGTACTATTTTTTTTTTCATTTTTTTAACTAACCCACATAATGACAATACTAAATACACTATCAATAACAACAATAATGCGCATCACTAGGCCCGCCCATAGGCCCGTGAGTGGAAGAGAGAGCGAAATACTCGCTTTATTTTATGACCCAAACTGCACGAACAAAATAATTCTACTATAGTTTCATATGATTAAAATTTCGCAGGAAATAATAAAGAAAAGAGACTTCAGCCAAGTGACCACATTGCATATTTATCTATACTATAAGAAATATTTGTATTGTTGTATGTTAGTCAAGAATAAATTAAAAATTACTGGACTGATTTAAAAAAGTCTTTTACCACTGAATGCTATATTAGTCCTGAGTAAGATAGGCTATATTTGTTACTAAATTGGGGATCCCTACTAAAACTTCAATAATGTAACTAAAAGAAGAAATTAGCCATAAACCACCCGTGCGAAACCGGGTCAGACCGCTAATTAAAAATATTTTATTACATTACCGGGGGACCGGAAAGTAATATAATTTTTCTTAAGTTAAATTCAAAGCCATAACTTTTATCGAGTATTTTTTTAAATTAATGATAGGTATACTAGTAATCACCCTCATTGTCAATAGACTTTTGCCATCTAATATGCAAATTCAACGCCGAAAAAAATCATCAGTACATAAATCAATGTATTTATGTACTGATATATATAGGTATATAAAACCTACTGTGTGTACTAGACCATTTTATTTATATTTCACATGCGTATAAAATTGACACATATTAAACCAATATAAAAGATGTCCGTCGACGACGGGGCTTAGGTTACAGGCTACTGGTGCTTAGGGCTTCAGAGATAGGAATTTCGTTCGTAATGCGTGCCGTGCTCAGTAGAACCGCCTTCTGTAGAAGGCGCGCGCATTTAATGAGCGAGAGTCTCATTAGATGTCAAGACTCTTCGCTACTAGACTATAACCAAATGACTGGATATACCAAGGAATTTGTAGGTCTCATCTTTGGAGAGGGTTTTGAAGGGAACTTCCTCTGAGAGCTGCAATCCGGTAGATATTAAAACAGATTACGCTGCTGTTCTGTATGCGGTCTATTCGGCCACTTTTTTAACCCTTCGGTATTCAGCCGGATACTGAATACCTTATCATGAAAAAACGACACATATATATAGTGCTCAAAATTGTATAATACTGTCCGTTACCCCTATAATGGGAAACCCGAGCCCAGCAGTGGGATACTTATGGGCTGATATTGTATTATATATTTCTAAGAACCTCAGCCAGAAGGTCCAGCTTGCCATACACAACGCGGTGCTGGTACCTACCCGCACGTATGGAAGCGAGAGTTGGGTATGGAAGAGAGAGCATGAATGTAGAGTAAACGCGGTCGAGATGCTAGCAGTGCACAAAATCTGCGGAGTGACGCTCGCGGACCGCGTTTGTAATACCGAAGTAAGAAAGAGAGGTGGTCTGAAAGAGAGTGTCGGGGTGAAGGTAAGGAAAGGAATGCTCCGGTGTTTCGGGCATGTGGAAAGAATGAATGATGGAAGAATGACTAAACAGATATACAACGCAAAAGTGGATGGATGCAAGAGTCGCGGAAGGCCACGACACACCTTCCATGATCAAATTGATCGTGTACTAGTAGAAGGTGATCTCGGGAGCCTTAAGAACAGACGAGCGTGCATGACAAAAGCTATGAATGTCAAAGAAGCAAGTGAGATGTGTAAGAATAAGCCTAAATGGCGCTCTGTTGTTCGTGCCTACCTCGCAAGAGACCTGGCGTAAGTTATGTATGTATGTATATATTTATTTAACTTAATACTGTGCATTCTGCTTTTTCGCTAGTTGGAAATCTAGTCAATGGTTGCAGGCACAACCCTCATTTAATACAGGTGCAGTATTAGACAACTCAGCATTCCGGTTAGCTGCGAGCCTTCGCTTGGGGGCACCATGTTGTATACCCGCTGCCTGTGCGGAACTATGGTGGATTCGTATGGACACCACGGATTATCATGTCTACATAATGTTGGCCGAAGATCTCGCCATACCAGCCTCAATGACATCATCCGTCGAGCTCTTGTCAGCGTTGGCGTACCAGCCATCCTAGAGCCAAATGGCTTGGTCGGCGACGATGGCAAGAGGCCGCACGGAATGTCACTTATTCCTTGGAAGATGGGAAGGCCGCTTGTGTGGGACGTGACATGCATTGACACTCTGGTGGCATCTCATCTTCCAGTGACTAAATCAGGGTCTGGCAACGCTGCTTCAACAGGTGAAGATCTCAAACGGTGCCAATATGGAACCCTAGAAAGGGGTTACATATTTTTGCCGTTTGGAGTTGAAACTTTAGGTCCGTGGGGTCCATCGGCAAAGGGTTTCTTCAAAGAAATTTGTAAGAATCTTTTTGATACCACCCGTGATCAGAGGGCTGGTTCGTATTTCGCGCAATGAATCAGCATTGCCATGCAGCGTGGCAATGCAACTAGCCTTCTGGGTACGCTTCCCTCTGGCAGCGATTTGTTACATTCTTTATATTAATTTATTTATAATTAAGTTTACTTTTAAGTATTTAGTTTGTTTATTTAAATTGTACATTATCTTATATCTCAAAAATGTTTGCTAAAAAAATTATTATACTCTGCATCGCTATGATTGTAATTTATTGTGTTTGCCAATAAATGGAAAAACATTCGCTTATGATATTGCTAGTAATTTCAGGTATGAATAATAAAAATATTTTCATATTTATAGTTATTTATATATTTCATTTAAAATAATTATCACATATTTATAAATAATATTATTTAATTAATAACTTATTAAATGCGTATTTAAGTAATCAGTACAATAATTTCATTATATTGATTTTCACTATATTCTATACAATGTACAAATATATAAATTTAAAAAAGCACATACCAATAGCTGGTTATAACACAATATCTAATATTATATCTTAGTATATACTTATATATAAACCCTATAAAAGCATTGTCAAATTTTTACCAGTAAAACAAAAACGGTATATATACATATATATATATATATATATATATATATATATATATATATATATATATATATATATATATTTATATATATGTATATGTTACAGAATGATTAAATAGCTATACATATAAGACTGGTCATTATATATAATAGCAAAATGACTAGACAATGTGATAAATTAATCACTTTATCCGGATATTATTCATAATAGCGTGTCAAAGTTAGCCAAAGTATTGAATTAAATATTTTATCATTGTAGTCTATAAAGAGTGATACCCATTACTTGTATTGATCCCTATGTTTTTTAAATTTTGTTTATAGCTAGTGAGCTTTAAATTTACTTTTTAAATTAAAGTTAAATAACTTTATAACAATGTTAATTAACGTAGAATTATTATCTATGACAATGTTATTTTAATTCTTAGGCAAATTGAAATATAATTTTATAATATTTACCTATACCTACTTGTTTTAGTACATTATCCAAGTCTTTGAAGATATTATAAAAATTGCTAGTTAATGTGATTAATTCTTTGTCAATTATCACTTTATCTAAATTGATTAGACATTATAAATAATGGCTAGATAATATATATAATTTCCGGATTTATTACTTTGGCTGTAACATATATACATATGATTTTTAATTATTATGGCTACATAATAATTAATAATTATATACTAATATAAGGTATTTACAACATATGATATCTCTATAACGAAATATTTCTTGCATTGTAGTATCTGACGGTTTTTATTTATTTACTATCCATCCATTTGACTTATAACTGGGGCCCATTCAGCTATTTTAATATCTTGCTGTTGCGAAGATAATCAAAATAAGATTCCATTGAAAAAAAAATTGCGATAGTGTCAAAAACTCGTATTCTACTAAATTCACAATATCTTCTTGATATCGTCGCGGTAGAAAAATAGGAAAAGATGGTATTACCAATAACAGAAACAGCATTAGCCGAAATGAATATTAAAAAAACTATGAAAAATTTTAAACGGTTATTTCGCAGTTTTCCCTTGTAAATTATTCAGTGGCGGGTCACGGGCACGTCATTTGTGTTAACAGAATACCAAAATCCCTAAACTTCAAAAACTACGAATTATCTATTAAAACTAGGATAATAAAATGTACACTTAGATATAGAAACTACGTCATAATATTGTTATAAATATATTAATAATAATATTTTTTTTTTTTTTTTTTTTTTTTTTTTTTTTTTTTTTTTTTTTTTTTTTTTTTTTTTTTATTGTACATAAATATTTATTTAAAACCCGTCACAAATTGGTTGTAAGCATTAAATACATAAATTATTAATATTTTCTAAATATTACAGTCCTTGGCGAAATGTACATACAAATTTGATATTTAAGCCAATGAGGTAAAGACTATTTTCCGATAGCTGCAGCTGAGCCGACGACAGCGACTGCAGGACCAGCCTTGATGATACCGTCTCGAATATTTTGACCCATTCTTTCCTGAAAAGAAAATGATTCCAATTAAACATAATATTGAATATGACGCTCTTAACCTATTTATTCGTGCAATAATAAATAATATAATATTAATTATTAACAGTCAATTTAACTTCGTGAATGTTAGAAAAGAGGACTGCAAGAACTTGACGATTAGACGGTAACTTTGCTCCAGTTATTTGATGGTTCACGTCACATACTAAGAAATACTTTTTTATTGTGCTATTTAACATTTTTGGCATAAGATAAGTATTTAACATTTCTCGTTTAAACTAAGTTTTTCAATGACCACTGATATATGGTCTAAAAGTAAGAATACTCGTACACGAGAAAAAAATGATGTATTTTCTCATAAATATTATTATATTTTATATATTAACAAGCAGCTATATACTGGCTGTGCCACTGCTCTTGTAAACTCCCATAGACGGAAGTTACTACTTTCCATGAAGTAGGTTTTCTGTCTCTGCCTGTTGAAGCAGGCAATAAGAATTATCAAACAGGCAATTGCAAGTCATTTTAAAAACAATTATTTCCTTCAGGCAGTGGCTGATTTGCCCTAAGGCCAGGAGACCCGGGCCTAGGGCGGCCAATTGTGACCAAAATTCTGATGATAACAAAAATAACTCAAAGTATGTAAATATTTTAAAGGCTCGCGCACATTATGGTGGGCCGCACTGCACCGCATCGTATAAAATAATCTTCCTAAATCACTTTTTATAAATAAAATATAGATAATGTAATGTGAAGTAATTATTTTGTTCAAGTAAATTCATTATGTACTCAATATGTTGGGTGCTGAGAAAGGGGTGGCTGGTACTATATGGCCTGGGGCGGCCAAGACTGCAATATACCACTGCGTCCTGGAATGTATCAACAATTAAAAAAAGTTACTTATAAAATGAAACTTACAATTTTCTTGAAGATCTTCCACCTTGGGTTAGCTGATGACATTGAAGCCAGCATAAACAGGCGAAGATAAAGAACAAGATGCGCCCAAAATTCATTTTTTAAATTTGTTTTTAAACGTAAAGTTCGAATTTAATTGTCAACTCCACAGAGAGTATAGTTAGAATGATGCTCAACGCAATAATGCCTCATTTTAAATAGTATTACGACAACAAGCTACTGTGTTACGTTTCGAAATTTAAATTTACTCTAATTTCAACTTTATTGTATCGTAATATGACCGTAAGGTAATTTTGATGTCAGTTTATTAATATTTTGTACTGATAACGGGTTCATTATTGTCCCACTATCACGAGACTAGGGTCATATTGCCACCTAATATAGGTGAATCCCCTTCAATGAACGGTGACGTCATATCGCCTGAAGACGCTGAAGGAAATTCTCTTAAATTATGCAATCGCGCCTACGGTCTAGATATGTCGTTGTTTATGGTATTTTTGTTTGTGCTGGGCTCAAAGTAGGACGCTCTTTATGGTTATTGTTATGATGTTATAAAAGGAATTGGTTATTGCGTTAAATGATTATTCACGTAGAAAGTTTCTGAGATGTGTAGAATAATAAAAAGTAGCAGTCAACAAAATTATCGGTTTTTGCTAAAACACAGATCCTGGGTTCGATTCTCTATGAAGAAAATTACCTAACGAACTTTTGTTTATATAGTCTGGCGTGGATGCTACTAAGAACAGTCTATATGTTTGTTATTCATCCAAGTATTATATACTTAGAAAATTGTATTTAATAACTTCATCAATCAATCAAGTATTTTTATTACAATTTCTGTTTCTGAAATGATTTAGAGTTGTTTTTCTATAGATGATCATTTTGGTACATTAGAGAGCAATTAATTACACTATTTAATGTACTTAAATATATTAGTTTATTTAAGGAATATCTAAAATTGGATATCAAAATAGAAAATGATTTGAAGAAAGAAAATATTTGCTATAGAGAATTAATGTACAAAACCTAAAAAAAAACACTAAATTAACAGGACAAACTCATAAAACTTAGACAAGTATTTTATAAAACACGAAGACTATTTAGATAAAAGAGACATAACTTTCACGGCATTGATGCTGGTAACATAACATCATGCAGTATTGGGAGCTGATAGAGCACTGACTTCAATGCCAGCCTCCAACAAATCATAAGTGACCCAAGAAAACAATAAACAAACTCCTTAAGTTAAGTATTTATAAAACTCAACGAACCCAATTTTTGTTTAAATATTAGTTCGTAAAAACATGCTATTTCTATAAAATCTGGTTCATTAAACTTTCATACATACCGTTGTTAACATCCATAATCCGATATTATGAAAGAATAACAAACCGTAATTTTGTAAGACAAGCAAGCAAATAATTAACTTTGAATAATATTTATACAGGCGAAGGAAGTAATTGAAGGTTGAGAATTATTAATGTTATCATATTTTTATCCATGTGTAGACAAATGGAAAAGGCCAAGTGCGTGTCAAGAGTTTTTGGTATGAACTTTTTGCTGTACAGTAATATTTTAACAAGATCTTTTGATATTGGTTCAAAGTAAACAATAATTATAGGGTAATGTTTTTATTAAAGACGTACCAATACCCTCAAAATATAAATGAACATCGGGCGTAATGGAAAAGTAAAAGTGGAAAAGCGTACTCAAGGCTTCGAAACGAACGCTCCGTACGCAACTGGGATTTACCACTCAGATGACGACTATGACTGATTATTTATTATTTACGAAGAGTTGTGCATTTGTATTCGAATCTCATCTGTTTAGTGAAACTTAAAAACCATGGTAGCTTAGTGGTTAGCGCACTCGTGTCCCAAACACCAGGGCTCGGGTTTGAATCTTGGCCGGAAAGCATGCACTGTTTAGGAGGTTTTCTGGCTATTTTGTATATTGTTTCACTTACCACGTGATATTGGTAAAGAAAGAATACATTTCCCTGCTCGGGCGGCCTGTCAAAATATACAAAATATGGCTATGATATATAAAGGCAAACGGCCAGACGAAAGGACCAGCTAAGAAATTAAAGTCCACGACTAGACGTAGAATGTTAGAAGTAACAAGCCGGCCTAGCAGACGTTTCTCTGTCCTGAAAAAAATGAAAATCTAGAAGCCAACTGCAGAGACACCTACCGGGTCCAATTATGAATCTAAATCATCCCAAGACCCACTCAAACACACACAAAAATTTCATCAAAATCGGGTAAATACATTGTACATACTTGACAAACAAACATACAAACGCCAAAAACAACACCCCTTTTTAGCTGATCTTGAAATAACGTCACTTTATATTCGTATGTTTACTTATGTAATGGGACTTCACCTATTAAGCACGGTCCATACATCCCGCGAGATAAACAGCTGCGAGAATTCCTTATCAGACAACCAAGTCACATATGCCACTGCAAAACTTACCTACAGCTCATATTTCTTACGCAATAAGACTTAATTTCGTTTACATTTCCTCATAAATAACCGCAAAGTTTCTATAAAGTTACAATTGTAGAAATAACAATCAATTTACTATATATATGCGAAAATAATCAAGTGGAGCATTATTCGAATAGAACCCAGCGCAGCGAGACGTTGACATTCGAAGTTTGAATTTGACACATACTTGACAGCAAATATGAATTTCGCACGCTTGTTCTTTTTCGTTTTCGCGTGTTTCGCACTCCTTTCGATGTCTTCAGCAAATCCAAAATGGAAGATCTTTAAGAAAATTGTAAGTATTTTAATACCCCTTTTTAACATAGAAACAAAAATAATAATTATCGTTTCGTTACTTTATAAAAAAGATTTTCTGGGCATTTTTGGGTGGATAGGTACGTATAAGTTTTAAATTGTAAAATGATGTTTTATGTACAGCCAGAAAGAGAATATAGTACAGAATTAATTCCGCGGTGCGTGCGCTTCTGTGGATTATTCATAATTTCATAGGTTACAACAAATTTTGCGAGTAAAAGATCGCAAGCTCATTTTGAACCCGGCGCGAATTATTCCGCCATGCTCATGCCGCTATGGAGTTTCATAATTATATTACAGATTTTGCGGGAAAAAAATCGCAATGCACTATTCGTGAACCATGCACACATACAACCAGTTATTTTTTCTTTGAAGCCGTGGTACTTGTAGTTTAGTTGATAGGAGACATGCATCTCTTAGCCAGTTTTCTGTTTTCCTGTCATTTTTCCTATCTATGTTTTTTATAATATGAACGATATCATTACAACTTACGTACGTAACTTGTTAAATAACACATGGCTATAAATTGTATACAATGATATATGTATATATTTAATGAAAATCTGTTCAATAATTTCTGCGTGCAAGAGTAGTAAATAGTAATCTATGCTCATATTTTTTTTTCGTTTATAATATTAATATGACTTTCTTTAATTTCAGGAAAAAATGGGTCGTAACATACGAGATGGAGTCATCAAGGCTGGTCCAGCCGTGGCGGTAGTGGGCCAAGCAGCGTCCATTGGAAAATAATTTAAATATTTTTAATATGATATAAAATATTTATTTTCATAATCATCGTAGTGTTAAATCCCGGAATCATACTAATATCTTACTGGATAAAGGTCCAATTCTTACATTTTCCGTTCATTTTGTATTTTTGAAATAATTTTCTGTAATACAAATGTAGTCTCTAGAGGATTTTAAGTCAACATTAGACATTTTAAGTCAGCAATTTTTGAGTCTTGTATATACATCTAATACAGAGAACAGGTACTGTAAATACTTCTGTAAATTTTGTTGTAATATAGATTACATACATAACTTCACGCCTGGTCCCTTGCGGTGTAGGCACGAACAACAGAGCGCCATTCAGGCTTATTCTTAGACACCTCACTTGCTTCTTTGACATTCATAGCTCTTGTCATGCACGCTCGTCTGTTCTTCAGGCTCCTGACATCACCTTCTGCTAGTACACGATCAATTTGATCATGGAAGGTGTGTCGTGGCCTTCCGCGACTTCTGCATCCATCCACTTTTGCATTGTATATCTGTTTAGTCATTATTTCATCATACATTCTTTCAACATGCCTGAACCACCGTAATATAGATTGATTGTAATAATTAGTATAAAAAAACCACACGTGTGGTTTTTTACATTATACATTATATTATTTATAATTTACATATTGTAATATAAAACAGAAAAAAAATTGACAGATAAAAAACTCAATATTCTATTTTTAAATAAGTAATATTTATGGCCAGTACGAACCCATATCAAAGATAGTAAAAACTTATTGTTGGAGATTTTAACAGCTGCAGTTCTATTTTTAAATTTTGTGATGCGTGATGACGTGTGGCCTCAATTAGTTAAGAATGTTTTTGACGTTTCATTATTTATCATGGCTGTGAGTTTATAGGCAGAGTAATGTAAATAATTTCACCTTCGTACTACGTATTAGAATAAGTAGTATCTAAGAAAATAAAATATAACTTTAATACATATATGACGTGTTTTTAATTTATAAATTGAATTCCTGATTTCAGTATTTTTCTTTTTTCAAATATGATTTTTGTAAAGGATTGCCCATAGACACATAAGCAATGTAAGAACGTCGCTATTAAATATTTCGTTCTTTCTTTCTGTCTTAGGGGTCAGTCATAAATTACGTCACACTTCACAAGTGTGGCATTGAGTGACAAGGGCTTGAAAGAGGCTCTAAACATGACGTCACACTTCAAGTCTAATATATTTAGGGCCGCTTGCATAAGATTGCTTAAATTTATTTAAGAAACACTAAACGCATTTAATACCCTTAAATACAGTTAGCGTCTTGCATAACGCAAAATTTGTCACTAAGTATGTTTAAAGAATTGTCAATATGTTTTGTGTAAAACGTATTTAGGCAGTTTAATATGATTAACTAATTTTATTTAAAGGCGATCGTTATTCAAGCGGCTCTTAAGCTTTAAAACACGAAATTTGAAATATTAAAAATATTTCCAAGTCTATCTGTACGAGCTTAGTGTTTAATTTATCTATACCAATATTATAAAGCGGAAGAGTTTGTTTGTTTAAACGCGCTAATCTCAGTAACCGCTGGTCCGATTTGAAAAATTCTTTCAGTGTTGGATAGTACATTTATCGAGGAAGCCTATAGGCTATATATGATCACGCTAAGACCAATAAGAGCGCAGCAGCAATGAAAAATATTTCAAAATCCGGAGATTTTTTTTACTACTCAACGCGGACGACGTCGCGGGCATAGCTAGTTAACAATATTTTAAATGGAAATAAAATTAATTACAGAACTGCTATTTTAATATCATAATTTCTTGATGCAAAATGTGATGAGTGATCACACTAGGGAGGGAGGGGTTTCACGAATGTGACCAGCTGTGGGAAACCGGTCAGAAAATCATAAAATTCGTGTGACGTAATTTGTGTATGGCCCTTTATATAAAAATAACGAAAGCACTTTTAGACTTGGTGCCTATGAAAGGAATGCGGATAAGCTGTATAATCTTCGCTTCAACGACTAATCAATCAAGAGATTCTTTAGGAAGCTTCAATATTGAAATATTAAGGCTGCGGTCACACTAACAAGGCGAAGGGGACGCGATAGCGATTTCGTGAATACCATAAGTTATAGATAGATATACATTATATCTAATATATAAAATTCTCGTGTCACAGTTTTCGTTGCCATACTCCTCCGAAACGGCTTGACCGATTCTCATGAAATTTTGTGTGCTTATCGGGTAGGTCTGAGAATCGGCCAACATCTATTTTTCATCCCCCTAAATGTTAAGGGTAGTCCACCCTTAAATTTTATTTTTTATTTTTTAGACAAAATTTTTAATTTCTATTTTTTTATGATACAACATACAAAAATACATACAACCCTAGATTTTCAACCCTCTACGATCAACCCCTATTTTTTACCGGGCAGGACGACGTCTGCCGGGACAGCTAGTATACATATAACAATGTATTGCTTACTAATATTAATATTTATAAAAACAACGGCCAAGTGCGTGTCGGATCGGATTTTCTATTATTTACCATGGTCTGGGTGTCTGGGATCGGCCCCAGAGTAGTCCGATAGATACTACCCATAACACAAGTATAATTTATTTAGCTTGGGGATAGACAATGTGTTTATTATGTTTATTATATTATGTGTTTTGTCAGTATAATTGCCATTTAAGCCGGTTAATTTCTCTTTCAATTTGAATTTGATTCACATACTGCTGATATTAGACGGATTCACCAAATTGAATCAATTCGTTGAAGGACACGGGGCCCTGAGTTTGTAATAGATTAAGATCCCTGAGCGATCACACCTAACTTATTTTCACATAGATGAAACTTAGGTTCTCCGTAGCGTCTCATGCTCTTTGAATACCGGCGTGCTTGTGGAGCTCTCCTTGTGACACCTGGGCAGATACCTCGTAAGAAAGGCAACTAAAAATAAGTGTTACTACTATTATTCTAAAGTTGCAGGGGTTCAGCAGACAGGCAGACAGCTCACTTGATGGAAAGCGGTTACCATCGCCTATGAACATTTGCAACACCAAAGGTGCTACAAATGCGCTGCTGCTCTCTTAAGGGAGACTGATACCTGGTCTCTAGTGCCGGAACACAACACAGAGTTGTTATGGCGGTTTTTATTTATTACTTTTAGGAAGTTACATTTTACTTAAATATTACTACTACTTATTGCGTTGTTCGCGAATAAATGTTACAAGTCGGATATATTTAGGTATAGGTAGATTGGATGAGAGAATGGATGGACAGGTGGATGAAAGAATGGTTGTATGGTTAAATGGATGGATGATTGGTAGGATATAATAAATAATAACAAGTTGAGTCTGTTCAATTCTGTATCTTTAAACTAAATTAGTTCAATTGAATTGATCCGCCTATATAAGCATTAGGTAAAACGCTTCTACCTGTAAGAACGGCGTATGACGGCCGTAGCCTTACCCCCTTTAGGTTTCGATAAATCATCCTTTGAAAGAAGCATCTTAAAGGAATTCCTCTTTTAAGTGTTTTTTTGATGTCGCTGCCACGTAATGATCGAGTTTGTATAAAGATTTCTTTTCATCATGGAAAAGTCGTGGTAAGTTAATGACATTATAGCGGGTTACTCTATCTATAGCAATAAAGAAAATTGTAGTAGCTCTTTGAAATACTAAATTAACACCTTAATAAATCCTGAACTACGGGTCGAGGTACATGGACACTGGCGGCAGGATTGGTCCACAAGTTCCAAGTCGCTCAACGGGCTATGGAGCGAGCTATGTTGGGTGTTTCTCTTGTGGATAAAATTAGAAATGAGGACCCGTAGGAGAACCACAAGATATCCGACATAGCTCGCATAATTAGCAAGGTGAAGTGGCAGTGGGCCGGTCACGTCTGCCGCAAGACCGATGGCCGATGGAGCAGATGAGCCCTGGAGTGGAGACCGCGTCTCGGTAAACATAGTGTCGGACGTTCCAGCCCGATGGACCGACGACCTATGAAAGGTCGCCGGTAGGTGCTGAGGGAATCGGAGGACATCGATGAGTGGCGCCGACTTAGGGAGGCCTACGTCCAGCAGTGGACTGCAAATGGCTGACGACGAATAAATGCATATGATAGTATATACGGCACTTTATCAAAAAATCATTTTTTTGCCTGCCTGTCTGTTTGTTCCGGCTGATCTCTGAAACGGCTGAATCAATTTTGACGGGACTTTCACTGGCAGATTGTTGATGTTATAAGAAGTAACATAGGCTAAAAAAATCCACGCGGACGAAGCCGCGGTCAAAGCTAATCTTACTATTCATACAATCGTTTGCCTTACTGCTGGTTAAAATACGTAATAAACTCTATACAAGTATTGCGAGCCGTCCTGGGGCCCAATTCTGCTATTTCAATGTCATAATGTTGCCAAGATATACAAAGTACAATTCCATTGCCATAGTGTCAATATTTTTTTATTGCCAGTAGTATAAATGGCATTAATCGAAATCAATATTTAAAAGCTAAGAAAATTTAAACGTTTATTTCGTGAGTTTTCACTTAGAAATAATAATAAAGGTGCCCGTGGCATGCCATTGCAATTAACAGAATACCGAAATCACACAAACTTACCATTGAGATGATAAGGTACGATTTTGAAGAGATAGTAATAACGGAATTGGGCACTAAGGCTTCTTTCTAATTATAATTCTAAGATATACTTATGAATTATTCCCTTATTTACCAACAATATAAAAGATAACATGTTCCAATACACAGATCTACCCATTTCAAAGGATGCAAATGACATACCTGTCATGCTTTCTAAGGTGGATTGGCGGATTTCACTCATCAACTTTGTCGGTTTCCTTAAAACGTTTTCTTTCATCGTAAGTTATTATAAGTGCTGGAACGGAGAAAGAATACTATTTCCTACGGCGGAGCGGCCTGTCGTAAGAGGAGGCAAAATAATACACAGCCAGTGTATCTGCCTGTCCTGATGGCTACCATCCCTAGTCCAGAGTATGCGCCATAATGCCCTTGGGTTTAATTACGGCCAGGTTACAGTCTCCCTGTAGAGAGCAATAGTACATTGATAGCAATAAAGTTATTTAGACGTATGTTTGTTTACATTATATATACGATAAAATGATTCACGCTCATTAAAATTATATTATTTATAAACATAACTAAATGATTAAAATGCGGTTTCTTATATTGAAAGGTTTTAAACCTTGAAGGGGACGGCCCGATTTTGATACACCATTATATAGTTATATTATAAATAAATTAATATGTAATAATAAATCAACGTATATCGCCAACTAAATTATGCTTGTCTTAAGCTATAGAGAGGAAAACTGTGCAATCCAGACACTTGGAGTGGATTAAATAATGAAAAATTCGCTTACGATTTTTATCCGTGCAGGAACGGAGAAAGAATACAATTTCCTGCGGCCGGCGGCTTTCGTAAGAGGCGACAAAACAACCCACAGCCAGGTGTAGGCATTTGCCCGACTGGATGGCTACACCCTGGTCTAGAGAATGTCGCCATAACAACCTTGTGTTGTTCCAAACATTTAGGCCCATGACCGGGATCATTGGAAACCTCCGGGAAATCCATCTTTGCCGGTCCAATTATGTGTTCGGAATATCTTTCTGATTCTCAAGGAAAATCTTGAGAATCAGATTCTGACCCTTGAATTCTTATAGCGACAACGACTTACACTTTATAAAGCGCAAGTCGTCCAAAATATAGAATGCTCGCTTTAATGGCGGCATCCGCTTACCAGACTGTTTCTGAAGATTCTGTCCACCATCGCACTGTTTGTAGGTACGTACCTATCGTCGACGAACCTATAACAACAGAGAATTCAGAATCGCTTAACCTTTGGAGAGACTTTGCCTCTATCATCTAGCGGCGACTCTATATAACGCCCGTATGCAATGAATACCCCGAGCCCTCTAGTAGGCACATGGTCAAGATAAAATAATTAAAGACGTGAGTGGATGAGGTGATATGTCGCATATTCGGTTTTTTGCTTTTTTTGCGTAGATGAAGGTTATATGTCGATACCAAATGACTACAGACCTTAGACCATAGATATAAGGCATATTTAAAAAAATAAAGGGTTAAAGAGGTGTTAAGTTCAGTTCAGTTTAAAGTAAAAGTAAAACTTTTATCTCGATTTACTCAGAATTGGAATTATGCGACTTATCACCTTCATCCACTCATGTCTTCAATTACAGTCACATTTTTACCAGTGAACAGAAATTTGAGTGCAATTGGTACAATTTTAATTAATGTCGGAAAGCAATAGGTACACGTTCAAAACTATAATTCTTTATAAATTGTGCTAAAACAGCAACTGCATAGATACTGATGTTTCATTTTCTCTTATGACACATTTTTGTATGTAGAATCAAGCGACTGTGCTTTTCGGAGGTGCCGCGAGCGGTGCTCGGCGCCCGTGTGCGCTTCACATGCCGCACTATATGTAAAGCCGACACTCTGTCTGAATATTCTACTATCTGTATAACGAACGAGTTTTGTAATTCGTAGATATATTGAAAAATGACAGGTAAAAAGCGCCACAATTAAACGTATCTACTCGTATGAAGTTATTAATGAAAACCGTGATACATCATCTATGACTACCCCTATGCAAAACACCAACACGCATTCCACCACTACGGTTTGTTTGCCGATACTTTTTATTCATAGTTTTGCTTGAACGCTAGAACAATAGCAATATTACAATGAGTAAACTTTGCTCAAACTTTTTATCAGGCGCTGTGAAAAAATGAATATACTCCAGGGCATGTGAGTTTACTATGTAACCATGTTCGTTATTACATTTCTGTATTAGACAAAAGGTATCCAGGAAACAAATAATATTTAAATAAAAACAGTTTTCGTTTATCTTGCCAAGAGCCGAGTTGGTTTTGTAAATTAAATAGAAACCTTTTTGTGGTTATTTTGTACCTAAGTACTGTTCATTTGTAGTTTGTACTATTTTAATGAACAAAGATCTAGTTGGTTGCGATTCGAACATTTGATTAGAAAGGGAGTTTAGATATTTTCCCTACTTTATATATTTTTTCCTTTTTGTGTAGAGGGCCTGGTGACTTTTATCTTATTAGCCTTTCTTCGCATGAAAGTAAGGATATAACAGTAGATAATTAATTTGAAATAATATTGTATCTTTTAGTATTTTTTTTTATTTTAATAAAACTAACTAACTGCTGCAACTTAAAACGACCCAAAATGAGTCTTGGCCTCCGAAATGAGAATACTTATTTTACTCTCTTTTTCGGTTTCGTAACAAAGGTTTTTTCCGTGGGAGAGATGTTAGCCAGCCGCAGAAGCCCCAAAATGCTGGAGAACCACCCCCTACTTTGGTCAGCGAGACCATTGGTCTTAGCAAGAGTCGTAGCTCGCCTTTACCACCGACCATTCCTCTATCCGCCACCCAGGGAACGCTCCCCACATGCCGTGAGTGCCAGCGCGGGGTCTAGTTGTATTTGAATAGTTCATTAATTATTTATTTATTAGTTAATTGCGTATTATCTATAATATGAATACGTTTTAACGTTTTAAAGCACGCTATATTATTTTATTTTTATTCCTACATTTCAGCCACTTTGATCGGCAATGACGGCTACTGAAAAATGATATCGATGGCAGAAAGTAGAAACGGACATCTAAAAAATCGCAACTTTACAGCAGAGTAGATTTAATTGAAAATAGTGGTTATTTTGAGAGTTATGGACTGTTTTTTTCTATGATGCTTTAAAAAATCTTCTTTAGGAATTGTGTAACAGGTATAATCCCTATATCGATGTTTTACTGAAATAATATAGAAGTCTTTTTTACTGTGTAAAAACTGACGTAGAAGAAGACACCTGCCTGATATTCGTTTCTAAGTTGTAATAAAAAAGTACCCATTTCATTTAAAATATCTAACAAAGTAAGATAATAATGTCCAGTAATACTTTTAATTAAACTCTTGGAATCTGCAGTGGCAAGCTTCTCGACAAAATGTAGGAAGACACTTCGGCAACCTCCAACCTATTCTCCCCTCCAAACCATGGTTTTATCTATTCCACAAGCTCCCTAAAAGTGGTCTCTACTATAATTCGTCTCAGACTCGGCCATATCTGCACACCGGTTTTCTTGGCGAAAATTAGAGTCCGTGACCATTCCCTTTGTGAGTGCAGCTTAGACGAGGGCACTTTGGAGCACTTTTTTCACTGCCAAAAAATTATCATTCCACTCTACGATATTTTACCAGGAGATTTCCCTCGCCCTGTCAACATAAATTTCCTCTTAGCACTGGCCAATAAAAAATCTATTAATATATTATGTAAGTTTATAACATTAAATAACATTTATTTATAAGATAGTTAGATTAACTCTGTTTATGTTGTGTTGTCCCTAGGTTCACAGAAGTTACGACTGGAAAGAAAACCGACCAAATTTTTTTTTTGAGCTGTTATTGCCAATAACCCACACCTGACATTCTCTGTTACTGTGACATTGGCCAAATCAGCGCCAGTAGCGTTGGAGCCAAATCGCCAAAAATAGAATAGAATAGAATACTTTTAATGATATTTAAAGAACATCTAAGCAACATGCAAACAGTATTCTACTTTTTTGACTTAATTTTGTAGATGTCTTTATTTACTTTCCATATAACACATTCAAATAGCCGTTTCTAAATGTATAAACATGACTATGTGTGTACATGTATGTGTGTACATATATATATATATATATATATATATATATATATATATATATATATATATATATATATATATATAAAATATAAAATAAAATAGTTCATATAGTCCTTGACTAAGTCAAGGAATAGCAAGGCCAACTTGGCCCTATTAATAAAAAAATAGCCGTTTCTACTGGGGTGTTTTTTAAAAACCCAGTGTAGTAGTAGTGATCTTCATTTACGCATCCGATTTTCTTCATTATTTTGAATTTTGAAATAGTTTTAATACATACTTGTAGATAGGATTGATATAAGTTCATTTTTGTAAAAAAAAATATTTTCACAAAATGTAGATGACCGTTTCTGCTTTGCTACCATCGATATTATGTGTACTAATGACGAAAACTTAAGAAACACTACTTTTATCTTTTTTTAATTATTTTATTTAGAACCTATAGTTTATTTTTCACGACTATTTCACAATTTTATTGTTCTTTATTATTTCATATTTTATATCCGACTATCTTAATAAGCAATTATTTCAAACCATTAAAATAACAAAAGAAAAACAGATTGGATAGAGTAATAAACATAAATAACAAACTACATAATTATGGTAATGAATGAAATATACCGAAAGTGCTTGAGAAGCCCGTAATTGGCTGAAATCATGAAATAACTGACCTTGACTTTGTTTGAAATTAGTCATAAGCAGGTTACTTAATGTTACACCGGTATTAGGTAAAATATATTTCGCCAAGAATTTCTTTTATGGTTCTAAGCATGCAATATAATGTTACGAGTATGGGACTCGAATTAAAATGCCGTTGGAATTACTATATAATGTATATATAGTACAAACTGCACGATTCAATAACACGCGCAAATCCGTCACTATATATCTTATCGAATGTACGTCTTGATCGTATCGTGGTTCTCGCTAGACTGCCTAACCCCTCCCTTCGGGCATTCCTTTTATTTTGTGCAAGTATAATATGCCTCGTCGCAAAACAATAACAACAAGAATCAGTTCGACACACCTGCCTAATGACGACCGTAAAACAAATACAATAACAATATAATGTTTTTCTTAATTACAAATTCTAAACATAAAGTAAACAAAAGAAGTCAAAATGCGGAGAGGGTAATAAACCAGGTTTATGACCGGCATAAGTGCATTCACTTTTCGGCATGTAATAATAATATAATTGGGTTTTCGACTAAATATCTTATTATATACACAAAATATTATAAAACATAACACTGGCAAAATAAGCAGAACTGTTGTAAAAACCCAAAATAATAACACCAATTGAAAAATTAACTTAAAGACCATTGATATATAAAAAATCCTAAAGACTAAAATTATATCTAGTTTTGTACAAAGGGCGGTCAAAAAAATGTTTTTGTTGTATTTGTTTATTTTTCTTAAAGGCTTAGCCACAACTTGGCTATGTCGCCTTATAATTACTTTAATTAAACAAAGCCATTAACACCTTTCGATTAACAAGGCACATCGTAGGCGTGATTATAAATCAAATCTTGATATATAAAAATGAATGTTTGTGTATATGTCCTTTATAGAATCGTAAACTATACATTCGATTTTGATGAAATTTTGTGTGTGTGGTTAAAGCCACAATTGGAACCGGTAGGTGGCGCTGAGATCGGTTTCTAGAATCCACCTAATCACCTGGACCGATTTAGGTGATTTTGTTCTTGTGTCAAGTCTTTAAGGAATTCATAAAATAGGCGTACTAAGTTCCCCGCTCAGCTAGTATTTTAAAAGAATCTTCTCTGTCTCCTCTACTAATATCCAAGTGAAAGATTTACATCAAACATTTCATATTCCACATATATTTCAGAAAAAAATTTCTTTTATCATTAAAATATTTTCAATACATTAAAACGGTCCAGCCATACAAATGGATCAAGCCTGTTATCAGATGGAATAAATCATAAAATGCTAGCCCTAAGCCACTTCGTAAAATGTTAAAAAACCATTTGTAAAAATACTTGGAAAATATTCACGCACAGGTAAAGCGCTGTTATATCACGGACTTTGATAAGGCATGGTTCATACTGTAAAAAAATAGTCCCTAAAAACATACTAAAATATTAATTGTAACAAAAACTTTTTCAAAGTCCCTTAAGTGAATTTACTTAATTTTTAAGATTCTGATACTTAAAATCTCACTCCGGTATCTGTTTGTCCGTCTGTCTTATAATATCTAAAATACCAACGATACCGGACTTCGGCCTATAGCGATAGCGGCCGGCGAGCATCAGAGCCAACAACTCACCCACAAGACTTTTAAGTATTGCACTCTTTATAAGCTATCGAATAAATATAGTATTAATAAATAACATTTCTTACAAATAGTAGTAGTATTATTGCGCTATTGTATTGTTTGTAGAACTGTAGGTAGTTGCATATACTATTCGGCACGTTTTGTCATCACTCAGATATAAAAGCGATCAGGCGTAGGGATGAGCTATTCTCACTTCGACTAAAGTCGGAACACATGTACACATAGAAGGGCTCAGAAGTCGAATTAATCAATTCTTCAAATTCTATGTGTTTTGCCGTATATATAACAATTAAATATATAATAATAATAATAAGATAAATAACCATAGACGTCCCACTGTTGGATCGGGCCCCCCACTATCGGGGAATGAACAGAATACCCGCCACTCTTGTCCATGGCGGCTGGCAGGTTTGGCACATCGATTATCTCGATGTGCAGGTTTCCTTCACTGTTGTTAGCGCGTGTTAATTGTATTTATATGCACATTAGGTCAGAACAATACCTAAGCGGTGCATAAATTCCTTCCAGGTTTCGGCTCGCGCCCTTTGAGGTCGTGACAGGTGCGTTAGCCATTACGCTATCAGGACTCAAGCTTATACCAATATATATATACTGTATAAAACTTTAAAAAATAACTTGAAATTCAAATGGAACAAGAAATATAAAGAAAAACAATTTTTAGCTAGACGTGTTGCTGGGGAGTTTCTTGCCGCTTCTTCTCCTTAACAGCAATAACACGTTGCGAAGCGGTGTACATAGACTAGGAAGTAAATAATAATAATTGTAACCTATATGTATATGACTTTCAAACAGTGTTTGCCAGTGGAACTTGTTTTGATTAAAAACTTTTAAATTTTAATTTTAATTATAAAGCTGAAGAGTTTGTTTGTGCGTCGTTAAGAACAAGAGGAGTGGAGCACCAATGAAGGAGGTTTCAAAATCGGGGGGTTAGAAAACGAATTCCACTTGTACGACATCGCGGGCCTAGATAAATATAAAACTAAATATTTAGTATATTCGGCGTGTAGGCTTAGTGCCCCAGGGGTAAGTACAATGCGAAGTATGCAATACTAAAAATGAGAGTGTACGCACGGCGTAACACGGCAGCGGTCAAACTCTGACTGTGCGATCATTCAAAACGGCTACCTTTCCTGCGGGCGTCGGCTTATCACCTACAAAGAAATGAGGGTAGATAGCAAAATTAATGGAGCGATATTTCACCTTCACTGTTCTAAGCAAGGATACACTGATAAAATGTTTTATTTTACATATAAATTATAGAATATAGAGGGTAAACCATAATCTATTATGGGCTTACATTCGTTTTCTCGTTTTTAAATACTACCAACATAAAAATAGTAACACATTGACATATCTTAAAATTAAAAGGTAGTAGTACAATGGGCGGCCTTACTTCTTCGAGCAATCTCTTCCAGGAAACCTTTGAATGGACAAGGATTTTATTCACAATTAATTGAATATCAAATCAAATCAAATTTATTTTTTCAAAACATGGTTAAACAGTTGGTATATATGTTATAATGTACATATGTTTTGTCACATAGTAGCATACAAATATTTATGATAAATTTTATTAAATTATATATTACCGCACTAGTACATTTTTTTTTTTTTTTTTTTTTTTTTTTTTTTTTTTTTTTTTTTTTTTTTTTTTGCATTAGTACCATAAATGACTATTTAATGTTTAGGTTATTTATGATATAATTTGCTGCGTTACCATAATAATTGAAAACTATAGATATCTTATGTCTTATCATAGATTTAACCATCCTTAAAATTATTATACTCATAGGTGTGGTGTTCGATACTTGGTACTTTAATAGAACACCGCCAATCAAGCAAGCAAAAGCATTAAAGTTTCTCTTATTGTTGTCAAATCATTTGAATTCGCTACGATATACGTGTTTCTTCCATACTCCTTTGTGCTAGACGCAATCCAACATGATTGTTTCGGTATATCTATTTTGATTCATTAATGTATCATGTTAGCCTTTTCTTGTCACTTGAATACTTCCTTCAGCTTATACTCCGGAGTTTAGCCTAAATACTTGATTTTTATCGTAATTTTAGCAGGGCGTTTTATTAGAGCTTAGCAACACGCGATATTACTAAATCAGGGCTGTAAAAATTCAATATTTAAATTAGCTGCCTAGCATTATAATGATGTATTAACTATATTCGAGTAGATAATTATAGAGTCCAATAAAATCAAAAGGAAAATAAGTTTGACTGATAAATTAAATAAAGCAAATTTGGCTAAAACTTCTACTGAGACCTCTAAGAAAGCAAAATTGAATGACTCAGCTTTAATTCCTAAATTTTCTCTAGCCACTTCAAATCTGAAATTTGACTTGTTTTAAGGAAATAATAGCAATTTCTCAGAGTTCAAAATGTACAGCCCTATCAATCGCCAAGAAAATGCCAACAAAAAAGCTTGTCGTGAAAGTTAACAAAATAAAAAACTTGGAACACTTTACAGTAATATCGAGAGAATGTGCAGAATGCAAAATGTGAAATAATATCATTTGATGTTGTAGAACATGGTAATACAAATAAAACAACTAATAAAAGAAGAAAATTAATTTGTGGTACGTTTTTACTTCGAAACATAAAAGACTAAGTTTTTCTCCCTGGACCTTATACCTTCAATTAAATATTTGCAATCTAAAATATCTGGTTAAATCAATGTAACCTTAGGTTTTCTTTTTCAAAGAAAATATTCATAAATTATCTTTTTTAGATATTCCTTGTTTTCAAAGGAACACTTTGTTCCAGGAATTTACGAAGCTTGAAAAAATCCTCGTGGAATGGATAAAATCACGTCTAGCACCTCGAAAATAAAACAATATTGTACTTAGCTTAACAATGACGTCTTTTACTTTTGGGAATACTTGAAAGCGACATTTTCTTTGCAATTTGTACGCCGCATTCAGCTAATAAGGTTTGCACTTAGCATGTTGCTGTACCGGATAGAGAGCCAGACAGACAGACAAAAATTCTAAAAATTGTATTTCCAAATCTGCGGGTCTGAATTAGCCCACCTGGTTTTTGCAAAATTTTAACGCTTTGTACACTCGAATCATTTACAGATTTTTTATAATATAAATAGATAACACCCTTTGTGAGACCATTTAAGCCAAAAAAGATGATACTGACATATGTCACTGCCATTTTATATATTTTAGAAAATGTTTCGTAATTTATCTGCATGTGTTGTCTTAGGATTTAGTGAGGAGCAATTAATCAATTTTTAGACAAGGGTCGCATCTTCCGAGAGGATTGGGATCAACTGGACAGATCTAGGAAGCTTCCGTAAAATATTACTTTTTTATTGTATTTATTCATACGAGTATAAATAGTGAGTGTGTATAGTTAGAATCAGTGATAGATCAGTGTAAAAGTTAGTATCACCAAATAAGAAAGGGATGATTTCCACGAAACGACTCGCATCGCATCGGATCGGTACGGTTTTCACAATCTTTAAACAATATTCAATCGTGCTCACAGTATTTACAGTCCATACCAAGCAGTTCTTATCGTGTAAGAACGGAGAAATAATACAATTCCTGCGGCCGGGCGGCCTGTCGTAAGAGGCCACACAACAACCCACAGCCAGGTGGTAGGGCATTTGCCCGACTGGCTGGCTACCAGCCCTGGTCTAGAGCATATCGCCACAACAACTTTGAGTTGTGTTCCGGCATTAATGACCAGGTTCCAGTCTCCCTTAAGAACGCATTTGTAGCACCTTGAGTGTTGCATACGTCCGTAGACGGTGGTAACCGTTTCCATCAAGTGGGCCGTCTACCTGTATGCTGAACTCTATATCTTAACTATCTAATAAAAAAAACTTCACAGCCGCTTGACAGCGGGCCTCTTCCGCAACACGCGATCATAGCCGAAAGTATGCTACGACGTCCGATCGCCTGACGTCGTATCCGATCGGATCCTTTTGGCTGTCATCGTGTATAGTCCTTTAAATTAGAACACGTCAACACGATAGAATGAAACTATTTGACTAGGCGCAGACTGTTATAATCGTCCGTTGAAAGGATATAACAAAAATATAAGGATGTTATGGCCTTGAATCATGTTTCCATCGTGTTTTGCTCCACAGTTCATTTCCGTCCTCTGTCCTGATCGGACCTCTGTTTCTGGAACTCAATCTCTGTTCGAATTTCTATTCCGTGTTTAAACCAATGTCAATTCTATTCAAATGTATATATTTTAAACTGATTATATTTAAACAGTGTCAATTTGGAAAAGCTTTTTTAAAACGCTCTCCGGAGCTTCCGAATAACAGTTCGCAAGCGACGCGATCGTCTATCGCCACTTCCGTTCATATCCTTTCCGATCCCAAGCGATGTGAGCCGTTTGGTGAAAATCAACCATTAGAGTGTGTATAATCGAGGAGGATTAAAGGTGTATATCAGCAAAGTATTAATTGTAGATTAGAGCTTGTAAAGTAGTGGCTAAGGTAGGCAATAAGCACTATTAAATAACCATAAACGCGAATCGTAAGCCAGACTGGTGTATTATTTACCTCGGCATATCCCGCCAGCGCTTCCTATACGTCCCTACCTACCGAGGGCATTATCGGAGACCCGCTACTATTCTTTATAATCTGTGTGTTTGTCTGTCGATTATTATTTACCGTTAAAATACACCACTTTACCCTTGCCGTGTATGAATTCAACAATACGGTATTTATATTTATTCATGCTAACTAAATACAGATTGTTATAGTAGCGTGAACTTAAGATTATGTATTAAGCGTGACAGTGTTACATTAATCATATACTAGCGGTTCTGGCAGACCTTGTTCTGCGCTAAAAAATAAAATTGTAGAACCCTATTCCAGCGCTATCGGCCGGTTCTACCATTCCCGGACCCACTCAAACACTAATTTCTTTACATCTTGGGTTACATTATTGAAGTTTTAGTAGGGATCCCTAATTTTTTCTATTAATAAATATAGCCTATATTAATCTGGAATAATAAAGGTTTCTAATGGTGAAAGTATTTTTGAAATCGGTTTAGTAGTTTTTGAATTTATACGTTACAAACAAAAATACAAATCTTTCCTCTTTATAACATTGTAAAGAAAAAATAATTAAGGTGTTATTCAGTACTTTATTCAAGTACCTATTAACTTACGTCAGTAATGATGATGATGATAATGATATCGCCAGAAAGTGAAATTTTAATACTTTCTGTGACTGGAATTGTAACGATATGTCGTTATTACTTTCCAAATGTCGTCTTATAGGATTACAATAATAAGTATAAATTTTGTACTTCATTAACTTTAGTGATGTGACACATTTCCATCGATACTTTAGTTAATATCCTGTAGTATGAGTAACTCGCAGTAAAACTACATGCTGTTGCGTCGACGAGTGGTATATATATTTTTTAACACTAGCTGACTCGCTCCCACTTCGCTGGGCGTCATTAAAAAATACACACGCAACGTTTACGTTACAATTTGCGTTGTATTAAATTGTTTCGAAATTTTTATTCCTCTTATTCCTCTACAAAACAAAACTAATTTATCGCAAGACTATAATATCAGTAAACATTTCACTTTGTTCAGAATTATTCATTATGGTCATTCTGTCACACAAATCTACATGTTCGCTGACTCTGCTTCATTTTTTAAGAATAAACTTTTACTACTTTTTTACTACTTGGATACTAGTTTGAGCTCATCGCTAAATACTTTGTAACTTTCTTATCAATTATCTTATCCATGTTTTATTTGCATATATGATATATAGTATTAAACCATGCACCTTTTTAATCACTGAATGCTAAAATTATGTCAAAATTGATATTCAGTTTGCAGTTAAAATAAAAAGTACCTATATAGAAAGTATTCATTTTGTCTATTCTAATTTTGTTTTCTATCAAAGGATTTAAGACACCATTTTGAGTATAAAAGTATCATTATAACCAGTCTCAAAGAAAGGTACACCGTTCAAGATTTGATTACTAAAGATTTGATAGAAATAAATGAAATTCTATCCCTTTTATGTCTGAATCTAATTAACATTTTCATTGTTGAATGTATTTTGTCATAATCCAATTTAAATTTGAATTGAGCCACTAGAACGTCCATTGTTTTGTTGACAGCGAAATAATTGAGTTTTCGGCCAAATAAGTACAGGTGCTGAACGTTTTGCCGTTGGACTTAATTTAATATCAATTGATGTTAGGTAGCGGTCATATTGATAAAAATATGTTTTGTAACAGCCATTCTGTCAAAACGAGTTTATGTAAATTTATAATGTGCAAAAAACTGAGTGCAAGGTCTTTAAAGCGGGTTCTAAGTGTCCTAGTTTTGTTCATACGGTGAGGTTCAATGGCGCACCGATTAATAGAGTAAATCAATTTAAATATCTTGGGCATTTGGTTAGCGACGACCTTAGAAATGATGCAGATTTAGAGAGTAAGCGTAGAGCATTGTCAGCCTGGATAAACATGCTAGCTCGCTGATTCGATGGATGCACGGATGCAGTAAAACTATATTATTTAAAGCTGTACATTTATGTATTCGGTGAGTTTGTGATTCGTGTTTGCTCAACTGTCTTACAATGTCCGTGTGCAATATAATACATTCAGGGCGTCATTGCGGCGGCATTCCTGAAGTACATCCGGTGTGTCTGAGTACGCGGGAGCATCAACAGCATCCTGCACGTAATAGCCAATAAACACGATAGTTCTCTGATGTTGGTATTCAGGCAAAGGACCAAATATTTATTTTCTGTAACAGAGTTTTAAGTCAACAGTGGATTGGTTTGAAATTGTATTTTTTTTTTAACTCCCGAGGTGGTCCTATAGATCACAAGGAAATATACACCGAAGAGAATACAAATTTGTATACACATGCCAGTTGTACAATTTCTACAGTTGCTTAATTATATTTATTTCTTAAGCTGTTGAAGTATTTGCGAATCTAAAAAGTTTTTTAACACAACATAACTGACAGCACTAAAAACAAAAAAACAAATATTTATCCGACTTCTTTCTACAACAGCTAAAAGTCGGTTTCGAGTAAAACATGAAAGAACAACCAAGAATTTACAAAATATAGTCATTTTTATGTTTTACTTGACACCGACTTCTAGATGTAGAAATAAGTCGGCTAAATATTATTTTTTTGGTGTTAGTGTGAAGTCAGTTTTATATTTGTTAAAAATCTTATTCCATAACAGGGTCAATATCGATATTATATATTATCGACATTTTAGTCACAACACTAAATCCATACGTCGTCAAACTAGTTAATGATAAGGGACGGCTAAAGTATGTAATTTTGTGGTATATTCTTTGGACCATATCGACATAATTCGCTTCACACGGTTTTTCGACATTTCCTTACAATGAATTAGTTTCTTATACGCGATCAGTGTAGCGTGATTTTTTGATGAAGAACTAAATATGTTTTATTATATATGTGTTTATCGATAAATTGTGTGCTATACTATTAAGTGTTACAACACTAAAATCTGTAAGTTGCATGTGATCTTTATTACTCGTATAATGCAAAAGAATATATTGATTAAATTATTTAAATAAAAAAATATCAAGAACTAAGTCACCATATAAAATAGTCTTTCACCTTAGGGGTCATCTATAAATTACGTAACGTTAAGAGTGTCGACGAAAGATAACATTGTGTGACAAGGGGTGGGAGGAGGGTCCTCAATTTTGTGACGTCACAGTTCAAAATCTTATACTGATATATAAAGCTGTAAAGTTTGTTTGATTGAACGCTCTAATCTCAGGAAATAATGTTCTGATTTGAAAAATTCTTTCGGTGTTAGATTTATTTAAGAAGGCAATGGGTTATATATCAGCTAAAACCAATAGGAGCGGAGCACTAATGAAGAATGTTTACATACATATATACATACATACATAACTTCACGCCAGGTCCCTTGCGGGTAGGCACAAACGACAGAGCGCCATTCAGACTTATTCTTACACACCTCACTTGCTTCTTTGACATTTATAGCTCTTGTCATGCACGCTCGTCTGTTCTTAAGGCTCCTAAAATCACCTTCTGCTAGTAACCAGATACAATATAATTATAATTTTGACAGAAATATTTTACTGTGCAGGCTGTAAGGTTATGGAATGCATTACCAATCCGATGCTATTTTCGACGATTGACAGCAATTTTTTAGAATCAAACCTGCGCTACTGTTTATCCCGGGAATCCAATGGGATTTTTTTGGGAATGATTTGAAATGGCCTGATCTCGAACTGTTTGCCATATTGGCAATAAAAATAATTATCCGTGTAGGAACGGAGAAAGAATACGATTTCCTGCGGCCGGGCGGCCTGTCATGAGAGGCGACAAAACAACCCACAGCCGGGTGGTAGGGTATTTGGCTTGATGGCTACTACCCCTGGTTTGGAGCATGCCGCCATAATAACACCAGTTGTGTTCCGGCATTAGTGACCAGGTTCCAGTCACGTATTGGAGAGCAGCAGCGCATTTGTAGTAGCATCTTTGGTGTTGCAAGTGTCTATAGGCAATACTAACCGCTTTCCATCACGTGTGCCGTCTGCCTGTCTGCTGAACTCGTGCAATAAAAATAAATAAATAAAAACTGCATTACTGAAAGCTCATAAGTTTCAGAAATAAAGTGCTTATAACCCACAGCCATAATCGTAAATAGCGATAACTAAATTTATGTTTACTGCTGAAGAGCATGTGGTAGCTTAATGTTACTTGGCTAAACCTAAAGCCACAACTTTATTCTCTATGGAATAATTATGCAAATCTTCAATATGGCGGACGCTGCTCGCCATTTTAACTCGGGCTATGAAAAGGCACCTTATTAAGAGCACCGAACACGACGAACCGATTAAATTTTTAACCGACTTTAAAAAGGATGAGGTTCTCAACTTTATGGGTACTTATTTATATATGTACACCGATTATGCTGAGATTTATGATACGATTTACGTGATTCTTTTTTAGTGATGCGGAATAGTTGCTATTTGGTCCCCTTAAAAAGTAACATAGTTTGGCCCATTATTTTTTATTTTATGAACATTTTTTATGAAAGTATTCCGTTCCCGTTTCTTGGGACCTATATTTTTTAAGGCGCGCGGCAGCTTTCGTAGGCCATAGCCAGACACTTAAAAAATAACAAATAAAAAAAACTTCTCTTAAAAAACCGACTTCAATAACTAATAAGTATATAATAACTTAATATAGATTTTGACTAAGATTTATTTAGTTTATTAAGAGACAAAATAATACAAAATTTTCTACATCTTGAAGTCGGCGTCGAGCAAACCATAAAAATTACCATATACACTGTTATAACAACCAAATATTGCAACATATTATAATTTTTGAGGTTTACTTAATTAAAAATTTGGCTAAAGTAATTCATTTATAAACCACTGTCCATTCTACGTACTTCGTGTATCTGTGTTATGAGAACTGATTTTACCATATACAGCGCATCTTTCACAGATAGTATGATAAGTTTATGTCACTCATTTTAATTATATCTACATAAAATTGACGTGTAATAATGTCATCAATAAAAAAATTTCTGCGTATTATTGTTAAATTCAGATACTAAATACACAAAACGAAGCGTCTCGTTTCTCTGTGCCCAGTTACATTGATATTACTGCAAGCAGTTACTAATCCTTTGCAGGTGTCTTAAAACCCTCTTTGTTCATACCGCTGTAAGCCGTAATGAATCCTTCTTTCCTCAGTTGGTATTTCATGCGAATACTTGGCATTTAGGATGTTAATTTTATAAATAGTTGATAGTTGGTAAGTTACGAAACTGGCCAGTTGTGTTTGACAACGAACGGGTGTTACTTAGTGCAGTTTTGGAGCAAGTTTCTTTTAAGACGAGCTGTGCGATTAAATGATACGATTTTTTGCCCTACGGTTTAGTTTTATTGTATTCGGCTATACTTTGTGATAATTCCAACAACATTTTAGAATTTACATCCCACGAATTCGTAACAATATCTAACGAACATGATGTACGTAGTATAATATAGGGCTTATGCTACGCGAGAGCCCTTTAAGATTATGTGACAAATTGTTGACGAAACGACGTCAGAAAGGAGTTGAGTAGTCGGCATCTCCTATTTTCACGACGAATAATAAATCTCACAAAATTAAGACGATCGTAACAAATTGCTTTTCCGTGTAACGATTTATATTGTAGGCATTTTGCGTTTACTTTTTTATTTTTATAGGCTAGAACGCTTTTAGTGAATGAATTATTAAGTATTATTCGGCCAATTTCGATGGCCCTTTTAGGAAAAACTTGTGTGCGATAATTTTATATTGTGCTTTTGGGTTCTGTAGGCATTTTGGCAGAATACGGACAACTGCCAAAAGTCATACCAATGTGTTGACGCTCTCTAAAGAGAGACTGGAGTGTATTATCCTGGAACAACTCAAGATTGCCTCTTGTCTTCCCACTTTCACTAGACCCATAGGTTTGCTGGAAGAAAACTCTTTTTAGGGTTAAGCTCGCCTTTGTACATCACCATTATTTTTTCTTTTATTTGTAACTATTTTGTGTACAATAAAGAATAAAGATTGTTATGGCGATATACTTTAGACCAGGGGTGGTAGCCATCCAATCGGGCAAATGTCCTACCACCTGGCTGTGATTGTTTTGTAGCCTCTTACGACAGGCCGCCCGGCCGCAGGAAATTGTATGCTTTCTCCGCGTTACTCCACGTATAAAATACATACTGTGGCGAACGATGGTGGAACCATCCAGACAGTTTTAGAACTTTTGGAAAGTACTAGATCAATCTAGAAGGAAAAGACAAGGACGGATATATTTAGAAAGAGATAAACAATAAACGAAAGAAAGAGATAGATAGATGTTAGAAAGGGATAGATGTATAAACGAAAGTTCCCGAACAGAAGGTTCGGGAAGGAAGAGACAGAGATAGATAGTGGGGTTCTAGAAAATTCTCCCGGGTATATAAACAGTGTAAGGCAGTTTTTAGAGTTGAGAGTTGAGTTTAAAGTTGAGTTCAGTACAAGACGGTGAAACGACAAGTGCGATACTAAAGAGTTATTAGAGTGGTGAATTTAGTGACAAGTTTGGTGGACAGATACGTGAAGGAGTTGTGTAACGAAGTTCGAGAGAGGAACCAGAAGCGAGCTACACGAGATAATATTGGAGGTGGTCTGCGCAATATCGGCGACGATATTGAGGGTGTGACAACTTATCGTCGGGACTGTGCATCGTTGGTCGTGCGTATAGGGGCAACCCTGCAGAGAGGTACTACGTGCGGCTGTGTAAGTCAATAAAAGTTTTTAAACTAAAAACTGGTGTTTTCTTCCAATCCATAAGTGCGTAATCCCGCTCGCACGTAACAATACATACATAAATAACTTCACGCCAGGTCCCCTGCGAGGTAGGCATGAACAACAGAGCGCCATTCAGGCTTATTCTTACATACCTCACTTGCTTCTTTGACATTCATAACTCTTGTCATTCATGCTCGTCTGTTCTTAAGGCTCCTGACATCGGACGGATAAAATATATAAAAAATATTTTAAACAATATGAAAGCTTCTTCGCTACGTATCGTTATACTTACTGCATTGTTATGGGAAAATAATATATTATAGAATTAATAGACCGTCAAGACCGTATGTCGGTCTGTATGTTTTGTGGTTTAGTGTCCGTTTATTGCAGGACATTACACGGTCTAATGGAGCACGAATGTCGACAGTAAACTGCGGAACATTTACGTATTAAATATTTATTCAACACTAACGTTTGCCCGCGGCTTTATTCACGGTAAATAATCTGACATAAAAAGTAGCCTACAAATTTCGGACTAATCTATCTCTGTGTCAATTTCATCCAGATGCGTTCAGTCATTCTCGAGTGATTGAGCTATAAGCATCTATCCAAACTATTAAATTGAATCAAGTTTAATTTATTACAATACCTAACCAATCTATGCTATCTATACTAATATTATAAATTTGTATTCTTGTATGTTTGGAACGAATAAGCTCAAAACCACTGGACCGATTTCAATATTTTTTTACGATTAGAATGCTACAACACCCTGAGTAGCACAGGATAGAATAGAATAGAATATACTTTATTGCATAACATTAAGATACAATTCAAGAAGGTGAAGTACAGAAGACAATAGGCGGTCTTATCACGAAAAGAAATTTCTTCCAAAAAACCTTATATATGATGGATTCGAGAAAAATTGTGTAACATGTGAGTTTTGCAATATAACTAGAATAAAAAACTATACATATAATATTTCGTAATGACAAGTATAATAGACATAGAAAATCGTTACATATTTACTTACCTACTTACTCCGTTGGCTCAGAGACCCAGTGGGTCTTGGCCTCCGAAACAAGAACATGCCATTTTCCCCTGTCCTCTTCAGCGATATTTGGGACGACCGACCGGCCACCGACCTACCGGTCGTCCCAAATATGCTTTCCTCACCCTGCGATCCTCTCTCATCAGTTCTACGAGACCAAGCCATTGACGAGATTCTCAATTTCGAGGTTGGTTCGGACTATTTACCTACTATCCTCTCTCTTTGTTGGACCCAGAATCTGCACCTAATGGCTCTTTACATAATAAGACTATGTTTTAACGGTTTTAAGCGTGGTAATTTATTTTATTTTTCATTATTCCGACGTTTCGGCCATTTTTCTGTAGCCGTGATCATGGAAGACAATTGTCAACGAGTACTGTTGGTTTTATTTAGCTTACCGCCAACTTATTCATTTTAATTATTTAGTTTAATTTGTTTATGGTTATCATTTACTCTATGGGAGCCTAATCTAACTTACCACCGCGTCGCAACATGTTGTGGCTTGAAGAGAAGAAGCGGCGCAAGAAACCCTTCAGCAAACATGCCCAGCTCTAATATTGAATATATATATATATATGTTAGGGTGGTCGTTAAAAATTAAATTTCTTGCGACGCCCCTTAAAAAGCTTCCTTTTAATGAAAAAATACTGGGATTTTTTTTATATTTTTAAGTCGAGACAACACGTGCCTCAAGACGATTCAAGTAATTTTTGGTAATATCATGTTTTTTCAGGAACTTCTTCATACTTAGAAGTAATAATTATTTTAAGATTGGAAAGTGTTAAGTGTTGTGTGTTCGTATTATATTCTCAGTGATGAATTTCAATTATAGTTTCAGAAAAGTTTAAATTCTTCGTGATTCAAGCTTATCTTTCAATTTTTCTTATATTTTAGTTTTAACTTAATCGTCTTGAGGCACGTGATGTCTTGACTTGAAAAAATTATAAAAAAATCCCAGTGTTTTTTTCATTAAAAGGAAGCTTTTTAGGGGGCGTCGCAAGAAATTCAATTTTTAACGACCACCCTAATATATATGTGTATATAATATATTAAAATAAATGAAAGTGAAAATAAAGATAAATTATCAATCAAGTTGGTTTGTGTTCTGATGCACGTGTTAGCAGGAAGAATAATAATATCTGAAACATTATAATCAAAAGTTTATTACACTAGAATTATTACAATATTAATACAGCACAATAATACACAGAAATATTAAGACAACTCCAAGAGTTGTCTCCACGCTTGTCAGGTGTCGAGCATCAATTTGCCCTTAAAGAATACTGCCATTATCCAACAGTAGTTATTGAACACAATATACTATGGGCCTCTTGCTCAACAGAGCTTTCGCTGTTCAACCGATGAACGTAGACTATCGTTGTAGACTAGGTGTAGACTGGTTGAAGACTCGCCCCCCTCTGCCCGAACACAGAGTATTTATAAGATCCTCGTAGTGCGTCTGCAGCGACACCATCCTGTAATACTTTGGCGCCACTTCACTTCCATCGTAACACCAACTTCCACCATCCGTATAACTTCCAACTTCCGTTTACTCCATTTTAGATATCTGTTGGCTTGATAATAAATACACCTACGTTGACATCTCGTTATACGACTTCCGATTACTACATTAATGAATATTCTATCCGGTTATTGACCACTTCCGTCATATGGTTACTTTAATAAATACGATTCTAACACACGCCGAAAGAGCTCATAGTGTCTTGAGGTCTGGCAGTTTTTACTTGTTTGGAAAAATAAACCTTTATACTCTTACATGCCTACAGAAGGTGAATGCACACCTGCCTGCCATAAATCGTGGTTTATTACCTTTCCCGCATTTGGACTTCTTTTGTTTACTTTGTGTGTAAAATTTGTAATCAAGAAAAACATTCTATTGTTACTGTACTTGTTTTATAGCAGGCATTAGGCAGGTGTGCCGAACTGATTGAATCCGATCTATGCGGGCTGGTAGCCATATTGTATCGGTGGAGCAATGGCCCGATGGAGAGATCGGCAGTCAAGCGACGATTACGATACGAGCAAGACGTACATTCGATAAGCGATATAGTAACGGATTTGTCGCGTGTTATTGAATTATGCAGTTTGTACTGGTTACGTCTAGTTATATTTGTACCTGTGTTATACGTGTTTGTATAGTGCTAATAAACTCTATAGTAATTACAATGACATTTAAATTTGAGTCCCATGCTCGTAACAATACAGAATATAGTAATAAGATATACACTTCGTGCTATTGTATGAAGAAGAGCGATTAAAATTAAGACATAATGTTAAAATGTAAAACAAGCAACCACTTGGCACCCGACAAGAGAACATTAAATGCAAATTTTATAAAAGAAACCTGCATTTACTTGTTAATGTTTACGATAAGTGCAAGACTGAGGTATGTTTTAAAGATCTGAATACGTTAATGACGATGTAGTGAGAGCTATCATACAATTGAAAGCGTTTGAGTATGTAGAGTTATTTTAAAAGTAAACGTTTTGGCAAAAGAGGCATACTTGTGATATCATCACGTCTGTTTGTCTTTCCATGTTTATCGTAATACTATGCCATATTTTTAGAAATCAATATTTTGATCTAGTAGCATCTCGCCTCTCGCCTCTCGCCTCTCGCCTCTCGCCTCTCGCCTCTCGCCTCTCGCCTCTCGCCTCGCCTCTCGCCTCTCGCCTCTCGCCTTTCGTCTCTCGCCTCTCGCCTCTCACCTCTCGCCTCTCGCTACTCATCACTCGCCACTCGCCTCTCGCCACTTGCCTCTCACTTGTCGCCTCTCGTGTCTCGCCTCTCGCTACTCATCACTCGCCACTCGCCTCTCGCCACTTGCCTCTCACTTGTCGCTTCTCGTATCTCGCCTCTCGCCACTCGTCACTAGCCACTCGCCACTCGTCACTCACCAGTCGCCTCCTTCCTATCATGTCTCGCCTTTCGTCTCTCTCCTCTCTCCTCTCTCCTCTCTCCTATCGCCTATCGCCTCTCGCCTCTCGCTACTCATCACTCGCCACTCGCCTCTCGCCACTTGCCTCTCACTTGTCGCTTCTCGTATCTCACCTCTCGCCACTCGTCACTAGCCACACGTCACTAGTCACTCGCCACTCGTCTCTCGTCTCTCGTGTCGCGATCTCTCTATCACCTCTCGCCTCTCGCCTCTCACCTCTCGTTACTCGTCACTCGCCTCTCGATCTCTCTATCACCTTTCGCCTTTCGTCTCTCATCTCTCGCCTCTCGCCTCTCGCCTCTCGCCTCTCGCCTCTCGCCTCTCGCCTCTCGCCTCTCGCCTCTCGCCTCTCGCCTCTCGCCTCTCGCCTCTCGCCTCTCGCCTCTCGCCTCTCGCCACTCGTCACTCGCCACTCGTCCATCGTCTCTCGTCTCTCGATCTCTCTATAACCTCTCGCCTCTCGCCTCTCACCTCTCGTTACTCGTCACTCGCCTCTCGCTTCTCGCCTCTCGCCTCTCGCCTCTCGCCTCTCGCCTCTCGCCTCTCGCCTCTCGCCGCTCTCGCTCTCACCTTTCGCCTCTCGCCTCTCGCCACTCGTCTCTCGATCTCTCTATCACCTCTCGCCTTTCGTCTCTCATCTCTCGCCTCTCGCCTCTCGTGTCTCGCCTCTGACTCTTGCCTATCACCTATCGCCTGTCGCTTCTTGCCACTTCTCACTCGTCATACGTCACTCGCCGCTTGTCTCCCGCCACTCGGCTATCGCATCTCGCCTCTCGCCTATCGCCTCTCGTCTATTGCCTGTTGCCTCCCGCCAATTCTTACTCGTCACTCGCCACTCGCCTCTCGCCACTCGTCACTAGTCACACGTCACTAGTCACTCGCCACTCGTCTCTCGTCTCTCGTGTCGCGATCTCTCTATCACCTCTCGCCTCTCGCCTCTCGCCTCTCGTCTCTCGCCTCTCGTCTCTCGTCTCTCGCTTCTCGCTTCTCGCCTCTCGCCTCTCACCTCTCGCCTCTCGCCTCTCGCCTCTCGCCACTCGTCTCTCGATCTCTCTATCACCTCTCGCTTTTCGTCTCTCATCTCTCGCCTCTCGCCTCTCGTGTCTCGCCTCTGACTCTTGCCTATCACCTATCGCCTGTCGCTTCTTGCCACTTCTCACTCGTCATACGTCACTCGCCGCTTGTCTCCCGCCACTCGGCTATCGCATCTCGCCTCTCGCCTATCGCCTCTCGTCTATTGCCTGTTGCATCCCGCCACTTCTTACTCGCCTCTCGCCTCTCGCCTCTCGCCTCTCACCTCTCGTTACTCGTCACTTGCCTCTCGCCTCTCGCTTCTCGCCTCTCGCCTCTCGCCTATCACCCCTCGTCTATTGCCTGTCGCCTCCCACCACTCCTTACTGGTCACTCGCCACTCGCCTCTCGCCACTCGTCACTAGTCACTAGTCACATGTCACTAGTCACTCGCCACTCGTCTCTCGTCTCTCGATCTCTCTATCACCTATCGCCTTTCGTCTCTCATCTCTCGTCTCTCGCCTCTCGTCTCTCGTCTCTCGATCTCTCTATAACCTCTCGCCTCTCGCCTCTCACCTCTCGTTACTCGTCACTCGCCTCTCGCCTCTCGCCTCTCGCCTGTCGCCTCTCGCCTCTCGCCTCTCGCCTCTCGCCTCTCGCCTCTCGCCTCTCACCTCTCGTTACTCGTCACTTGCCTCTCGCCTCTCGTCTATTGCCTGTTGCCTCCCGCCACTTCTTACTCGCCACTCGCCACTCGCCTCTCGCCACTCGTCACTAGTCACACGTCACTAGTCACTCGCCACTCGTCTCTCGTCTCTCGGTCTCTCTATCACCTATCGCCTTTCGTCTCTCATCTCTCGTCTCTCGCCTCTCGCCTCTCGTCTCTCACCTCTCGCCTCTCGCCTCTCGCCTCTCGTCTCTCGTCGCTCACTTCTCGCCTCTCGCCTCTCACCTCTCGTCTCTCGTCTCTCGATCTCTCTATCACCTCTCGCCTCTCGCCTCTCGCCTCTCGCCTCTCGCCTCTCGCCTCTCGCCTCTCGCCTCTCGCCTATCACCCCTCGTCTATTGCCTGTCGCCTCCCACCACTCCTTACTGGTCACTCGCCACTCGCCACTCGTCACTAGTCACTAGTCACATGTCACTAGTCACTCGCCACTCGTCTCTCGTCTCTCGATCTCTCTATCACCTATCGCCTTTCGTCTCTCATCTCTCGTCTCTCGCCTCTCGCCTCTCGCCTCTCGCCTCTCGCCTCTCGCCTCTCGCCTCTCGCCTCTCACCTCTCGCCTCTCGCCTCTCACCTCTCGTTTCTCGTCACTTGCCTCTCGCCTCTCGCCTCTCGCCTCTCGCCTGTCGCCTCTCGCCTCTCGCCTCTCGCCTCTCGCCTCTCTTCTCTCGCCTCTCGCCTCTGGCCTTTCACCTCTCGCCTCTCGCCTCTCGATCTCTCTATCACCTATCGCCTTTCGTCTCTCGTCTCTCGTCTCTCGTCTCTCTATCTCTCTATCACCTCTCGTCTTTCGTCTCTCATCTCTCGTCTCTCGCCTCTTGTGTCTCGCCTCTGACTCTTGCCTATCACCTATCGCCTGTGGCTTCTTGCCACTTCTCACTTGTCATACGTCACTTGCCGCTTGTCTCCCGCCACTCGGCTATCGCATCTCACCTCTCGCCTCTCGCCTCTCGTCACTCGCCTCTCGTCACTCGTCTCTCGTCTCTCGTCTCTCGCCTCTCGCCTCTCGCCTCTCGCCTCTCGCCTCTCGCCTCTCGCCTCTCGCCTCTCGCCTCTCGCCTCTCGCCTCTCGCCTCTCTTCTCTCGCCTCTCGCCTCTGGCCTTTCACCTCTCGCCTCTCGCCTCTCGATCTCTCTATCACCTATCGCCTTTCGTCTCTCATCTCTCGTCTCTCGCCTCTCGCCTCTCACCTCTCGCCTCACGCCTCTCGCCTCTCGCCTCTCGCCTCTCGCCTCTCGTCTCTCGTCTCTCGCTTCTCGCCTCTCGCCTCTCACCTCTCGTCTCTCGTCTCTCGTCTCTCGATCTCTCTATCACCTCTCGCCTCTCGCCTCGCGCCTCTCGCCTCTCGCCTCTCACCTCTCGCCTCTCGCCTCTCACCTCTCGTTACTCGTCACTTGCCTCTCGCCTCTCGCTTCTCGCCTCTCGCTTCTCGCCTCTCGCCTCTCGCCTCTCGCCTCTAGCCTCTCGCCTCTCGCCTCTCGCCTCTCGCCTCTCGCCTCTCGCCTCTCGCCTCTCACCTCTCGCCTCTCGCCTCTCGCCTCTCGCCTCTCGTCACTCGTCTCTCGCCTCTCGTCTCTCGTCTCTCGTCTCTCGATCTCTCTATCACCTCTCGTCTTTCGTCTCTCATCTCTCGTCTCTCGCCTCTTGTGTCTCGCCTCTGACTCTTGCCTATCACCTATCGCCTGTCGCTTCTTGCCACTTCTCACTTGTCATACGTCACTTGCCGCTTGTCTCCCGCCACTCGGCTATCGCATCTCGCCTCTCGCCTCTCGCCTATCGCCTCTCGTCTATTGCCTGTCGCCTCCCGCCACTCCTTACTCGCCTCTCGTCACTCGTCTCTCGCCACTCGTCACTCGCCACTCGTCTCTCGTCTCTCGTCTCTCGTCTCTCGTCTCTCGATCTCTCTATAACCTCTCGCCTCTCGCCTCTCACCTCTCGTTACTCGTCACTCGCCTCTCGCCTCTCGCTTCTCGCCTCTCGCCTCTCGTCTATTGCCTGTCGCCTCCCGCCACTCCTTACTCGCCACTCGCCACTCGCCTCTCGGCACTCGTCACTAGTCACACGTTACTAGTCACTCGCCACTCGTCTCTCGTCTCTTGTCTCTCGCTCTCTCTGTCACCTCTCGCCTTTCGTCTCTCATCTCTCGTCTCTCGCCTCTCGTCACTCGCCTCTCACCTCTCGCCTCTCGCATCTCGCCTCTCGCCTATCACCTCTCGTCTATTGCCTGTCGCCTCCCACCACTCCTTACTGGTCACTCGCCACTCGCCTCTCGCCACTCGTCACTAGTCACACGTCACTAGTCACACGTCACTAGTCACACGTCACTAGTCACATGTCACTAGTCACTCGCCACTCGTCTCTCGTCTCTCGTCTCTCGATCTCTCTATCGCCTCTCGCCACTCGTCACTCGCCACCCACCACTCGCCTTTCGTCTCTCGCCTATCACTACTCGCCTATCGCCTTCGCTTCTCGCCCCTCGCCTCTCGCCTCTCGCCTCTCGCCTCTGCATATTGGAAAGTGCCTATTTGTAGTCAGTTTTAAAGATGGAAGTAGGAAAACGGGCATCGTAGGAAGAAAATTGTAATGACCAGTGGAAACTGAACTACCTTCAAAAGCACGCTCTGAATTTTTCATGCTGACTTTTATGAAATTGTTTCATTCTGTACTTCAAAATATTCTACGAGAGTGCAGATTAAGGCTGCGATTCTCACCAACAATGAAATTTTGTAATTTTTTTACTTACTTTTAATAATATTAGATATTTTTTGAACGTCGAATACTGCACACGAATATTTTTGGCATTATAAGATCAGGAGGCCTAAAACGGTCAGTTTTGAAGAATCGCTTATTATATTGACACGTAGCTAAGTATACTGGTGTAAAACAAAGTATATATATGATTCGACTTTTAGATAATTGTCATATTTGCAAGACAAGTCTGAACGTAATCGTTAAAAGCCCCTGAACATTTCACGTTAATAATTTATGTATTTAATTTGTTTGGGAAACATGCAATAATTAATATTCATAAATATAAAACACAAAATGAATACATATATCAATCAAGTTTCTACTAATTAATTGACTAACTATTAATTCCAATAATTAAGTAATGCCATATATATATTAATACTACGAATATAATTGTACTCTCGTATTCTAATTAACATAGAGTTTTTAAATGCTAATTAATATAAAATAATTATGAAAGTATTAAAAAATACATAAAACATTGTAGTTTATGAGTTAACATGCATTAAACATATTTTTACTGCTTCTAATATGATGTTTAAAAACATATTTTCTGAATAATTTCAACTACTGCAGGCTTGATGTCTGCTGGCAAAAATACCTCAAGACAGTCGGAACAAATGTGTAATAACCATACTGCTTCTTATAAATCTCTATATTATAGACCCAAGTTAGGTTAGCTTAAGATTGTAAAATAATTTACCAATGGTCATACAGTTAAGGATGCTGAAGAAAGTGAAAGCGAAATAAATATAACTAGACATTATTAGTACAAACTGCACAATTCAATAACACGTGCAAAGTCCGTCACTATATCGCTCATCGAATGTACGTCTTGCTCGTATTGTAATCCTCGCTTGACTGCCTCCCCCAATTCGGGCATCGTTTTATACTAAACTGTACAATACAACAAAGGACCGCGTTGACTGAGGTTTCCGAGAAACCGTAATCTGCATACCTGCGACCGGTAAACAAGAACTTTTCTAATTGCAAAATTTTAACGCGAGGTAAACAAAAGAACTCCGTATGCGGGAAAGGTAATAAACCAGGTTTTATGGCAGGCAGGTGTAACAATACTAACAAAAATTGTTCTTCTAAATTATTTAAAAATATATTCTGAATATAACCTTGAAAATTCCTCGATAGCCTGAGACTACTTAGTAGCAGCGTTGACTACTTGACTCACTAGGCAATAAATGGTGTTAAGTACGGTTCTGGGTAGGATAGGTCCTTTAGGTACCAGAAAAGGTTTTCTGGACGAAATATTAGGTAAATAAGCACCTATTGTGTGTAATGAAGCGTTACATGCTTAGTTAAGGAATTTACATTACGTATATTTGTCAGCCAATTCTTCCAAATATATCTACTTCTAATTTTAGTATTATTGTTACGAGAATAGTGTTACGAGTTGCGAGACTCGAATTAAAATGCCGTTGGAAATATTATAGAGTTTATTACAACTATACAAACATGTATAACACATGTACAAATATAAAAGAATACAACAAATCCAAACGTAATGCAGAAGGTCGTAATTCAATAAAACGCACAAAGCCCGTCACTAAGTTTCCCGATTGTACACACGCCACGCCTTTATCGTTGTTGTCACTGAACTGCCCCCTCCCTCAATTAGGCCCTCGTTTTATACTGCACCAATGCAATGTACCCGTATCGTAGTCGACTTTAATGAATAAGTAAACAAAAGAAGACGATCATAAAAGAATTACAATCAGATATTCAGGTGGATTTTGTTTTTGTCGGGAGTTGTAACTATAGATAACATGAAAAATGATTGCATAACGGGCTTCTAAAATTTGTGCCTGTTTCTCAGAGTTGCAAAGGAAGAAGTTTAAGATGGCACGAAAATTATGTTACAAGAAGAATGTAGGTACAAGGTATGAATGTTGGTACAATTAAACATAAATGCTTGTGTTTCGTAAAAAGTGGTGTAATTATTAGGACAGGCGTTTTTTTTTATTGTTGGAGTTCAGCAGAGAGGCATACGGCCCTGATTAAAAGCAGTTACAATCGCCTATGGACATTTGGGACATCAAAAGTGCTACAAATGCGTTGCTGCTCTTTTAAGGAAGTCTCTAATCCTGGCCACTAAGGACGAAACACAAATCAAGTTGTTATAACGGCCCAGACCAGCGGTGGTAACCATCCAGACGTATGCCAAAATCGATGATCATGGATCGAAAAAACCTACTGAGCTAATCTCAAATTATTCCAAAAAGCTGAAAGAAATGAGAATGATATCTTATCTCATATCAGAGATACCTTCTACTTATAAATGAAAAAAGGTCTCGCGTCACTACTTTAAAATGTAAAATAAAAGTTTCAAAACGCTGCTCCTTAAACATGTCTACTCTAGAGTATTCCACGAGAGTGCAGACTTAAGGACTTAACTTTTTCAACGTAACACGTTTGTAACGACACGACGACGTGACTAACGTCGGAAAGTTTAGCTTTTTAATACCTACTTACTTCAAATACTGGCTTGCATTGTAGCGATAAAATTTGACAAAATACCTTCTATTTTTTTATTGGTCTGATAGATATGTTTTTGTGAAAATTTCGAATGTTCTGTTTCATATGTCTACAAAATTCAAAGTAGCTATTTGTTCAAAAGATCTTACTATAAAAATTGGTTTGAACTATATTGGTGAAGAGGCATTCCCTCGCGGGTTCAATGTCCTTCAACCCTAGTCAATAACCCTTGTATATTTACAAAGAAAGCATTCACACAGGTGACAGCGTATTAAATTTTTATTTAGGTGCTTCGCTCCCGGAAAATTCCGACTACCCCAATAAATAAAAATCCCATTTTCTGAATGAAAGTAATCTATATCAATTCTCGGGATGGAAACTGCATATGCACCAAAATTGCCACAAAAACAGTTCAGTAGTTTTCGCGTGAAAGCGTAACAGATCTACAGAATTAAACTTGCATTTCCAAAATTATGTATTTTGGATTAAATACTTTTTAGGATTCCGCCACCAAGTGACAAGAAGAGAACAAGTCTGTCACCTCTACGAAAGGGAACAGGAATGAAGAAATAGCACAATTTCCTGCAGCCGGGAGCTTAGCTTAGTTTAGGGCAGTGATTTTCAATCTTTATGAATAAGCGACCCCTTTACAGGTTGAAAAATTTTGGGTCATAAACAGATAAAAGTTAGTAATTTAAAAGACTACGTTTATGTTTTTCTCTATTTTTTTACCTATGTTCATTATTAGGACCTATATTCTACAAAAAGCTGCTGAGCGTAGAAAGTATCTAAGTACGAGGTATAAATTTAAATAGCCTTTTCCCTTTTGCCAACGACCCCCCGAACAAGGCTCTGCAACCCCCCTAGGGGTCGCGATCCACAGGTTGAAAAACACTGGCTTAAGGGGTTGCCTGCAAGATATCGCTTTAAGACATAAGACCGCCCTTTGTTCAACATTTACTGTACTTATTTTTAAGAACATAATTTTTGATAAACAATAAAGTGTTTTCATTCATTCATTCATTACACAGCGCAATGTAGACAGATTAATTAACAGTCGATATACCATCACCCAGAGCAGAAATAAATAATGGTTCACTGGCACGTTAACCTAAGAATAGATTGGCACATTGTAATTAGGGATAAACGGTATATCCAACACCAAATAAGAACAAGGATAATATAACACAGAACTTTCTATAAGGATTTTTGGACTTCTTGTCTCGTCAAGTAGGCATCTTTAATGTGTTTTGGGAGAAAGTGGTCGACCTACACTTATGTGACCACGAGACGATTCGATCGTGAAAGTGGTTTGTGTATATTTCTTGTTTTGACCATCGACCCTTTTAAGAACATTTTAATTGACTTAAAAATATGGTCCAAATGTTATTGTACTATATATTACTTTGAATTATTTTGATGTTTCATATGTGGAATTAATTCTTATTATTAGTCGCCCGTGGTCGAAATTCGACGGCAATACAATTTATTTCAAATATAAGTTTGAACATAAGGTTCTGTTGTCAAAGACTATTTTTTTTTTTTATTGCAGGAGGTCAGCAGACAGGCAGACGGCCTACTTGATGAAGAGCGGTTACCATCGCCTATGGACATTTGCAACACCAAAGATGCTACAAATGCGCTGCTGCCCTCTTAAAGGAGACTGGAACCTGGTCCACTAATGCTGGAACACAGCTCAAGGTTGTTATGGCGACATACTTTGGACCAGGGGTGGTAGCCATCCAGTCGGGCAAATGCCCTACCACCTGGCTGGCTATACTTCTATGATCATTGATTTCGCCACGGCTACACTGTTAATTTGACTTAAACAATATTTTTTTTTAAATTTTAGCATTCTGCAATCCTTCTCTATATAAACTACTAAACTACTAAAGCTTCTGAACACGACTTCGTCCACGTGGCATAGTTGAAAAAAGTAAATTAACATGCCCACTGATTGTGAAACATTCTTCATTGGTGCTCCGCTCCTATTGGTGCTAGCGTGATGATATATAGCCTATAGCCTTCCTCGATAAATGGGCTATCTAAAACTGAAAGAATTTTTCAAATCAGACCAGTAATTTCGGAGATTAGCGCGTTCAAACAAACAAACTCTTTAGCTTTATATATTAGTATATGAGAAGTGTGCGAAATATCATACTCTTCCGTCCGCGCAATTTTTCCTAAGAAACAGGTACAAAGTCGTAATTTGAAATAAATATTTTCTTTCTTTCAAGTTTTTCCTGCGTTTTTGCTTCACGTATTAATATAGGTATATATCGAGAACTTCATAACAAATCGACGTATGCTAAAAATGCTATGTTTTTGTTGTTTACTAAAATCTATGCATGTTACAATTTAGAAAGTCTTACCAGTGTGCACGTGTACCAAAATAGAAGGGTAATCCAAATTTCAGCCTTATACAATCTACTATTATAGTCTTGTTTTATTCACAGTTTTGTCCCCTGTATAAGACTGCATTTTTCTCTATACGTCCATTTGTAATGAAGCCCTCGATATATAGATTACTTAAGCGTATTAAATTTTTTGTATATTTTTTTATAATTATAATAATATTGGTACCTTTTAAGAAATTAATCTCATTATTATTCTACTTTTAGATACATAGATAAATAATAGTTTATTGCACACCAAAATATACAATTACAAAAACAGACCATGCTTACAATATTTTCTAGGTAATACAACAGGCGGCCTTATCGCTCAAAGCGATCTCTTCCAGGCAACCTAAATAACAGAAATTGAATCAGGCGAAATAGCTGGTGCAGGAAAAAGGTAATAGATACACAATAGACAAATACTCAAACTTATTTAACAAATAAATATACAAATACACACATATATACATAGTCATATATATACAATAACACATAAGTAATTATAATAAATAAATGTCTTAGCATGAGTATTCCGCAATTCAGAAATAGCTATTTGTGGACAAATAGTGTTTTCTGAGTAAAATTCTAAATGTTAGTCTTATGTAAATTGCCTGTTTTGTATTCTCTTATCAATTTTCATCAATTTATCAATCTTCCAGTATATTAACTTGATACACTAGGTACGATTATTTCTATCACTCTTTGTAATATACCCGGCCCCAAAGCCATTTTCAGCCACAAATGAAAAGTTCAGACGGGGTTTTTTTTACTCATTTTTACCGAATCCGTAACCTTGTTTAGTTCGAGCATAACCCCCCCAATCGTGGCAGAGGCTTCAGAGAGAACTATGAGAGATGTCACACGTTTCGACACTTACTTGGTTCTGATACGCTGTTGAAACGGGTAATCAATCAATCTTTAGTGGCGAAAAACGTGGGTATATGTATATGCCTATATACATTAATATGTATTTCATAATATAAAGCTTCCAGTGTGTTTTGTCTTTCACAGACGTGTCCATGTCTATAATAACTAAATATTTGAATCATTAATTAGTGCTTTCAAGTAAATTTCTTTACATATGTCAAAAAATTAAAAAGAATTATTAAAGAATAAAATAATGTCATGATTTTATTTCACTGTAATAATTAATATGTGGCAAGCCTTTGGTGTGGGATGCGACTTGCGTAGACACGTTGGCCGCATCCCATTTACCAAACACTTCTAGATCGGCCGGTTCGGCAGCGGAAACAGCGGAATCACTCAAGCGGCGGTAATATGTGGCAAGCCTTTGGTGTGGGATGCGACTTGCGTAGACACGTTGGCCGCATCCCATTTACCAAACACTTCTAGATCGGCCGGTTCGGCAGCGGAAACAGCGGAATCACTCAAGCGGCGGAAATATGCAACCCTCAGTGAGAGTTATATGTTTGTGCCGTTTGCTGTCGAGACGCTTGGACCGTGGGGTCCTGAGGCCATGAGCCTCTACCAAAATTTATCAAAACGACTCATCGACTCTTCAGGTGATCAGAGGGCTGGTGCCTACCTCGGCCAACGGATAAGTATGGCGATCCAGCGAGGAAACGTAGCCAGCCTTCTGGGCACCTTACCCATAGAAGACGGTGATCTGGGCTCAGTATTCTACTTATAGTCTTGAGGGACTATGGGTAGAATACAATACAAATAAGTTAAGTTTTCTTACATTGTATTCAATAGTATGTAATTTATATTATAATTAGAGTTTTATAATAAATTAATATGTTCATTTTTGATACAGTATTATTTACTTCTACTCTAATTTCTAATTACCTGGACTAAAATGACAGATGCAATTGACCTTTCTTGATTCATATCTCTTGAATCAACAACACACCACTGTGATTCGCACCAAACTTCCAACATAAAAGGTTTAGGTATTTAAAAATCAAAGTATAGTTATAATTTTGTCACATAAGATTAAGAAATTGGAAAAAAGCTCTATCCGTGCAGGAACGAAGGCATAATATAATTTCCTGCGGTCTGTCGTAGAGGCGACAAAACAACCCACAGCCAGGTGGTAGGGCATTTGCCCGACTGGATGGCTACCACCCCTGGTCTAAAGTCGACATAATAACCTCAAGTTGTATTCCGGCATTAGTGATCAGGTTCCAATATCTCTCAAGAGAGCAGCAGCGCATTTGTAGCGCCTTTGGTGTTGCAAATGTCCATAGACGATGGTTACCGCTTTCCGTCAAATGGGCCTGTCTGTTGAACTCTTGCAATAAAATAAAATAAAATCTCCACCTTCACACCACCCCAAACCTGGTATGTTATAAGCGAAGCATCGTGGACACGTGCCAGACAACTTAATAGCAGTCGGGCTCTTTATAGCTGTGAAAGTAAGATCATAAAGTCTCTAAAACACAATGACTTTGTATGTGATAACTACTAAAGTGCCAAGCTTTTGTTAAGTACACTGTTTTTTTATATTTAAAACCTTCAGCTTTTGAGGTCTCTTTACTAAAATAAATTAGGGATGTAAAGTAACCCACATATACATATTAATCCTATATATAAAATTCTCGTGTCACAATGTTCGTTCCCATACTCCTCCGAAATGGCTTGACGGATTCTCATGAAATTTTGTGTGCATATTGGGTAGTTCTGAGAATCGGACAACATCTATTTCTCATCGCCCTAAATGTTATGGGTAGTCCACCGCTTAATATTTTTTATATTTTTATTTTTTTATGATACAGCATTAAAAAACAAACAACCCTAAATTTTCAACCCTCTACGATCAACCCCTATTTTTTAAAGGCAGGACAACCTCTGCCGGGTACAGCTAGTATATCTATCTATATATATAAGCAAAGTTTGTTTTCTTTGTCCGAGGTAAACTCGAAAACTACTGGACCGATCAGCATGAAACCACAACCATTCGACGCGGAATTAATCGTAGATGGCTATAGGCTATATATTTTTCCATGTTTTCTCAAGTTGTTTGTTTGTTTGTCATTCGCCGGGCAAAGCGGGCGGGAACGGCTAGTCCATATATATAAAATTCTCTTTATTTGTATGCCACTGAACGTCATCGATTGGACCGATTTTGATAATTTTTGTATGTGTGTTCAAGTGCCTTTCCACATTCCCAGGGTGTTTTATACTCACAATTGGACCCGGTTGCAATTTCTAAATTTTATTTTTAAACCGAGTCGCATACTATTCTCTGATTTTTAAATACCTGCACTAAAATAACAGCTGCGATCGGTTGTTTTTCTGTTGCAAGCTTGGAGAAATTCACCAATGGGAGATGAATCCTATATATAGAGTTTTTCTATAGAAATTACAGATTTCTATGGATTATAGATTTTTTTATATAAATTTTATAAGATTCAATATCTCAATAGTGAATGATTGATTCAACTCGCACAACTCACGTATGAATCAAAAAAGGTCGATCGCAGTTGTCATTTGAGTGTAGGTAATTAAAAATAAGAGTATATAGGCTGTAAAAACCCAATAAACCATCAGATAATACGACTACGATTTAATGGTTTTAAGCTCGGTAATTTGTTTGATTTTGTTTTGTTATTCCGACGTTTTGGATAAACGTAGTTGTATTATGTATGAAAGTCGCGAAAACTTAAGAATATATTAAACATTGGGGAACTTGCTTATAATAATCTTGTTAAAAAGGATTAGCCATCTCTTAAATAAGGGACTCTTAAGCCCCTAATCAATGGCCGTTTCAAATGAAAATTGCCAGCTTGCCTCTTAGCAGTCACTTAAACTACCTCTCGATGTTGGTTTGGTGTCTCGATGTTTGACAGTTATTTTTGAGTTACTTTACCACCACCTCTTATCCTTAAGAAGAGTTAATGGGTAAGATTTTCGTTAATCAGTTGCTGAGCAGTTTCTATAAATTTAACAAACGATATAAGCAAGGCCATTAATGTTTATGGAACCCTTTATTTTACATAGACCGTCACGAACTTGTCTGATTTTTCAGTACTTGTATTTTTTCAAATAATTCAGATATTTTGTTACGAGTTACGCAGTAATACCATACGTAATAATATACAAACACATATAAAAGAGGTACAAATATAACTAGACACTACTAGTACAAACTGCACGATTCAATTACACGCGCAAAGTACGTCACTATATAGCTTATCAATGTACACGTGTTGCTAGTATCGTATTCCTCGCTTGATTGCTTACCCCTCCGTTCGGGCATTGTTTTATACTAACTATACAATACAACAAAGGAATAGTAAAAACACACATGATTAATTATTCCCGTGAGTGGCCATCAAAATCGAAAACAATAACAATAGGTTATTGTCTAATTGAAAATGTTAAACACAAAGTAAACAAAAAAAATCCATATGCCGGAAGGGTAATAAACGAGGTATGCATTTCTTTGTCAGTATGTAACAATATAAAGAAGAATCTTTTTCATGGTGAAAAAAAATAATATTTCCTTTACAAAGTAATGCAAAGCCAATTTTTCAAAAAACCCAGGTGGTCACGTCGAAATTTATTCTAATAATATTTTTTTCTCTTCTTACTCATCGAAGTTGGAAAGGTAATGGTCATTACTCAAAATTTTTGTCTAGAAAGATTGGCAAGGCAATATTTCACAAGGAATCTTATACGGCCATACAGTTTGATGGATTTGGTTTGATGGATGAAGCCTGTATGGCGCTCTGTTGTTCGTGCCTACCCCGCAAGGGACCTGCCGTGAAGTTATGTATGTAAATATAATACATAAGTGTTTAATCAACGCAAAAAAGAATAAATATATCACTCTTCTATATAACAGTGTAGTTTTATTACGCCATAGCAATCTTGAGTTGCGTTCATCATTGGTCCTCCATTCGAGTTAGACAGCACATTAGTGTGCATTGTTGTAAATGTCTACAGGCGACGGGTTAAAAGGGGTTACCTTTTCATCGGGTGGGGTGGTAGTCACTACGGCCGTGCGGGCGACCGGCGGGGAAACCGGATCCGCCCGCACATTAAGGCCGGAGAGGAGGGACGTGCGCCGATCCGCGCGCCCCCTCTCACCTCGCGGTGAGGCAGAGGAGCCGGAGAGACCCAGATCTCCGGCTACCAAATGGTGAGGCCAGCCCGCAAAGGGGCCGGCCGCCGTCCGTCCGGGCTGGTGGTGAATGCGCGAGCGAGCCCACAGCCCGGACAAAGGACGCTCGGGATCGGACAGGGGTTTTAGTGGGTATCCCTAACCGTGGTGTGGCAATAGCTCTCCACATCCCATCGTGGGGCGCTAGTGCCACCCCGACCTGGCGAATCCCACATACGGGCCGCGACCTTTTTTCCCCCTCGCGCGGCCTACGATCCTCAAACGGATTTCCCCTGTATAAAAAAAAAAAAAAAAAAAAAAAAAAAAAAGGGGGTGGTAGTCACCATCGGGGCGGATTTGTCCCTCCCGGCCGTGGTGAGGGCCATGGTTGGGAGCGCCGACGCGTGGGACGCAGCCGCCTCCTTCTGCGAGACCGTCATGTCCGCGAAGGAGGCGGCGGAGCGGGAGAGGGAGCAGACCACCACGCTCCCCTCTCGCCAGAGCCGGCGGCGGCATCGGAGGATCGTGCACAACGATCTCCAGCCGCCGTAGGCTACGGCCGTGCGGGCGACCGGCGGGGAAACCGGATCCGCCCGCACATTAGGCCGGAGAGGAGGGTCGTGCGCCGATCCGCGCGCCCCCTCTCACCTCGCTCGGTGAGGAAGAGGAGCCGGAGAGACCTAGATCTCCGGCCACTAAATGGTGAGGCCAGCCCGCAAAGGGGCCGGCCGTCGTCCGTCCGGGCTGGTGGTGAATGCGCGAGCGAGCCCACAGCCCGGACAAAGGACGCTCGGGATCGGACAGGGGTTTTAGTGGGTATCCCTAACCGTGGTGTGGCAATAGCTCTCCACATCCCATCGTGGGGCGCTAGTGCCACCCCGACCTGGCGAATCCCACATACGGGCCGCGATCTTTCCCCCTCGCGCGGCCTACGATCCTCAAACGGATTTCCCCTGTATAAAAAAAAAAAAAAGGGGGTGGTAGTCAGCCTCTCAATTTATGATTGATTCAAAAACAACAATGTTATTTATTATTACATAATAATATAGTTATTTTGTCTACTCAAACAGTTTGACAGTCTAGCGCGGCTTGAAATAAAATTAGACATTGTAGGTAATTAAAGTTTTATGACATCTACTTAGACATTTATTAGATGATGCAGTTTTTGTAATTCTGTCTACATTTTTTAATAATGTTAGCGTGGAATTTGGAATGACTTTATTTTGAATTAGAAAAGAATGTTTTGAAATGAAATTATTATTTTTTATGTACCAAAGACTTACGGTTAAAAAGTTAAAATATTTTTTAATTTGCAATGTTGTATAGTTCAGGTCAATTATTTATGAAATCGGTCATATTCGTCTATTTGTCACAGTTATTTTTCACGGGAACCACAATAATACTTCGACTGATGTATACTGAGAAACTATAATCCGTAACTATAGTCAGTTTACTTCGATTTTTAATTACCGGAACTAAAGTGACAGCTACGTTTGACCTTTTTTTTACGTTGCAATCTTGGAATCAATGAACACACTATCAAGTGTGTCAAAAACCCGTGCTGTTGATATCGCCGTAATCTTCAAATATGAAAGAAAAACATTATTTGCAAAAATAGCGACGTAATTACATTCCTTGTATATTGTTATACATAGAGCATATTTTGAAAATTTGTACGCTGCATTTTCAGCAAACAAGGTTTGCACTCAGCATATTGCTGTGCCGGAATTATATCCGACACAACGCTGATTATCAGTGCAAGCCACGCAAATATCTAACACATATTTGCGTGCACATATATGCATCAATTGGCATCGGATACGTATTTCTGGCATTCGGTAATGAAACTCTAGGGCCATGGGGTCCTGAAGCGTATCGGTGTTATCAAGATCTAACATCGCCTTTGCTAAAAGTCTCACATCAATCAATCAATCTTTATTAGCAAACGGGAGTCGAAACCGGTACTTGGAGCAGCGCATCGGCGTTACTATCCAACACGGTAATGTGGCCAACGTTATAGACGCGTTCCCAACAGAGTAAGGTAGCCCAAGATGCTAAAAGTGGAGTTACTCGAGCGTCGCGGGGACCTTTTACATTGTTAAGATTGGATGCTAAAAAGAAATAATGTTATATGATTTCACTGGTGAGGGGAGCGTAAACAGGTTTTTTTTAAAGAGTCAATAATACTCTAGCGCGTCAGATATTCAACTAGGATGTTAAGTAAACCCCAAAGGAACTCCTATTCAAAAGACTGATAATTTGAACTCGACGGAAAGCCATGGCTGATTTTTGGAAATGCAAAAAAAAGTTACATTGCAGTACTCGAGCGCGTCAGATTAATATACAGACGGTTCAGCCTATTGTCCTAGTCGGGTTGATCCATAATCTGAAAATTATGTGAAGGAATTTCCTTAATCTGACGGTATGAAAAATAATTTGAAGCATAAAAAATACCCCAACCTTGTATGAAGGGATAATATAAGGTGGGGCTACATAATTAGGTGCAAGGTTTCTCCCCTTATGTTATTCTGCCACGCTCGAGTAAATCCCAAAATTCCCGCTTGGCCTCCCCTACTGAATAAGATGTTAGTTGAGATTGTTACTACTAACGCCATCTGTTAGAAATCTAACACATAGAACTATAATCACCATTTATATTGTAAAAAAATTCAAGTGAAAGTCGAAAAGAAGAAATGTAATAAGCCATTACACGGGTACCAAATGTAGAACATATTACAATTTTAAGTTTGTAAAAAGCATTCAAAAATATTTATGGTAATGAAATCTGGTTAATATGTAAATTTTTTGAAAAACAAGATACCGTTTGTCTTTTTGTACCGTTTGTATAAAATATATGAGGTAAGTCGATGAGATTAATGTCATGTAATACTTATATTAAATGTAACCAACCAATTTGCATAAATTTGGATAAGGTCCCTATTACCGCAAAAGATCGAAAATGGGCTGCAAACGAAACCATATTTCGTTTGTAATTACTAATCGATAATTATTTAACAAAAAGATTTGTTTTCTTCAACTATATTCAAATTTAAACTGATGTTTTTTTTTATTAATGAATATCTTATTTTAAATAAATAAAACTAAACTATAGGATAGAAAACTAAAATTAAATACTAAAACTAAATCAAATAAAAAGAGAGCAAAATTATAAATAAAATATTGGTCCCAAACCACTGTCAATTGCCGGGAACGTTCCCAAAAGGCTGGCGGCGTTACCACGCTGAATAGCAATGCTTACCCTTTGAGCAAAATAGACGCCAGCCTTTTGGTCGCGTGAGAGGTCTATTAGGCGTTCGGCGACATCTCGATAGAGTTTTAGAGCGCTAGGACCCCACGGACCCAGAGTTTCCACTCCGAACGCCGCAAAGGTTTAACAATTGCCGATGGCGGAGTACTTCCGGCTTAAATTGAAATATTTTAATCCACAATATGTTCCACTGGACAACACTTTTTGAAGGACATACATGTAAGTAAGTCAAAATTTATCTATCATGTCATCTACTCGTATATGAAACGTAAAGTGGTTTTTTCGTAATTTTTCTATAGTTATTTTAAGTTAGGATTTTTTTTTTACTAAATCACCTCCAAATTATTGAAACGAAATTTACTACTTCAAGTTTTGACAAAATAGGAGAATAAAAATATCTACATCTTTATAAAAGAGAGATAAATAATTTGGTTTTATGATTTTCTAAATACTACTTTATTTTGTTCATAATAAAAATAATAATACATGTGAAAAGCGACCGCGTCTATGGATCCTCGTTTTAGCCCGAAAAATTAGTTCCGAAATATCCTCAAGGAGTTTGGCGTTAATACAAACCTTAAATGGCACAAAACTGAAACGACGTTATTCAATGCATTAAACTGTTCAGGTTCTTGTTCATATTGTTACGAATTGCGGGACCCGACTTAAAATGCTGTGGAATTATTATAGAGTACATAGGTACAAATATAACCGAACACAAGAAATCTAAACGTAATGCAGAAGGTCGTAATTCAATAAAACGCGTAAAGTCCGACACTATAATAGATTACCGAATGTATACACGTCTTGCCTTGATCGTGGTTCTCGCTTGACTGACTACTCCCTCAATCTGGCCATTGTTTTATACTGCACAAATGTAATGTGTCCGCCCGGCAACGTGAACCGAATTTCCTAGAATCAATTTGTAATTTAAAATCCGTAACACCCGGCTAACGATTAAAATGCAACAATAGGCCGTATGCCAATAAATAGGTAAACAAAAGAAGACAATCATAAAAGAATTACAACAGTTTCAACGTAAGTAGTTCAAATGCCGACGGATAATAAAATGTGTTTTGTTCCAGATATGCAGTTTGATTTTGTTTTTGTCGGGACCTGAGTTGTAACAATATAAATCACTTTTCAAATTGAAAGATTGAATCAACCTTTGAACATCGCATTAGAAGCAGTAGCGTAGCTTGCCTTAGACGGGCCCTGTATCAAAATGTGTTGGGGGGCCCAACAGAAGGCTGGTTTTTTTTATAAAAGAAACAAAAAATGGTCCAATTGAATTAAAATAAGTATATATTTATTGTAAGTTAGACAAACAATTTAAAACCAATCAATTTCGGCAACCTAAATAACCAAATATACGTTTATTACAATAACATGTATTACTGTATATATATATATATATATATATGTCGCAGAACGGCCTCGTTCTCACGACATCTCCTTTAGTTATTGCAGGTTTAGTGGGCGTCGGGGAAGTAGCTCCCCTGGCATTGGAAGAGGCCCAGTGAGCGGGGCCCACGCCTGCCAGGGAATGCGGAGCCGGGTAGCCTATTCCCGTAGCCCTGGCATAAGGCGCAGGACGGAACACCCAGGGGTTTTAGTGGGTATCCCTAACTGGGGAGTGGCAATAGCGTGGCACCGGTTATGACCGGGCACGCTAGTGCCACCCCCGATCTGGCGAATCCCACACTGTCTCACCGGGTCGCGAGCATCCCCCAGGCTTCTGTGCCTGTCGCGGCTTAGTCCTCAAACGGATTTCCCCTGGCCAAAAAAAAAAAAAAGGTTTAGTGGGCGTCATCAGGATAAAATGCGAGCATAAAACACGATAGCCACGGTTTATACACTTTTAATTTAGATTTAAAAGACATTTTAAAATAGTTTAGACCGAGCAGCGGGTTCAGGGCACCCGCTCATACTTCTAACTTAAAACACTTTCTTTTAAAAATACTCTAAGGTCCAACTCGACCTGCTGCCATCATCCTAATGTACCACAAAAACTCCTCAGTCTACCCAAGTAGATATTACTCAAAGTATAGAGGGCACTGACCCCGCTCTGCCATATGCTCTGCTCCGATTGGTCGTTTATTAAATTACAATATTCATAACTTTTATTAGGTTAGAACGATCTTGAAGTTATAGAAACATTTAACAAATCTAATTAAATTACAATAAGAATTTTAGAAGTAATTATAATGTAAACAAATGATATTGTGCGTTATACAATTATACATCCAGTCAACAATACATCGTCATATCGTCATAGCGTCCCTCCGACATATATATATGACTATGTATAATGTATATGTATGTATTTGTATATTTAATTCTTAATTGATTTGAGAGTTTATGTAGGTATCTATTGCCTTTTTCCTGCTCCAGCTTGATTTCGCCTGATTCAAGTTAATTCATTCACGTTGCCTGGAAGAGATCGCTTTGAGCGATAAGGCCGCCTATTGCATTGCCTAGAAAATATTGTAAGTATGGTCTGTTTTGGTAATTGTATATTTTGGTGTGCAATAAAGTGTTATCTCTCTCTCAAATCAAACAGCTAAAGATAATTTCAGTTTTTCTAGATTTTCTGCCTCTATAGACAATAAAAACAAATCTGATAGCCGTTCCTGTGGGCCCAGCAGTTATTCTCAGATATGTTATTAACCTAGAAAATATTTTGGATAGCATTTTAGGAATTTTTGCTTACTTTCGGGACCCCTGTAGCCTGGGGGTCCCATATCATTGATAAGGGAAGACATTCATACGTGACTCTTAATTTTTTCAATTTTTAACACGATTGTTTCCCTTTGTTTTCGGGATTTTTGTTCACTTAGTCTAGCGATCTCATTTCCAATTAAGTACAACTAATACATCTTTTTGGCAATTAGTGTCATCGATATAAATTTCATTGAAAATTAGTGTCGGACATAATCTCCGGAACAGCAATATACTGAGTGCAAACCATGTGTAAATTCTCAAAATATACTATTATATATATCTGTATGTAATTACGTCGTTATTTCTTCGAATGAGGTTTTTTCTTTCTATTTATTTATTTAATTTTAGGAATACTTACAGTATAATGTATATATATCAGTTATAGTAAAGAAAATTAGTATATAAAAAAGAAATGCTGATAAAAAGCCTCCACCTATTGGTAACAACACATATATACACGCAATCGTCTATCTATTTGTAACAACACATACCAACATGATTCCTAATGATAATAACTAAATTTCTATTTTTGCAAAAAATCTTGGGCCAGTATTCAATTGACGGAATTTATACTAGTGCAGTATAAGTCTAGGTTCAATCTGAATACTATTTTGTTGAAACAATTTGATATCCGTTAGATAAAGGCGTTTTGTCTATAGTTAATGGTCACTAAAGGTGTGTAAAGTCCTCTATGTCTAGACCAAGCTGATTAAGCCCGCAAATATAGGTACCTATTTTTGAAGTAAAGCCTGAATAATAATATTACCGGTGAGACTCAGACTGGTGTGCAGCGACATTTAACCGGTGGTTAAAATAAAATAATCACTGCTAAGCCATATATTTTTAGCGATTATTTTATGTAAACCATTGGTTACATGTCGGTACACACCAGCCTAAGAATCAATTTACGCCCTTTTGCTTCAATTCTAGCGCTTTTATTTTTCTCCTCTCTCTTAGCAGTAACTTATCGTTACGAGTTGCAGGACTCGAATTAAAATGCCGTTGGAATTATTATAGAGTTTATTAGAACCTTACAAACACGTATAACACAACAAATAAAACTGTACACAACCAGTCCAAACGAAATGCACGATTCAATAACCCGCGCAAAGTCCGTCACGAAATAGATTACCGAAGGTACACAATTATTGCTCCGCTTGTGGTTATCGCTCGACTGCCACGTCCATCAATCGAGGCATTGCTTTATACTGCACGGACGCAATATATCTGCTCGGGCGCGTGACCGAATTTCCTAAAGTAACACCTGGCTAATGACTGCCATAAAAGATTACAATTCACAATGAGCTGTTTGTCTAATCACAAATTTTAAACACAAAGTAAACAAAAGAAGTGCAAATGCCGAAAAGGTATTAAAATGTGTTTTTACAGAGCTGCAGGTGTGAATTTACCTTTGTCAGCACCTCGGTCGTACTATTATTAAAAGAGCTTTATGACTGCTTCAGAATTTTAAAACAGTAACAAAACGAACAAAGTTTTTACACAAACCGTCTTCCTAAGCTCTTGTAGTGATTTTAATTAATTGTTTTAATTATAAAGTTAATATCCTATGGATCATGCATTATATAATTGTAGTCTCGGTAGTCTTGTTACAAAGATTAATAAGTTATTTTAATATCAGCCACTAGGTACTGTAGTACCTATACATCACACAGTTATACATCTATTGATAGATATTGGAAGTTTTTTAATCTTTATCTTATGACGACGCCAGAGTCTAATTTTTTGGCGGAAACTGAAAAAGATTTGTGTTGTGCAGTTTTATTTTCTCAAAATGTATAAAATTACTCTAAAATGAACTATAGTTGTAAGATATTGACAGTTTTTGAGTAGTAGTTATGTATTTTGTGAGAAATGTGAACTGTATAGTCAAATTTGACCTTTTGAGTTTGTCACAAGAACTCCGTTTAATTGCATTAACTGATTACTTGCAGTTCAGCTGTGCTTATAAGCTTAAGAAAATGAAGACAGTATATTGTAAACTAAGATCTGGCTTAAAGGCCTAGCTGCCAAGCCATAAACCTAAATAAATAAATAAAAAAAGATGCCAGGGTCTACTTTTATATTGTTCTTTTTTATTTTATATTCTTTGTTATCGTTATTTTCATAGAATTAATACAATTATAACCCGAGTATGTGCCAGTAAAGTGAAGCACCTCTATCAAGTTGCATATTTCTTGACAGTGAAGCCCAAGTGAAATTAATGACTTAATACATACATACATAACTTCACGCCAGGTCCCTTGCAGGGTAGGCACGAATAACAGAGCGCCATTCAAGCTTATTCTTACACACCTCACTTGCTTCTTTGACATTCATAGCTCTTGTCATGCACGCTCGTCTGTTCTTAAGGCTCCTGACATCACCTTCTGCTAATACATGTTGTCGTTGACGTTATAATGATTCTGTGATACATGTGATATACAGACGATTAATCATTAACACTATACGTATATTAATCGAAAGTAATTGATTTGAAAATAAAAAAAATCCACTTTATTATGTATTTTAGTTACTTTATTACAGACATGGCTTGTTTAATATATGTAAAATATTTTCACTGAAATGTGGGTGTATCTTATTACACAATATAGTATTTTTAGCAAAAAAATAGGTTAAATTTATTAAAACTAATTTATAAATAAAATCGATTTTTATAATAAATCGGTAACGTATTAGCACATTACTAATTGATCCGTGATCAAGCTGTCAAAAATAAAATAAATGCTTGGAAAGAGTATAGACGGTCACGCACTTGACTGATAAAATCAGAAGTATTAGAAAACTTACATAACTAAATTGAAAGTTATCGATAATACTTCAAACAAATAAAAAGTAAAACTTGTGAATCGAATCCATTGTCAAAACTCTCTTCTATCGTTCGTATGTTTCGTACAATTTTACACTTAGCGAGTAATCGGTCAAGTGCATTCACCTGGCCGACCTAGGCAGGTACCATTGAAACTCACGTATAACTCACTACGCAATAGTCTTTGCTGTTAAACAGTATTTAACTTTGTTTTCGTTGTTAAATATTTTGGTTGTATGACTGGAATGAAATCGGTCACATCAAAATATTCTTATGACTAAGATCCCGACAAAAACAAAACCCACCTGCATATCTGAAACATTTATTACCTGTCGGCATTTGAACTAATGACATTGGAATTCTTTTATGGTCGTCTTCGTTTGTTTACTTATTGGCATACGGCCTATTGTTGTATTGTGATATTAGCCAGGTGTAACGGATTTAAAGTAAAAACTGATTCTAGGAAATTCGGTTCGGCCAGGCGGACATACTGCACCTGTGCAGTATAAAGCAATGGCTCGATTGAGGGACGAGTCAATCGAGCGAAGCAAGACGTGTGTACTACAATCGGGGAACTTTTGGTGACGGACTTTGCGCGTTCGTTATTCTTATGTTGATTATCTATCTCTTTTCTGAGATGTATCTGTCCTTGCTTTTTGTTGTAGAACTTTTCGGATTTTTCCAATATTCCTAAAACCAACTAGATCGTTCTACCATCGGTCGTTACAGTATCAAACAAGACAAAAAATATAATTATGTCATGTATCGTGCGTTTCGATCATAGCAGGCATAAAAAATAATAAATGACAACGAATTGGAAACCAATAGTAGAGCCCTGCGCACGAGCCGTCAAACAGAGACAACTACTATAGATCGCAGTCCTAGTGCATTCACCACGCCAGTATCACGACGAAAACTCGTTTCGTATCAACAATCGAAAATTACCGATAAAAAATCGCAGAAAGTCGATATTTACCGATTGACCCGCGCATACGACTTTTATTTGAGTAAAAGTGGGTGGGGATACATGCGTGGGTACGTGACCGTGGCAGTGGCAACGAAACTCGCATTTCGAACACGTCACATTCGAATTTTAAATTTTAAAAAAATTGTGTTTTGACAGCTCATGGACCATTTTTAAATGTTTTAATGGTAATTTAAACTTTTTTTAATTGTTTATGGATTGAATATAATACTTTTTAGGTAGTGATTTAGTGCAAGTGTACTTTTAAATAGTGATGTATAGTGTCGATATACAAACCAGTTTGGGTGCAAGCCGATGAAAGGTGCAAAAAAGTGGTCGAGTGAATTTCTCTTTCGGTGACTGATTGGATTCTTTGTGTATTTTTTCCTCTGCTTTGATAATGGATGCTTTTGGAGATTCTTTAATGTACGTATATCTAATTAACATAACTTTCGTTTTCATGCTATTTGAAAGTTTTCTTTGAGATTGTTAGCAGTGTTGTATTAAGTTAATGCGGCGTTTTAACACTTTATCATTATTTCATCTTTAAATGTATTCTACGTTTTTTCAGCTGAAAATTGACTTGATCAGCAGTGTTGCTATGTATTACGATTTATCCAGATATATTCGAATTTGGGTTTCATCCGGCTTTCTAATTTCTCTTTGATAATCAGGGACAAAATAAGATATAAGAAACAAATACGAAAAACTGTTTAATTTATTGCTGATTAGCATGCGCCTGCGAAACTTCGTTCGCGTTGCCATGATGGCGACGTATTTGTTAGTGACGCAACGCAGCACCACCCTTTTAGCTAAACCATTCTATACCCGTAAATGTCATTTATAGGGATAAAAAGTATCCTAACCGTTCACCCGGGATAATTATATCCCCTAGCTTATAAGCGAGGGGAAGCTGAAGCCGTGCTACCGTAATGGCTAGCGCACGCGTCCTATACTCACAGGGTGCGGATTCGAAGCCTGGCCGGAACGCATACACATAGTAACTAAGAATAAAATATATTTTATAATCAATCAAGTTTTTATTAATAAATAACCTTTCCTTACATTATCATATTAATATACATATAATTTAAGAAATAACCTAAGCTTTTTACAAGCTCAACAATTTCAGTATTAAATAGTTCAACTTAGATTAGTGTAAGTTATCACATCTGTCTTTTTAATAATAATTACCTACCATCTAATAATGACAACGACATACAAATACAGATAGATAGAATCTGGAGGACATAATAAAAATACTAGGGCTCTGTATCTCTAAATGGCTATAAAATCATAGAACTATAAAAACAACACACAGTTCAACAATATACATAAGTCTATTAATAATAATATATCATACTATACTCGTAATACTTCATATAAAATGTGCTTCCTCCTTCTAGAACGTGCTTGAACTACTTAAGAACGAAGTTTCACCTGACTCGTGTGAAAACCGAGGTAAGCGATATATCGATTATCGACTACACTTTGCGGTCTAAGGGCTTGCACAAACCTATCAAATTCCGGTGCTATTTTTCATACTTAAGGCTCGATACAAACTATAATACCGTTCAAAAACTGTTGATATACGACTACCTCGATCTTTGCAAATAAAGATTCATTATTTATTTATTAAATTTTTATTCATTTAAGTTTAACTATATTTTTACTTGACATATGCATAATATTGACATTAATTATGAATTGTAAATGTGGTGCACTCTTTTAATGGGTCAACACATCAGAACTTTTATATTAAACGGTAATGTAACATAATAATGTGTGCTGTTGATGTGCCTTAATTAAGTAAATTAATTAATTCTTTCATTCACGGTTAATGATAGGTCCGATACCGCTGTGTTCAAATATTTTTTCGACAAACCAGTACAGGCTAGATACCATTCAGAACTAGGGGGGTACGTTAGTGAGAATTACCTGATTCTTTATTGTTCAAGAATACTTCACCGGACAGGGTCCGAACAGAGTTCAAGAGAGAGATTGAGCCATGACATCATAGTGTCAATCGAGACTAAAAAATGAATAAACTTTACGACCTGTGTGGTCGCGCAGTATAAGAATTTCCCAACCTAGTTCCCTAGAACGCAGAGTTCCTAATTTCAATAATTTATTATAGATTGGGTATCTGACATGGACCCTATGGTTGTAGACTACTTATTATATAAACATAAACTTAGCTTAAGAATATATCATGTTTGTGTTTAAATTCTGTTCTTGTTATTATGTTAATAAAGCATAATATGGCGCAGCATGCAGGTCATGAATGTCGCTAGATGGCAGTAATTATATATAATTATTTATTCATATCTTCTTTATTTTTTCTTTTATTTATAGTAATATATAAAACTTTATACACAAATACACATATTTATGTAATAGATTAGCTAACTTACTTACGTATATTTTATTCCTTTAATTAATATATTTATATTAACATATGGACGACGCGGTGAGCTGCACTATTATATTTGCACTATAAATTTAGCTGTTTGTTTCAATAAAATAAAATAATAAAAAGCTTGCTCCGTGTATAGACGGCCTTATCACTTTCCTGTTACGATTATAATACTAATGATATTCGATATCGACTTTCTATTTCGATGACATCCTTATCATATAAATAATGTACATAAATAACTTGATAGAAAATTAGTGACAAATTATGATTCTGATGTTTACTATAATTTGTAGAATAATATCATTTCGGCTTTTTAAAGAAAACTTGTTGGTGTAGAAAATGTTTTCATCAGGATATAATATAACGGTTTTAATTCTTTCTCTACTTCACAACGTCATTACAATATTTCTTGAGCGCAACACCCACAATGGATATGTCCACCTTTATACACACTAGATTTATTGTATCAATACTAACTTCAAACGAAACAAGTACACACACCAGCAAAATAACTAGAACCCTAGAAAAAAACAATGCAATCTTTTTGCAAATACTGGCTGGTTGTATCTTTTTTTCTTATTTAGCTCTCATTAACCGCCTTCAAAATAAGGAAGTTCTCAATTCAATTGTATGTTGTTTTTCATGTTAATTACGCAATTTTCTGCCAATTGTGGACCAATTTTCATTTATTTCTTGTTCGAAAGAGTATACTTCTGAGGTGGTTCCATTGTCACCAAGTCGAGATTTGATGGATCCCAGGGAAATTAAGAGCAACCCTCGAATACTGTAGGCACGTTCAATCTGTTTCATTTTTCTTCTAAAGCTATTCAAATGTTTCGTAACTAATAGGTATAAAAAATGAAGAAAAACTAAAAGATTGCAAAAGGAACTAAAAGAAAAAAATAAAATTTGTAACATCTTGAAGCCGTACTAATTAAAACATCAAATTAGCAAAATATGGCAATTTTTATGTATGTACCCCCTTCAAGGTGTAGAAAATATTTATTTTTGCTTCTTTATTACTTTTTAAGACAATTTAATTAACACAAAATTAAAAAAGAAATAACTGATAGGCATCATTTAATTGATTTGTTGTTGTTTCCCACCGACACGAATCAATCGAGTAAATCGTTTTTTTCTGTCCCGCTAATTTTGCTGGTGTGTGTAATTTTAAACAAATATGTGTAATACAAAAAACAAATACAGACTACGTATACATAGATTCATATAAGATTATCTAGGTAACCTCCTTTAGGTCAGCCTGGAAGATTGACCAACTTACCTATCCAGTTCAACTTGTTCTCCGGTTTGGTTTCATACTTGAAATATGTCTTTGCTGTTTCACCGCCCGTGTACCTCCATATTTACTATGGACCAGTCCATATTTACCACGAGTCTGAAAGAGCCTGTTTGTATGATTGTTCCTTCTTCAGGACCTTGAACCTTAAAGACATATAAATAACCGAATTCACGTGATATTTTATACATATATAGATACTAGATAGTACGCATTTTGGTATAAATGACCAGGCCGACTGTGAATCGCATTTTTTACGCTAGATTATAGCAGACAGGCTTACGACCCACCTGGTGGAGAGTGGTTAAAGTTTAAGATCCCAGTCACCCCAGACAAATGTGATTTTAGGCAAGATAAAAATTTTAGGGTCGGTAGTTTAACATAAACTTAGAAAGGAATGGATACTCGCCAAGCTGAAAGCGGGGCCGTTTTTCAGGTAGCAGGCATCCAAGGTGGAAAAAAACCATGCTAACTTACGCCGAAGTAGCAAGGCTAGTTTTTACATATCTCATATATATGAGAATGTTATAAAAAAAGATATACAGTTGTCAGTTCGTCAAGCACTTAACCAATTTATTTTAAAATAAAAATATACAGTAAAACCAATACTGTTTAAGCTCTTGTCAAAAATACTACTTCTTAAAATATATACAACTAGCTGATTCGTACCCACTGCGCTCGGCATCAAAATTAAAAAAAAAACATTATTAATTACAATCAAATATATATATCACTCAGGAATAATGTAGCTTGCCGCTGGTGAAAGAATTTTCAAAATCGGTTTAATAGATCCAGAGATTACTTCGTACAACGTCAGAAACTACCTCTTTATAAATTAGTTTAGATTTACTTTGTCACACTGAAGATTCTGTCGCACGAAATAAGTCCCGCAGACGCGGACGACGGCATGTTAGGAACATAAAATACAAGAACAATATTTTATAATGTTTATATATTACTGTAAGATATCACATGAAACATTTACAGGTTACTAGCTGACCCGGCAAACGTTGTTTTTTGCCTTTCAATTTATTTTTAGTAATTTTAAGCAAGTTAAATGATTACAGCACTAATATCGTCGTTAAAAAATAGGGGTTGATATTGGAGGATTGAAAATTTAAGGTTGTATGTATTTTTAATGCTGTATCATAAAAAAAAATGTAAAAATAGGAGTGGACTACCCTTAACCTTTCGGGGGACGAAAAATAGATATTGTCCGATTCTCGGACCTACCCAACATGCACACAAAATTTCATGAGAATCGGTCAAGCTGTTTCGGAGGAGTTTCACTACAAACACCGCGACACTAGATACCAAAGATAATTGTTGCTGCATTTCAGTGACGTGGCAATAATAGACAATTCGATTAAATGAATCGATACACGTTGTTATGCGTAATATACATACAAGCATGTTACATTATAGAAAAGCAGGAGTTATAGTTTTTCATTTAAATCATAAAGTTAGCAAAACATCTATACTGTTATCATAGTGTATTATTTACAAAAAAATAAGAGTTTTTAAATTAAATTCATAAAATATTCGGGTCGTTTTGGTCTTACGCCAAAAGGAAAGTTTGCACTGAAAATCACCGTTGTGTCGAATTTTATGTAGGCACAGCAATAAATAATCTGAGTGCAAACCTTGTTTGCTGAAAATGCTTGAAAATTCTCAAAATATGTTTTCATTTTTAAGATACATATTATCAATGTAAGTATGTCGCTATTTAAATAAAATAAAATATTTCTTTCTTTCTTCTCTTTAAAATAATTTTAGAAAATTCCCATTTAATAATTAATTTATAATATTATAAAATTCTTAACATGCCGTATCTGTGCATTGGAGCTATAAAAAAACAACTGGAATAGACTAACGGCGGCTTTCAATATGCAATCTCAATCTTTGATCTCGAATCTAAAATCCTTATTTTCAATCAAATTTCTTACTTTTATCATTTCAATATTCGATCCACAGATCGTTTGTGACAGCTAAAGTGACAGCTACACGCTTTCAATATGCGATCTCTAATTTTGACAAATCCTTTTTTGACCTCAATCGATCCTTATTTGCGATCCCCCAATATTCAGAGATTCTTGTGTAATAATGGAATTATTTTCAAGTGATAGTGATTTTGAAATGTTACTTCAATTATTGGATTTGGATAGAAAAATGTATCTAACTAAACACGATGCAACTTTTTTAGATTTATTGTGTGTTTGACTGTTTCTTTGGAATTCACATATAAGTTTTTACGTGGCTGATTTCGATACTTTGCTGATTTTCCAGGTCGACAGCTAATTTTTAGGCTTAAAATCTACGCTAGTAATAGTTGTGAATAGAATAATAATATGACGTAGCATTTACATTAAAAGACTTTAATTTGAAATAAAACAAATAAAATCTTAACCCGTTACCATTAATTTTCAATTTAAATAAATTTTAAAAGATATCAAATGAATTTCAGTTGTAACTGTATAAACTTAATGCAGATATTCTTTTAAAGATTAGATTAAAGGAAATTATGCGTAACAGTGCAATGAATTTTTAACTTTATATTAATGAGTTAAAGTGTAATTTATGTTGAACTTTTTTGAATTATAATATGTTAACGGATGTAGGCTAAAGGAATTATATTAATATTAATAAAAGTTATAGAAGAATGATCTGTGAGTGTATTTACTGAGATTTTACTACTACTGCGTGTGAACAACACACACTTTGTTTCTTCATTGTGAAATGTTCCAAACTTTGTTATTTTAATTTATATTATCTATTTATATACTACAATATTTTTTTAATGTAAAGACTTGTCCTTGAAAACATTCCATAATCTAAGAAACACCACTAAATAAGCAGTTAAAAGATTTTTTAATGATAATTAAGGTCATATATTTTCTGAGTTGAATTAGTATTATAATACTCTCATAATTATAAAGTGTAATGAGACTTAATAAAGACAATAGGAAACGTGTTATTGGACACATTCTTAGTTTAAGTTATATGTAGTTATTTTAAGTCAGATGTAAATTACTTATAAGTCTTGTTTCCTAGATTAGATTGTTATTTTAATGTTGTATCACTAAGATGCATTCATGAAAAAAAAATTTTTTTTCTAAAGTTGACAAAGCGTCAGTTTTTCTAAATTGAAAGATAGAAATTAACCGACCATTTTCGGAATGCCCAAATAATAGCATTCACCAAGGAAACTTTTTCGAAACACATTCAGATGTCGTCAACTCGACACGCATTCTCCTCACGTGAACGAAAGTTGTACAAGATGTGGCCCATCGTGTCTTGTCTTGCTCATTACCATATTCAGAGGAAAGTATTTACGTCGACATTTTGATCGACACACTGACTTGCGGAATGGTTAACATAGTTAGCATTTGGTTAGCAAATGACTCAAGAAGAGTGTTGATAAAGAATGTTGACAAGAAATCCATTGATGGACTGCCCACCACCACGCAATCGCAGTGGAGGAGTATTTTTTAAATGTTTTTGTTGCAGGAGTGCAGCAGACAGGCAGACGGCCCACTTGATGGAAAGCTGTTACCATCGCATATGGACATTCGCAACACCAAAGGTGCTACAAATGCGCAATGCCATGCCATTAATGCCGGAACACAACTCAAGTTTGTTATGGCGACCTCCTTTTGACCACGGGTGGTAGCCATCCAGTCGGGCAAATGTGCTACCACCTGACTGTGGATTGTTTTGTCGCCTCTTACAACAGGCCGGCCGGCCGCAGGAAATTGTATTCTTTCTCCGTTCCTGCATGGATAAAAGGAGTAAAGTCGCTTATTTATTATTGAAATACTCACTTAAGCACCCCTGCGTTGATACTTAATCTCTAATGTCCTCAAGTATGATTTCACATGGAGTACTGTTCGCACTTTTGGAATGACTCTACTACTACAGCTTAAAACGTTGAAGTCAATTGAGATAAGAACCAAGACGTTGATTGTTAGCGACTAACTTGTCAATACGAGCCTTCAAAGCTTAAAGCATCGACGCCGAGTTGCCAGTGGGGTTTTTCGAATGACAAGGCATACTGGTCTACGCCACCATTCCGCCGTGAAAACACCACCAGTGCGAACGAAACGTCTTGCTTCCACGTTACTTCCGCGCACGGCAGAGCTGTGGAATATACTACCGAAGTCCATGTGTCTCGAAAAGTGTAATCCTGGTGTCTTCAATTCTGATGGGAATATGTATTATCTAGGTAAACGCGCTCCCTGTTCGAACGCATCATCATCTGAAATTAGGCGCGATTGTGGTCATTCGCGAACTAATTTATCATGAAAAAGACTTTCTACCTGATTCTTTCGGAATCGTTATGGCCAGACTTTTGTTCTTTACATAACTAGCCTGTTTCCATATAACTTACCGGAGCAAAGTATGTGATTCTCTTGCTATCTCTTGTTTCTTGTGTGACAGACGTGAAGGATATTGTGGACTCCACATATAGAATAGAATAGAATAGAATAGAATAGAATATACTTTATTGCATAACATTCAGATACAATTTAAGAATTTTAACTACAGAAAACAATAGGCGGTCTTATCACTAAAAGCAATTTCTTCCAGACAACCTTAGGATGGATTTGAGAAAATTGTGTGACATGTGGGTTTTGCAATATAAATAGAATGAAAAAGTATATATATATAAGACTTTGAGATGGTAAGTATAAATAGACATGGAAATAAGACAAAAATATACATAAGTTAATAGACATAAATAAATAATAAACATAGAAATAATCTATAGAGCTATGTAAGTAAATATGGGGGGGGGGGGGGGGGTGAAGATGTTATTATAGACTATTAGAGCCCGAGGTAATGTTCCTTCACGAGTCCGTTGAACGCCTGAAGAGACTGAGCATGCCTGATTTTCACAGGTAGCGCATTCCACAGGCTCACTGCATGAACTGTAAAAGATTTATTGCAAAATCGCGAGTGATTTACAGGTGTTTCTAGGCGTATGTTTTCCGATGACCTGAGGTGATGACTATGACTAAGGTGTAAATATTTAAAACGCTCCTTGAGATAAGAAGGCGCTGTAGGATTAAATAGTATGTTATATAGAAGGGACAGAATATGAGAATTCCGACGAAGACGGACAGGAAGCCACTTGAGTTTAACACGAAATTCTGAGACATGATCATACTTACGCAAACCAAATATGAATCGGATACAAAAGTTATGGAGTCGCTCAAGTTTATTAAGTTGGCTTTCGGTGAGGTCAAGATAGCTGACATCGGCGTAATCTAAGATGGGGAGTAGGAGGGCTTGTACAAGTTCAATTTTAGTGGTATATATGGCTTAGCATGTTCTTTTTTTCTATTACCTCTATTATCATGGTTTCTTGAGCATCTTGGATTGCATTTCACGCAATAACTCAAAATGCACGTCTCTTAGAATGACAACTGAATAAGCCGTATCAAACAACAAAAAACAACATTGTATAAACCAGTTATCGACTTCTACTTAACACAAAGGCAAACTGTTTTATATGCTAACTACGTATGAATAACTAATATGAAATCAATTATTTGTTAATTTTCACTTGTTGGTGAAAGTTAGTCTTTCGTCTTTCTATTTTTAGTGTTTCGTAAGCATTTTGGTGTTTTCGGAATTCTTATGAAATAGTTATGTCTGTCCATCATGACTTATAGAGGCTTCTCCACTCCAAAAAGGATTATCGTATATAAGGCTCAAACTGCAAAAGACGCAATGATCATAATAATTAGTTCAAAAACCGACCAAATAAGCTAAAGTGGCCGTCTTTGGAGAATATGGTACTGGTACTTGCAACACATATTTCATCTTTATTTTGATACTTGTCATGTTCCTCACATACGAATCTGCAAAAGTGGCTGCCTTCGGATTACCGGCGATCTTGAGCAAGTCGTCAGTCCATCGAGCTGGAGGGCGTCCGATACTACGTTAACTGAGATGTGGTCTTCATTCCAGGACTCGTTTGCTCCATCGGCCATCGGTCCTGTGACAGACGTGACCGGCCCACTACCACTTCAACTTACTAATTTTGCGAGCAATGCCGGCTACCTTGGTTCTCTTATGGATATCTTTATTTCCAATTCTATCCATAAGAGAATCACCCAACATAGCTTGCTCCATAGCCCGTTGAGCGAATTTGTAGACCTGTCCTGCCATCAGTGTCCACCTCTCGGCCCTGTAGGTCAGGACAGGTGGACGCACTGCTCGAAGAATTTCGTTTTCAGGCACTGCGGGATAGTCGACGAAAAGACTTGTCGAAGCTTACCAAACACTGCCCAGCCCAACCGGCCCTCAAAATAGCGCTAGTTATGGGCTAGTGTAACATTTTACCCGTACAGGAAAGATGAAAGATGTATTCTTTCTCCTTTCCTGTACGGGTAATTCCTGCGGCCGGGCAGCCTGTCGTAAGAGGCGACAAAACAACCCATAGCCAGGTGGTAGATAGATAGAATACATAGAAGATATATAGAAGATACTTTATTGTGCGCCACAAACACGTAAAGTAAATCATTTACAGTAATTTCGTGTCAAGGCAGGATTAAAGGGCGGCTTTATTCCTTTAGAGCGATCTCTTCCAGACAACCCGGGCTGTGGATTGTGTGCAAGGAATCAAAAGTGCATTTGCCAGACTGGATGGCTACCACTCCTGGTCTAAAGCATGTCGCCATAACAACCTTGAGTTGTGTTCCGGCATTAATGGCATGGCTCCACTCTCCCTTTAGAAAGCAACAACGCATTTGTAGCACCTTTGGTGTTGCAAATGTCCATAGACTTTGGTAACTGCCTTCCGTCAAGTGGGCCGTCTGCCTGTCTGCTAAACTCCTTCAATAAAGAAAATAAAAAGTAATGGAACTTCCTGATCAGAATATGCATACCCACTTGCTGATAGATATGACGGGTCGTTGCAAAAATAAATAACTCGTTTATTTATAAAATATGTAATTTCGTACATAATATACACATAGCCGAAAGAAGTAACATTAAATATATTATTAGATTTAAATGGATTCAAATATCAACATTTTCGTGACGAGTTCTCTCTGTCGCATGTCACAGTTGTCAAACCTTAACTCTAAAAATCTCGCCTGCAAGGCAGCGGGCAACAAGGTTTATTTCGCTATAGATATATTATAAAAATGAGCAAATAAATACATATAATTATAGACCGAGACAAAAATTCATAACAATTTTCTGTCACACTCGTCTTGCCGCTTATATTTATATACAGTGTTAAATTTAAACTTATTTCTAACAAAACCTAGCAAGGGCCGACCAATAAAGCACGAAACCGTAAACCGTGTTACAGTTAGACCGACAATTTACAAACTTCGCGAAAAGTCTGAGCTTAACTAAAACTTTTAGCTCGTAAATCAGGGAACAGAGCTACAAATAACATAGCGAACTTTGATTTTGAAACCTCTAGTAAGTGTTCTGTACAAATCTATATCTAATATATAAAATTCTCGTGTCACAGTTTTCGTTGCCATACTCCTCCGAAACGGCTTGACCGATTTTGATGAAATTTTTTGTGCTTATCCGGTATCTATGAGAATCGGCCAACATCTATTTTTCATCCCCCTAAATGTTAGGGGTAGTCCACCCCTAAATTTTTTTATTTATTTTTTAGAAAAAATTTTTAAATTCTATTTTTTTATGATACAACATACAAAAATACATACAACCCTAAATTATTAACCCTCTGCGACAAACCCCTATTTTTACCGGGCAGGACGACGTCTGCCGGAACAGCCAGTCTAATATATAAAATTCTCGTGTCACAGTTTTCGTTGCCATACTCCTCCGAAACGGCTTGACCGATTTTGATGAAATTTTTTGTGCTTATCCGGTATCTATGAGAATCGGCCAACATATATTTTTCATCCCCCTAAATGTTAGGGGTAGTCCACCCCTAAATTTTTTATTTTATTTAAACAATTTTTTTAATTTCTATTTTTTTATGATACAACATACATACAACCCTAGATTTTCAACCCTCTACGATCAACTCCTATTTTTTTCCGGGCAGGACGACGTCTGCCGGGACAGCTAGTATATATATATATATATATAAGCAAAGTTTGTTTTCTTTGTCCGATGTAAACTCGAAAACTACTAGACCGATCAGCATGAAACCATAACCATTCGACGCGGAATTAATCGTAGATGGTTATAGGCTATATATTTTTCAAATTCTATGAGCCCTTTGCCATGTTTTCTCAATTTGTTTGTTTATTAATTTATATGCTCCCATAAAACAAAAGACAGGCATTTATCCTTGGTTCATTTGTTTTCTAGCTCATAAAAGAGGAACATGATTTAACATAACCTCTATGTTAGAAACAACTATAGTCTTAACATATAAAGCAGAAGAGCCTGAATGTATGCTTGAACGCGCTAATCTCAGGAACCACTGTCTGATTTGAAAATTCTTTAAGTGGTAAATAACCTATTAGTTATATATCATCACGATAAGATCAATAGGAGCGGAGTACCAATGAAGACTGTTTCAAAATCGGGTTTTTTTAGCTTACCTTCTTTTTTGTTATTCCACGCGGACAAAGCCGCGGGCAGAAGCTAGTTTTATATGTAATTAACAAGTTTAGGGATGCCCCAACTAGGTAGAGGAGCGAGATGGAATGCTCTTCCGTTTCAAAGGAAGAGCTTCCAGCGGGACTATTATTGTTCCTCGCAATTGCCTCGAAATTTGTATAAATTCTTTGTACGGAAATCGCTTGCGACCTCAATTATTGCACAGCGATATCTATTGGCTTGTAAGTTTTCTACTACACAAGCTAAGGCTATAAACGTGGTAAGAATAAGATCATGCTGGAATTATCTTGTTTACAGCTCTTGGGGTCGAATTAATTGGTGTGATTACATGACAGTTCACTGCGCTTTTATAGACTATCGACGTGAAAGTGTTTGTCTCGAAGTAATCCTATTTCGTATGATGACTGCGAATTCTGATAGCCCACATCCCTATTTCATTCCCGTGTCCCATTTCCTTGTATCTCATCTCTTCTATCTTGTCTATAGGCTGGCAACGCATTAGATTCAGCCCTAGTGTAGCAAATATCTATGAGCGTCTGCCTGATTACCAACAAGACGTAGATTCGATGAGCGATAAAGTGACGGATTGCACGTGTTATTGAATCGTGAAGTTTGCACTAGTTATATTTGTACCAATGTTATACGTGTTTGTACAGTTCTAATACATTCTATAGTAAATTTTTTTTCTTTTTCTTCCATACTTGTCAATTCTGACATACTTCCTCTGTTACACCACAAATCTTCATATTATCATTCACAAAATCCACTTTTTTTTGGTGTACGTTTAAATTTATATTCAATAATCTTGCAATTTAACATTGAATTTATTTATTCATTCATTCTCGCTATTCAATTCTATATTGTTAAAAGTATGCCTTACCTTCGTGATAGTCGTCTTGTTTTTTAATGCATGATTTTTTAATTTAAGCAGTATCAAGCGTTCACTATATTTTAAGTTTGAAAAAACCGTCAAGCAAAACGACATTAGATGATTTTGTATGTTTGTCTTTGACTGCGTCTTTCAGGAGCTTGAACTCCGAGAGTGCAAGTGTTAGAGCAAATAGAAGTTTGTATCCTAGGTAAACTGCAGCAACACTTCTCTTCATCTCTCACCAACTCGCGCAAATTGCCCTTTGCTGGTCTTTTACAGCATTACGGAAGAGACCATAGCAGTGCTATAATCAAGTTCAATTTAGCGCGGCGAAACATTTATCCTGTAAAGAACCCCGTTTTCCATTCTCGGTATTCATAATCATATTACATAGTAAGCAGCTTCTAGTAAAAAAAACAAATGTTTTGCTTTAAACGCGTTACAAAAGCAGATAGAGTTAGGTACTTTCGTACTTTATTGTACAAAAATGATACATAAAATCAAGAACATTATATTCCAGTACAATCTTATCGCCCATGGCGATTTCTTCCAGACAACCTTTGGATCTATCTAGTCTAGTCTATCTTTCGTTGTTCTGCTAGTCCATACTAGCAGAACAATGAAAGTTGGTAGTTGCTAAACCAGCTGTTCGCGACCTTAAGTACACCGCTAAATAACTGAACGAAACGGAACGTGCAGTTTAAAGAATTGACAGCTACGACCGTTAAGGGAGTTCGACCGTCTTCACAAATTCTGTGTTGTACGTAATAAGTACTTAGCTATTTTCAACTTTTTCATTTCAATACTACCTAAAGAGTTTCTCCATCATACACACCAGCATATACCATAATCCCAAGTGAAATAAATTTCAAAATCACGACAAAAGCTCAAGTAGTTTTTTACATATTTGGAATAAAGATTCAAATGTCTACAAACTAACTAACTGTACAATTGAAATGTACCCTAAAAGGAGAAAAGCATCAAAATCCAATTTCCGTTTATCATACGTGCAGTAAACATTCGCCTGGTATCGGCATTGTTGAGTACAAGGATTGATTGACATGTTTTGGTTACCTAACCGGTTCAGAGTTAGAGAAGCACCAGGATGAGATGTCCATTGACCAAGTCGATTGTTTAGATTCTTTAAACATATTATTAGTACAGGAGGACTCTAATTAAAATGCCGTTGGAATTAATATAGAATTTATTATAACTATACAAACACGTATAACATAGGTACAAATATGACTAGGCACTACTAGTACAAACTGCACGATTCAATAGCACGTGCAAAGTCCGTTTCTATATAGCTAATCGAATATACATCTTGATCGTATCGTATCGTAATCGTCGCTTGACTGCCGATCTCTCCATGGGGTCATTGCTGCACCGATACAATATGGCTGCCAGTCCGTATAGATCGGATTTCTTAGAATCAGTTCGACACACCTGCCTAATGACTGCCATAAAACAAGTACAATAACAATGTTAATGTTTTTGTGTATCGATCAAACTGACCCCAGATTCAGTCTTATAGTCTACGCGCCGTCAAAATGGACCAAACACCCCAGATTCGGTCTTACAGTCTATACACTGTCAAAATTGACCAAATTGACTCCAGATGCGGTCTTATAGTCTACACGCCGTCAAAATGGACCAAACTAACCCCAGATTCGGTCTTATAATCTACACGCCGTCAAAATGGACCAAACACCCCAGATTCGGTCTTATAGTCGATATACCGTCAAAATTGACCAAACTGACTCCGATTCGGTCTTATAGTCTACACGCCGTCAAAATGGACCAAACACCCCAGATTCGGTCTTATAGTCGATATACCGTCAAAATTGACCAAACTGACTCCGATTCGGTCTTATAGTCTACACGCCGTCAAAATGGACCAAACACCCCAGATTCGGTCTTATAGTCGATATACCGTCAAAATTGACCAAACTGACTCCGATTCGGTCTTATAGTCTACACGCCGTCAAAATGGACCAAACACCCCAGATTCGGTCTTATAGTCGATATACCGTCAAAATTGACCAAACTGACTCCGATTCGGTCTTATAGTCTACACGCCGTCAAAATGGACCAAACACCCCAGATTCGGTCTTATAGTCGATATACCGTCAAAATTGACCAAACTGACTCCGATTCGGTCTTATAGTCTATACAGCGTCAAAATGAACCAAACTGAAGCCAGATTCAGTCTTATAGTCTACACACCGGTAAAATAGACCAAACTGACTTCATGATTCAGATACAGCGCATTGAAATTCATAAGCATAAATGGGTTAATTCAAAAGACAGACCACATTTTTTTTAGCCCGGTGTGATTGTTTGAAAAGTAATAAATATTAATTTTATTATAATATTTTAAAAATAAGATATTATTTTAAAGCCTGTCGTTTAATACATATTAAAAATATTAGAATTTATCGTAACATGTGTCGCCACCCTTACTGTGGATGAATCGAAAACAAAAATATTATTTTCCATGCTCCAACCATATAATAGCATTCTTTGCATTTCCTTTTTGTAACTACAAAGTTTAGATCAAACCAAATGATAGCGTTTGCCAAGTAGGTCAAAAGTTACAATGTAGACAAAACATAACTTGAACTTATTTTGTTGGTATTGCTGTTTTTATTTTGGCACGATTTTATATTAGTATATTGGCAACAGCTCAATTTGAAAGTCAGGTCACATACCAACAAATAGTCGTGGTAGCGTAATGGCTAGCGCACGCGTCCCAAACTCAAAGGACGCGGGTTCGATCCTGGCCGTAACGCATGCACCACTTACGCAATTTTCTGACCTAATATGCATATTTTTACAATTAACACGTGCTTCAATTATGAAGGAACCGGTTTTATCCGTGCAGGAACGGAGAAAGAATACAATTTCCTGCGGCCGGGCGGCCTGCCGTAAGAGACAAAACAACCCACAGCCAGGTGGTAGAGCATTCGCCCGATTGGATGGCTACCACCTCTGGTCTAAAGTATGTCGCCAGGTTCCGTAAGAGAGCAGTAGCGCATTTGTAGTACCTTTGGTGTTGCTAATGTCCATAGGCGATGGTAACTGCTTTCCATCAAGTGGGCCGTCTGCCTGTCTGCTGAACTCCTGCAATAAAAAACAGGAAAATATCGTGATGAAACCTGCACATCGAGATAACCGATGTGTCAATGTGCCATGCCGCTTTAAACAAGCGTGACGAGTATACTATCCGTTCCTTTATCGTGGGAGGCCTGAGCCCAGCAGTGGTACATTTATGGGCTGTTATTGTATCACATACCTAACGAAAACGCCGTAATAGCTTTGTGACTAAGGTACTTGCGGTTCAAATCGGCTTTGAACGGGTATCTAAGAAGATTTTATATTTTTTATAGCCTATGTCAACCGTGGATAGCTTGCTAACAGTGAAAGAATTTTTCAAATCGTTTCAGTGGTTACAAACCTTTAAAACCCTTACAAACTTTCCTCTTTATAACATTAGTATAGATATTATACACAAATATTATTTTTTAATACATTTTATTTCGCAAAATATAACACTTCTTGCTGTATACAGACAAAGTAACGAACGCATTTATTTAAGTAGCCCAAATAAACTATACCACAATAATATTAGTTACAACAATAATAGAGTTTACAGACTTCGGTAATGTGTGCATTAACCCAACCATAATACAGATAGTAGCAGCATTCCGCAGTTACATTCCCATTAGTAAAGGCAACATGGCGCCTAATTTGCGACGATAAATCAAATTATCCCAGCCATAGATCACTGGAAAGTGATAAGTCACTTTGAGATGTCAGTAATACCCATTACTCACTACAACACGCTCTTCATGTTACTGAACTAAACTTTCATAATAAAATTATTAAAAGAAACTTTGTCTAATATTTTCTTAACTTTTCGCGACTTGTATACATAATAAAACTACGTATTACGACGGTTTTAAATCCGCCGAAACAGAATCGTTGAGAAGATAGTTGGCAAGTACCACCTGTTTGGGATCCGATTATCAAAACTATTAAGACCCAAACCCAGCAAAAACCAACTGCCAGACCTCAGGACAGGACCTTGCTCTTTCTGCGTGCAACGGAACACAGACCAACTTGACTATAATTTAATTATTTTTCATTTCACCCATTTCAATATTATATAATTTTTTTAGAACTAGGCATGTTTGCTGAAGAATTTCTTGCGCCGCTTCTTCTCTTCAAGCCACAACATGTTGTGAAGCGGTGGTAAATTAGATTAAACTAAATAATTTAAATGAACAAGTTGGCATTAGGCTAAATAAAACTTTAACAATACTCATTGGACAAATGTCCCCTTTGTCGTCCGTGCCCACAGCCACCGAAAAGCGGCCAGAACGTTGGACAAACCAAAACCTAATAAATTGCCGCGCTTAAAACCGTTAGAACGTAGTTTTATCATAGAAACTTTGTGATTGTTCATTTTATTTACTTTTTAAAATTTTATCTTATTTCTACAACGATGATAACCCGCTATTATTGTCAAATCAGAACTAAAGACTAGAATGATGATAACAATTACGCGCCTATGCTCCTATTTTTTGATATAAACGGTATTGTGTACACGACTCCCTGCGGCACGAATAAACCCTGATAAGGTTTCTGTGCCACAGTTCAAATTTTATGTGTTTTCTGATCTATGTGAATGTAAGTAAGCATATCGTATAATAAACTTATTAAAAAAAAGTGTGCGTGATATTTTAAACTAATCTAAGTTGAACTATTTAATAATGAAATTGTTTAACTTGAGAAAGCTTAGGATATTACTTACATTTTATGTTTATTAATATGACAATATAAGGAAAGATTATTTATTAATAAATTCTTTTATATTGATTATAAAAAAAAATCGTTCAAAAAACCGACTTCAAAACTAAAAAGTATAAAGTAACTTATTTCTAAAGCTATTTTTAATTATAATATCTTATCTTTAATATACAGTATCTTAAAAATTTTAAAGTCGGTACAGTTAGTAATTTTCCAAATATAGTAATTTTTATGTTTTACTTTGCACCGACTTCAAGATGTTTTAGATAATATATATTCAAAATAAGGTATTATAATTAAAAATAGCTTTACAAATAAACTATTTTATACTTTTTAGTTTTTGAGTCGGATTTTTTAAACCAAGTTTTTTTTATTTGTTACTTTTTAGTGTCTATGGGTAGGGCTACGAAAGGTTGCCGCGCGCCTTAAAAAATATAGGTCTCAAGAAACGGGAGCAAAAAAATTATTATAAAATGAAAACTTCTAGACCAAACCATGTTAATTTTTTAGGGGACAAAATGCCAACGATTCCGCGTCTAACTAAAAAAGAACCATGTAAATCGGATCATAAATCTCAGCGTAATCGATGTACATATGGAACGGAGTGATTTTTTCTTTCATAAAACATGTTCATAAAATGAAATCTACTGGGCCAAAGTATGTTAAATCCTTAGGGGACCAAATGGCAACGATTCCGCGTCGAACTAAAAAAGTCACGTAAATCGGATCATAAATCTCAGAGTAATCGGTGTACATACATAAAAAACCTACCGGCCAAGTTGAGTACCTACTCCTTTTGGAAGTCGGTTAAAAATAGATTTTAAACTTAGTTACATTTATTGAAATATGGCTTGCGCTGTGAGTTTGAGTGAGAGAGGAGGAGCCTGCCTACCGCTTCCGTATGCGACTGGCGCCGTAACGCGTTACGTAACGAAGCGGTGTACCCTCCCATAAGCAGTTATCACTTCAAAAAACTCGTTTAGTGTTCAGTAACCAAGATCCTTGAAATGGTAAATCACTTCATTTGATGCTTTTGTTCACGTAGACTCCGTTTGTACATTAATGGTCTAAGCTGAGACCATACAAATCTGATCCATTTTAATTGAAAATTGGCAAGCAATCGTATCGAAACACCGACCCAGTGTTAATTAAAGGGTTAAGGTACCCACTATCTTAGCCGACCAAGCTTCTGTAGAATAATTCACACTCACAGAATACAGAATTGGATTTATGCAACAAATATCTCCTGTTAGTAAATGGATTGTCTCCATAATAAAGTTTTCATCGTTTTTTAACGATTCTTTGTTACTGCGTATTTTTTTTTGTTAGTGAGTTAAAAAGTGTTAATGTTCAAATCATGGAATGATTTATTTTACTGCCTTAACGATGGTCTAAGATTAAATGTGGCGAAGGAGTATTTTATCTGTCTAGGGATGGAGAAATAATACAATTTCATGCGGCCGGGCGGCCCGTCGTAAGAGGCGACAATACAACACACAGCCAGGTGGTAGGGTATTTGCTCGACTGGATAGTGACCACCACCGCTCTAGAGTATGCCGCCATAACAACCTTGTGTTGTGTTTCGGCATTAGTGTCCAGGTTCCATTCTCCCTTAAAAGAGCAGCAGCGCATTTGTGGCATCTTTGGTGTTGCAAATGTCCATAGGCGCGGGTGACCGCTTTCCATCAAGTAGGCCGTCTGCCTGTCTACTGAACTCCTACAATAAATTTTTCTTTTAATTGGCATGCAACATTAAAGATCCCACATCCGTGTGCACAGGCAAAGATACGGCTGGGATTCTCGTCGTTGGAGACATCGACCATGACGTCAAGGCCCGTGTATCAGCAGCTTGGGCCAAGTGGCGTGAGATGACAGGTGTCATTTACGACCCCAAAATGTCGGTTAAGTTGAAAGGGCAGGTCTACAAATCCATTATTAGACCTGTCCTTTTACATGACAGTAAAGCGTGGGCTGTACTTGAGCGACACAAGCAGAAGCTGCGTGTCACGAAAATTAATATGCTTCGGTGGATGTGTGGTGTCATGCGGAAGAATCGCGCCAAGAACTCCCGTCTCCATGGTAGTCTTTACGTCCATGGCATAGCAGACAAACTGCAGGTGATTCGCTTACGCTGGTACGGCCACGTTTTACGGAAAGTGACTAGTTACATGAGGAACAAAAGTTTAGCGATGCCGCCGGCGCCATTTCTCGGTCGAAGGGATAAGCCCAAGAAATGCTGGCTTGACGTTGTGAGGATTGAGAGGCGTACCAATGGTATCAATACAAGGTATGCCGAAGATCGCACGAAGTGGAGAAGGAAGAGTAGGAAAACGGGCCCTGGGCGTCGCGATAAGTGATCGCTCCAAACACAACCGGGATTCAACAAGCGGACGATCATGATGATGATTTCTTTTACTACCTCTCAATCATTTAGTGTCCCCACATTATGTCTTTATCATCATACTCGTCCATTCTGACATACATCTGTCACACAACAAATCATCCTGTTATCTTTCACACAATCAATCACTGTCTTTTTTGATGTACCTTTATATTTGTATACATCGTCTTCCAGGTTGACATTTCTTTCATCACGTGACTTTCATCCGTTCTCGTAATCACCATCATCCATCACCTTCTTGAACATACTGTTACAGCCCAGATTGCGACAAAAACAAAATCCTCCTGTATATCTGAAACAAAACACACCTTTAGGCCTAATTGTAACTCTTTTATGATCGTATTCTTTTGTTTACATTGTGTTTAAAATTTGTGATTAGAAAACACGCCATTGTTGTATTGCACTCTTTTATGATAGTTTGTGGCCGAGTCATTAGCCAGGTATGGCGGATTAAGTCGACTTAGATACGAGGACATTGCATTTGTGCAGCATAAAACGATGACCTGATGGAGGGGGTGGCAGCCGAGTGAGAACCACGAGCGAAGCGAGACGTGTGTACTACAATCGGGAATCTAATAAGTGATTTGCGCATTTTATGGCGTTATAACCATCTGCATTACGTTTGGACTTGTAGTGTTCGGTTATATTTGTACCTGTGTTATACGTCTTTGTATAGTTCTAATAAATTCTATAGTAATTCTAACGGCATTTTAGTCTCGCGACTCGTAACAATACTATTAACGCGAACAAAAGCTAGTTTATGTATATTTTAACGCCTGTTAATATAATAAAATAATATACTTTACTCAATAATTAGTATGTAATAACCGTAAACGATGAGCAATACGGAATTCCGGTGGTGGTTAATCAAGTGGTAATCACGTGAGCTAAACTATTATTTTGAAAGTGAAAGTCTGTGAGGCGATTGATTATAAAATTTACAATTATCGATAAAATGCTACCAGGTGAATCGTTTTGTCTTTAGTGAAGAGGGGCTTTAAAATAACCACTTTCAAAGAATCACATTGTTAACCTAAGATAGTGAGGAGGGTGTGACAGATGATGTGATGATGAATGACGGTCGTTGTGCGGTGTACGAAGAAATGAAAGAGATTGCTTGCGTCGTACACTTTTAATCACACACTCACTCTCAATGTTACAATATTACAGTTCAGAAGGATTTTGGTATGAAGGCAAGCAATAAGCGCGAAACTAACGTTTTGTACACGGGCACGTATGTCGTGCGGTCGCGTTGAAGACGTAAGTCGGACTGTGTCGCATTGTCCCGAAATAGCTTCGGTTCTCGACTGTTTCGCGGCAAGTGGATTGCCGCGAATAATTGTGGGCGCGATGTCACAAAACGGCGCGATGTTTTGCTTGACACAGATAAATATTGGTTCCGCGCTTGCGTGCTTGTTTGTGATGTTGGCACTAAAGTCGCCACAATAGATACATAGATAGATTGATAAAACTTTATTGGTCACCAAATATACAAATTCAAAAATACACTATTTCAATATTTTCATGGTAGAATCAATAGGCGGCCTTATCGCTTAAAGCAATCTCTTCCAGGCAGCCTAACTTAAGGAATAGTTTAACCTAATCTGGCGATGTAGGTGGTGCATATAATGAACTATATCATACTTAAACTATATAAATTATAAATTGAGCCACTTGAGTTTTTCACGTAATTCAGAAACTAACATGTATCTAAATATACTGGTAGTAACAACATATACACACACACATAATATTACACACACATAGTCGCATATACTACACACAAACAAAAGCTCTCATACGTTTGTGACATACAGCAGCATTTTTTTTTACTTCTCGGAGATCTGGTGATCATTCAAAACAAAATTTAACTTAATACAGACACCGGATTCTTTCTAAATCAATTTCATACCTATAATTACTTGTCGAAACTATGCAAATTTCATTTATTGAAAGCAAATATAAAAATATTTGTTGCGGACAGAATCACCCCGCTGACCTCACCCCCGTAAAGCCCGTGCGCCCACGCCCCGCCTACCGCGGAAACGTATCTCGCTCCATTAGCTACTAAGCGTCTGCATTTTTGTAGTACTTTGGTAAGCGCGGAGCGAGCCTACATCATGCGTTCAATGCATTCATTGCGTTCGTCAGTCGAATAATACAGACACAAGAAGAAGCAATACAAGGAAGACTAAGAAAATCAACAAGCATTAAGAAGACTTCAGCCAACGTGACTACGTGGATCTTGTGAAGCCACCAGTACATCGTGACCAGTGCCGCTTGTATTTAATCATCGTGCCTGAATATACCTGTTGCTGTTGCGGCGCCTATATACAAATAAATACAGTCAACTTGCTCAGAGGTGTTTTCATTTAGGGTAATATCTGCCTCCACACCTGACAATATTATTAAAAATGCGTAACAATCGACATTATGTTGACTCTTGTCATATTCGCAAAAGTAGATATTCACTTTAGAGACCAATAATTTTATCATTTGATTTGTTTCACTCTTCTAGCATACATAACGTGACCATACGTCCCGATTTGGGCGGGACAGTCCCGCTCTCAGGCAGTCTGTCCCGCCGTCCCCGGCAAGGCCGACATAGTCCCGATGTCCCCAGCGAGGCCAACATAGTCACGGTTTTGCAAACAGATCGTTTATTTCAGCAGATTTTGCTAAACAAACTTGAAACAATAGTTTTCAAAATGAGCATAATATTTTTTTCTACGCTGGGTGAGGCGTTTCAAGTTTAGTAAACAGCATAATAAAAATTGATGAAATTTAAGGCTGCATTTTTCTCCGTGTACTATTTTGTGTTTAGTGCGTTGATTATATTATATAATGCCGCAGATGTCCCGCTTTGACAAAAAACATAAATGGTCACGTTAAGCATACATCGACTATCTTATCATTAAACTTCGGAGGTATCATCTGAATTCACAAATTCTCTACAATTTTATACAAAATAATCTATTATCTATAGTATATATTTCAAAAATCGCACTAATTTTGGTTCCTGCACTAGGACTATCCTGTATCGTGGGGAACATTATAATCTTATATCTTATACTAGTATATAAAGCTGAAGAGTCTGTTTGCATATTTGTTTGTTTGTTTGAATACGCTAATCTCAGGAACTACTGGTCTGAATTGAAAAATTATTTCAGTGTTAGATAGCCCATTTATCGAGGAAGGCTATAGGCAATGTATATCATCATGCTAAGACCAATAGGAACGGAACACCAATGAAGAATGTTTCAACATCGAATGATGTGGAAAACAAATTCCACGCGGACGACGTCGCAGGCACAGCTAGTATTATATAATTATCATGATATTACAATACGAATATTTTTTATGTCTATTTTTTTTTGTTGTTATATAATTTTCAATTATTTTAATTACACGTCCGAATAATGCTAAAATTCTTCCTGTAAAATTTAATTGGGCAACTTTCTGTTATGCTTTCGCGTCATTAAAATAAAGTGACAACATAAACAAAAATAACATAAAATCATTGATAAAATATACTTCAATCGAATTTATGGATTGTTGTCCAGCCAAACGACCAATAATAATTATACGATACTCGATAAAGTGGTCAGCACTAAGTGAAAGTGAAATTCCGAACGAGCCAAATGTGGCCACGCGAGGATGAAAGTGAACCGAAAATATCGCTGTTGCAACGATTGCAGCAACACACAGTATTTTTATATTATTGGAGTACATCAAACATGCTGATGGTCTACTTGATGTTAAGTGGTTTGTGTTACCATGGACATTTACGAAAGTGCTATATCAATGTATTACCAAACCCAAGTCAAGGTTGTTATGGTGGCCTAGTCTAGGTCAAAAATTGTAACCACCCAGAAGATCTGCACATTGATGTGAGTCCGGCAGTGTACATTAGTAGGGCCTGTGGTGCTGCCTATATCCATAGGCAACGTTAACCAGTTTTCGTCATAGTTAGGCCGTCTGTTACTGCGTACTACAGCAATAAAATAATGGTATCATCTGAGCTTTACCGTAGGCAGTAATGTGGTACACACCCTCCAGTGTCTAGTTTAGGATAAGCAACGCTGTCATCTCAATGCGGCCATCGGTGCGGTTTGTCCCTCCCTAAGCCGTGGTGAAGACAATGTCGGAGACGCCGACGCGTAGGACGCAGCCAGCTTCCTTTTACGAGATCGTAATGTCCACGAAAGAGGCGGCAGAGTTGGAGAGGAAGCAGACTACCACCGCCAGAGTCACCGACGGCGACAGAGGGTCATTCTCGACGACCTCTGCCCACCGTAGGCTACGTCCGTGCGGGTGACCGGTGGGGAATCGATTGACCCACCCATAAAGGCCAGAGAAGAGGGACGCACACCGTACCACGCACCCTCTCACCTCGATGCCAACGTAGCCGGAGAGACCCAGCGTCCAACCAATGCGGCTGATGGTCCTCAATTAGACTTCCTCTGGTTTTTTTATCAATACCTTAGTAAGTGTGGAGTGAGCCTCCGGCTGGTCAGTAATCGGATGATTCCGTCAAGTATAAAACAGTTTTCGAAAACATAACACACACAAGAAAAATAATAATTCAAGAAGCATCCGGAGGATTCTACAGCCATTTGGACTCTCAGAGTCACTTTCGTGGATCTTGTGGATACCAGTGTGTTTGATTAGTGCCACTCGTATTGATCGATTAAATCGATGCAATTAGTGCTGTGTTCAGTGGAACATCCGGGTTCTAGTGCTAACTTGTGTTGATTGACTATGAACGTGTCGTTAAATACTATAGTGCTGATCATACCTATTGATGTCGTAGCACCTATAAATAGATTCAGTCCATTGTTAAGGGGTATTTCATTCATTCTTTCACCTTTTCTTCTCTCTCAGCCATAAGACGTTGCGAAATGGCAGTAAGATAGCGAAGGCCGCCGCGAACCACCGATCCCGGTCCGCCGGGTTCCTTCCCCTCGGGCTTTATATTACCCGTCGCCCGTTCTCAATCAGTGCATTGTGTCACCCTATGGTGGGCATTCTATTCATCCCCTCTCGTAGCAACAGTTCAGCCGAGGTGAAACTACCTAGCTCCCTTGAGCAGGTTGCCCTCCGGGCTCGCCCCGAAAACTCCGGTAAAGTTGGGAGGTCTTCGGAGCAACCACATTTAGTCAAGTCCAATAGAAAAAGGTATTTCATTATTATACCATCCGCACAGTACGTTAACGTATTCATAGGCTCCGTCTATACTTTTGATTGTGAATATTTTCAATATCAAAATGTATAAACACTATTAACGGTATCTTGAAAATATTTCTACGTATTAAGATCTTAGTCTTCTAGCACGTAATGTTTTTCTCTTATTATTTATTACTCATAGTTTTAAAAGAGTAAGCACTATCAACAACAACTTAGCTTCAAGCCTCTACGGTAATACTTGAAATATTGGTGTATATATGGAGCGATACGCTTGAGCCGTTTTGTATCAAAACACTTATCTTAGTATCATTAAATATACATTTTTCCACGGTGTTAGGTTTGCAGGTAAGACAGAAACTTACAAATGAACGTATGATATTATACTAAAAAGAGATAAGAGAGAGAGATGACACTTTATTGCACACCAAAATATACAATGAGCCAGGAGTACCATCATACAGGGTTTTATCTAGTTTGGGCTCCTGTCCTTCCCATTTAATTAAGTTTGTCAAAATTTTGTACTCTATAATTTTGTTTTCTTTTTATGGGAAGTAAATAGATAAATCATTATTATAATATTATTATATGTATGTCTTTCAAGACCACGGGCCATAAAAATGGCCCGGACTATTGGAGGGCTTGCGTGGGGCCATGGGGAGGCCAACACGTAGAGGCCCCTTGACAAATTTAATGTAAATATGTGGCGTGACACTGACCGGCGATTATCCCTGTCTACACCATATAATAATGCACCCAAGGACAAGCCCCGGCCTGTGTAGGACTATTGTGGGAAATGAGGACAAAAAGTACCGGGCTATTGGGGTGTACTGTTAGTGGTACTAGCGGTCTGGGAATATGGGGACTATGGCGTCTGCCCGTCCCAATGTTCAGGGAACATGGAAAAATGGGCAGACGGTGACTCGCCACTCCCTGCATGGGCCCCTAAAAATGCCCTAAAAGGCAGGGGCAACATGGGTGTGAGTGGCTAAGGGGTGTAGAGAGGTGGGCTGCAGGTTCACCGAAGCTACTTCCGACGTTAGGATGTTTATCACTTCCACCCCTGGAGCTTGAGTCTTAGCTCTAGCGATCTCCACTCCGTGCCGGCTGGCTAAGGCAAGCACGGAGGCGGGGGCCTTGCCTTGATCCCCGGAGTCACGAGGTGTCGCCACTCACCTAAGGCTTCGCCACAAAGCCCCCCTGCGGGTGTAATAATAATAATATTATTATTATTATTACAAAAAATCTTCATTTAAAAAAACCGACATCAAAAACTAAAAAGTATTGTAATTCCGTGGCACACTCCCCGAAGTGTATCCGATAGAATACCGACAAACTAGCGACTTTACATCGATGATTTAGTCTCTGAAGCCTTTCATCGAATAGTCGGTTATTGCCTATTAGTTTCCTATTTCTTTTCTTTATTGATTCGAGTTTTGTTCTCATTTTCTACAATATTGCTACACTTTTTTTATTGCTTAAGCTCAGCAGACAGGCACATGGCCCATTGAATGGAAAGCGGTTACCATCGTCTATGGACAGTTGCAACACCAAAAGTGCTACAAATGCGCTGCTGTTCTCTTAATGGAGTTTGGAACCTGGTCACTAATGCCGGAACACACCTCAAAGTTTTTGTGGTGACATACTTTAGACCAGGGGTGGTAGCCATCCAGTTGGGCAAATGCCCTACAATCTGGCTGTGGGTTGTTTTGTCGCCTCTTACTACAGGCCGCCCGGCCGCAGGAAATTGTATTCTTTCTCCGTTCCTGCACAGATAAAATGGTGAGACAGGAACCAATTCACGTCATGCACGGCACAGTCCCCAAAGTGTAACCTACAGAACACCGACAAGCTAGCGACTTTACGTTGATTTAGGCTCTCATAAAGCATAAGCCTCTTATCGAAAAGTCGATTATTGCCTATCAGTTTCCTAACTCTTTTCTCTATTCACTCGAGTTTTCTTCTCATTTTCTACAATATTCCTACACTAACCAGGGCTTGTCCTTGGGTACATTATTATATGGTGTAATCAGGGATAATCGCTGGTCAGTGTTACGCCACATTTAGATTAAATTTGTCAAGGGGTCTCAACGTGTTGGCCTCCCCGTAGCCCCACACAACCCTACCAGAAGTTCGGGGCATTTTTATAGGCCGTGGTCTTCAAAGACAATGATAAAATACTGAATAACGTGTTTTTTACAAAACATCAAAAGCCGTGCGTGTGCGCCGATGCATGCACGAAATGATAGCACTCACTTTCGCTGCGTTGAAATTTGATATATCATTTACACACTTATTTACAGTGTAAAATCTGTGCTTTTATTACAATCTTAATACTCATAAAGGTGGTAAAAAAAGTCGAAAATATTAACATATACGGTATTCCGTGTGAATTTTTATTCCATACTAGAGGTAACTGAAATAATAAAATCTAGGACCCGATCCCAGCGCCACCTACCGGTTCCAATTGTAAATCTAAATCATCCGGGGAGCCACTCTAACATACAAGAAAAATTTCATCAAAATCGGTTAGGTCGTTCTAAATTTTTGCGCGTACATACATTTCTACGATTCATTTTCATACCTCTTAAGCCTTCCACAAGTATTTCAAAACCAAAATTAGACAATTCGGTTTAGCCGTTCTCGAGTTTTTGTGAGACTAACAAACGTCAATTCGTATTTATATATATAGATATTGCCACCCTTTAAAAAATGTTAATGAGGCAAAATGTAGAAAGTAGGTATTGTGTAATTTTCAATGTACACTTAGTAAAAAATATTATGTCATACTTACTTAACAATCAATATCAAATTAAACTTTGGGTTATGTTGTTGTAAGAATGTATACAATACACAATAAAGTAAAAAAAATTAGAACATCTTAGCCGAATGTGCCCCCAAAATACAAACCTGTTATCTTATAGTACAGTCATTATCCCTATTAATATTATAAATGCGAAAGTAACTCTGTCTGTCTGTCTGTTCCGTTTTCACGTAAAAACTACTGGACCGATTTAGCTGAAACTCAGTATATATATATTTTCGATACCTAGGATGAACATAGGATACTTTTTATCCCGAAAAATGGGATAGTTTCCGGGATAAAATGATATTTGTCTGTTTGTTTGTTATGCTTTTACGGAAAAACTACTGGTCATTTTGGCCTATTTGGTCATATTGGCCTTTTTGGTAATTTTGGTCTATTTGGTCATTTTGACCTTTTTGGTCATTTTGGCCTATTTGGTCATTTTGGCCTTTTTGGTCATTTTGGCCTTTTTGATCATTTTGACCTTTTTGGTCATTTTGGCCTATTTGGTAATTTTGGCCTATTTGGTAATTTTGGCCTTATTGATTATTTTGACCTTTTTCATTCATCTCAGCTCATTTTGGTCAAGTTTTGTAATTTATTTTGTTGACAGATAGACGGGGGATAGTATATATAATTAGCGATATAAAATGAAGTGAATCTTCCGTGGGCAAATACATAAAAAAGTAATATAATATAACCTTTAGCACTTGCTCTTTAAACAAGAGACACGCACTAGAGGTTAACCCGCGGCGCAGCCGCGGGGCAAACCCTAGTATAATATATATGATATCAGCCCATAAATGTCCCACTGCTGGGCTCGGGCCTCCCACTAAGGGGGAACGGACAGTATACCCGCCACGCTTGTCCAAGGCGGCTTGGCAGGTTTGACACATCGGTTATCTTGATGTGCAGGTTGCATCACGATGTTTTCCTTCACCGGTTTTAGCACGTGGTAATTGTAACAATTGTACAGTCATTATTCATACAATTATTTTATTCAAGTTTCGTTTCTTTTTTTATTTTATTTAACACCACCACCATTCATAAATTAATTAAAAAGCTCAACTCACCCAACCATACAATACACAATAAAGTTAAAAAAATGAGAACATCTTAGCCGAATGTGCCCCCCCAAAATACAAACCTGTCCTAATTTGGGGGAAAACTTATAGCGCCTTACTTATAATAATCTCGTTAAGAAATGATTAGCCATCTCTTAAATAAGAGACTCTTAAGCCCCTAATCAATGGCTGTTTCAAATAAAATTTGCCATCTTGCCTCTTAGCAGTCACTTAAACTACCCCTCGATGTTGGTTATTTTTGACAGTTATTTATGAGTTACTTTACCACCACTTCTTATCCTTAAGAGGAGTTTATGGGTAAGATTTTCGTCAGAGCTGAGCAGTTTCTTAAAATTTAACAAACGATTATAAGTAAGGCCATTAGTCTCAAATAATGTACATACCTACTATAAACATATCGTATTGTATACTCATTACATTTTCTGACATTGTATTTTTCCATTTTTTAAATTAATGAATATTTTTAAGTAGGTACTTATTTTTCAAAAAAAAAATTAAGTGCACAATAATCGTGCTGTCGACACTTAATCACTAGTATATTCTATTTTATTTTGATATAAATATATTCATTTCTACGGGATTCTTTCACCGAGATATATGAAATAACAGATTGTCTGTATGAGATCGCTTTAAGGATCTTAAAGCAAATCCTTGCAGTAACGGAAAAGAATACAATTTCCTGTAGCCGGCGGCCTATCGTAAGGGGCGGAAAAGTAAACCACAGCCAGGTGGTAGGGTATTTGTCCGTCTGGATAGCTACCACCCCTAGTCTACAGTATCTCTAGAGTCCGTCGCCGAAAAAACATTGAGTTAAATTCCGCGGCATTAGTGGCCAGGTTCCAGTCTTCCATTAGAAAGTAGCCCATTGGTAAACCTTTGGTGTTACAAATATCAATAGGCGACGGTAACCGCTTTCCATCTGGTGGGTTGTCTGCCTGTATGCTGAACTCATCCCATAAAAAAACTAGATAGAACTGATTTGTTTTCTATATATTAGGATTCAATAGGCATTTTGGTATAACTCTATTAGTAATATCCACGTTTCTTTGAAACGTGGTGTGTTCCAATTGGGTTAAACCTTTACATGTAAAGTAGCTATTTAAGATGTATGTCTGCTGAACTCATGCAATAAAAAAAAAACCTGTGTGTCTTGGGACGCCCGACAGAAATGATAACTTGCGTTAGAGAAAGGGAAGCTAAACAGACTGGCGCCGTAACGCGTTACGTAACGAAGCGGTATACCCATAAGAAGTTATCACTCCAAAAAGCAGAATATTTATATAGGAACTAAATTATTGTAAAATTATGAAAGTAAGATTGAATTCGCCTCGGTTACGTAGATATTATTAAATTAATGAAGACTATACATAGTTTGCGTGATAAAACTTCATACTATTACCAGTAACATTGGTCATGCAATGTTTTTGTAGCTAGGTAGCTAGCTAGCTAGTCTTTAGCTGCTAGAGGCTAGGTAGCTAGACTCTAGCTGCTTGAAAGTAATTAAAATGCCATATGCTGGGACTCTATAGCCCACGGATAAAATGCTGGTCCAGTTTGTAGTGGAATGTATGAAAGAGATATGACCTAGATCCCTGCACTATAAAAGTAGAAGCTCCACTAACCTTGAGATTGGCCCTCTCCTGGCTCGGTTCATGTTACACACAGTAACAGCACACGGCACTAAAATCCGAATGTTAATAAAATAAATAATATTACCTTTAATTATAATGTCACACAATTGTGAAACAAACTATGAATAATATTAATAAAATTATAAATTCAGCATAAAAAAACCCTTGACACATCGACGCTTGGTGTCTGAGTTATTCTGGGTAATATAGAAGTAAAACATCAAACGAAAAGCGCGCTTTGAAATTTAATATATAATTAAAGTAGAATTGCAAAAACCCATAACATAATTGTAAAAATTTGTTCTATATCTTATATATATAAATCTCCTGTCACGATGTTTGTCCGCGATGGACTCCTAAACTACTCAACCGATTTTAATCAAATTTGCACACCGTGTGCAGTTTGATCCAACTTGAAAGATAGGATAGTTTTTATACCGTTGGAACCGGTAGGTGGCGCTGAGATCGGGTTCTAAATTTGGCTTTTAAGGCAGGACAACGTCTGCCCGGACAGCTAGTACTGTAATAGTTTCGTATAATATTAATAATAAAACATTATGGAACATTCTGCGGTATAAGTCACAAACTATACGCGGGTATTGATCTTTTTAAGTCTTTAAAACGTTAATTAAATATTATAATTATTTTTTGAGTGAATGGGAAAACGAAGAAATGATTGAAAAACTATGTATTGTTCAGCACGATCTTGGACAATATATTCGTAAATACAAACATCTTATGATTTGATTATAATTTATGCGTCACTACACGGTGTTATAGTGAAACTAAAGTCTATCATATATGCAAATTAGTGTAAAAAATGTATATAGAGAGTCGTTTGGAAGTATCCTTAATCAGTTCTTGAAAAATCATTACGATTTTCCTCATTTTTTTAAGTCAATTTTTGAGGAGTGACCCTTGAGTGACCATGTTCCAGTCCCATCAAAGGTAGCACACACCTTTAGTGTTGCAATAGTTCATAGACGACAGTAATCATTTCCCATCACAGTTGGACCGTCAGCTTGTCTGCTGTTCTCCAGCAATAAAAAAAACTCCAACTTTAGAATTACGAAATTGAAAATTTAATCAAGAGTATTTTCAACGATAAAATGTTAAAACGAAATTCTTTGACCACTTTTTGTAGTATACGGTATTTTTGATAAAATTATTTTTTTAAAGGTTCACTAAACAAATAATGGTTAATAAAGGTCATAAATTAAAAAAAACAAATCACCTCTGTAAACATATAAATCTACATGTATACTTATGGGGCGCATATGCGGTGAGTGTGCCATTATAAAGATATGATAGATACCTATACACCTACATACTTTCTCACAAACATCTGCTTACGTATTCGTCCGATTTCGAAGCAACTCGTCTCGATCCGTTCGAGCTTCTTACAGTCGTACCATATACATACACGATAAGCGAACGCTCATCCGAGCTACATGGTAGGCGGAGTGGTGTTAGGTTTTATTTGCGTTACGGAATTTCTTGATTCGGTCGCCGCGCTCAAAGCCCGCGATGAAAGCTATTATATTTTAATATGTATATGTCGGAGGGAAGCTTTAATTGAAAGTATTGTTGACTGGATGTATAACGCACAATATCATTTGTTTACATTTTAATTACTTCTAAAATTCTTAATGTAATTTAATTAGATTTGTTAAATGTTTCTATAACTTAAAGATCGTTCTAACCTAATAAAATTTATGAATATTGTAATTTAATAAACTACCAATCAGAGCAGAGCATGTCTTGAGCGGGGTCAGACGCGCCCTCTATACTTTGAGTAGTATCTACTGTGGTAGACTGAGGACTTTTTGTGACACATTTGGTTGATGGCGGCAGGTCGAGTTGGACCTTAGAGTATTTTTAAAGAAAGTATTGTAGTTGGAAGTATGAGCGGGTGCCCTGAACCCGCTGCTCGATCTAAACTATGTCATAATGTTGATCAAATCTAAATTAAAAGTGTATAAATCGTGGCTATTGTGTTTTATGCTCGCATTTTATCCTGATGACGCCCACTAAACCTGCAATAACTAAAGAAGATGTCGTGAGAATGAGGCCGTTCTGCGACATATAAATATTTGTAACAAGATTGAAGTTTAGATATAATAGCCTCTGTGGTTTAGTGGGCTTAAGCTATGAACACTGGGCTCACTGCAACGCAGAAACTGCGAGTTCAATTCCTAGAATAGTACATTTCTAGGTAATCTAGGATCGACCCCAGAGTGGTCTATTGTAAATTATCCATAACACAAACGGAAATAGCATAGCTTGGAGATACACAGTGCGTGTTTTTGTCTACCAATTATTATTATTATAGATCGCTGCAGACTTACACACTTGAACCATCCCCTAAACGTCCTCCTACAACTTTCAAGGTGAACTTACAACGTGATAACTACCCACCACTGGTATGTTATCGCCCTAACTGTAGATTACGACACAGAGGCCTATATAAAGGAACCTTGGGTGATGGTACTGTTCCCTAAATGCGTGTATAAGAACAAATTGGGGTTTTATTGTTAATTTTTCTGCTTGGGTTTCTCTATTTGAAGTAGGTGCTCAAGTATAATGTGTGGTAATACGCAGGGAATTAGAAGACAGATGCATTATATTAGATTGAGTAATTTTTTTGGTATTTTCTGTTTTTAAAGGAAAAACACTCATTAATGTCTTAATATTATATTTATAAAATATTCATAAAAAATATTAAAAACTGAAAAATTAAGTTTTTCAATATTTTTTATGAAAATTTAGAAACATAGCATTGAGACATAAATGAGAGTTTTCCTCATAAGATAGAAGAAGAAAATAACTAAAATCAAGTTGACATAGTATCCCTTGGAGGTGTCGATCTATCCGTGCAGGAACAGGAACTATGATAAGAGGCGACAAAACACGTCTGGATGGTTACCATTCCTGGTCTAGAGTATGCCAACATAACAACTTTGAGTTGTGTTTCAGCATTAGTAGCCAGATTCCAGTCTCTTAAGAGAGCAGCAGCGCTCTTGCAGCACCTTTGGTATCGCAAATGTCCATTGATGATGGTAACGGTTTTATAACAGATGGACCGTCTTTCTGTATGCTGAACTCAGAGAATAAAAAAACAGTTTCTATATATATTAGGATTCAATAGGCATTTAGGCATAAATCTATTTGTAGTAATGTCTACGTTTTTTTGAAGTGTAGCGTGTTCCAACGCGATTAGCCTTTACATATAAAGTAGTATTTAAGAAATAACATTAAACAGTATGTGTTTCAAATTAATGTACACGTAAGTTCAAACAGGCAAGCTTATAATTTATTATCGATTTATATAATGTTGCCAACATTATTCGTGTCTTATATAAAATTTCCCATAAAGTTTAGTGTTATCGGTGGATGGACGATGGATAACTCGGACCGATTCCAGACACTCAGACTACAGTAAACAAAAGAAAGTTCGTGTACAAAATTTACTTTGCCAGGATTTTAACCAACTTTTACTGGGAACTAGATGTAACAACTATTGCGTCTACCGTAATACCCTTTTTTCCGCGGATTCGTTGTAACGCGATTTTTAAAATTTAGAATCAGCGTGAATCTTCGCAATTCACAAAAGTTAAATTATTATAAGTATTCGGCAAAAAATACAAAACAGTGTTATCTGTTATGAAAGAATTCTGCAAAACCGTAATTATAATGCTACTCGAAAAACATTAAATAACTATGTGTCATGTAATTCTAAGGATTATATAAATAAACAAAAATCTGTAACAATGAATAGGTTGATTCTGTTTCATTTTTTCAATAAAAGCACTTTAGTTATTTATGCATATTTACCAGGGGCGGAAAGCATGAAAGTGACATCTAAAGAAGAGTAATTGCAAGAAATAAGGTGAATTGAGCGCTAAATTCTTTCATGAATATCCAAAAAGTGTCTGTAAAGGCACGCTTGGCTGTCGATCAAGGGGTGTTGGTGCCAACACTACTGCAGTGAAAGTTGGGTGTGGCAGAAGAAGCATGAAAGTAGAATAAATGCAGGTGAAATGAGAGCTTTGAGAAATATACGAGTATATGAGGTAAGCATGAATGATATGTTACGGAATAGTATATCCACAATACAGGAATATTGTGGATTAAAAAAATATGTAATAACATGATTAGAAAAAAGTGGTTTGGGCATATAGAGAGGATGGATGAAAATAGAATCACAAAGCAAGTGTTTGACAGTATTGTGAATGATAGATTTGATACCGATAGACCATTACGTATACACCATGGTCAAATAACAGAAATGTTGAAACGAGGTCAGGTAAATAGAATATCAAATAAACGTGCATATATGAAGAGGATAATGAAATTAGATGAAGTGAAAGTTATTTGTCTCTGCCTACCCTCATGGGATACAGGCGTGATAATATGTATGTATATACGCAAATTTCGCTTAATCCCATTTAGTCTGGAACGCATCCCTCTCCTAAAGTGGGGTTATTATTCTAAGCTCTTTTAAAATGTAGCTTCATAGTAGGCTACAACTTTGAATTTAAGCACACAACTTTGTCAAAACGGCATCAAACTTTCTTAACTTGTCCAACGTTTATTCCCAAACGAAAATTTCTAAAAACAAAATCACATTTTAAAAATAATAATAATATAACTTTCGCTGCATATTACGCTGGCCTTCAAACCGTCGAGAGTGTTAATAATGTTAAATTATCCAAAAAAATCTCCTTAATTATATTCAAAAGTCTTACTCCAGTAAACTTGGACCAGTTTTGTGAATGAACACATGTTAACTTATCACATACCAAATTTATGGCTAGACTATTTTGATGTGTAAGATTTATCGTCATCATAAATACTTCCGATGGCAGAGCTGGGCCAGTATATGTTTAGACAGTGGTCAGTAACATTCAGTACCATCAACTTTATTAATGGTTAAAAATTAGGTAAATTTATGGTAGCGCACGCGTCCCAAACTCAAAGGACACAGCTTTGAATCCTGGCCGAAACGCATGCACCGCTTAGGCAGTTTTCTAACCTAATGTCTATATTATTACAATTACCACGTGCTAACAACGCTGAAGGAAAATAACGTGATGAAACCTGCACATCGAGATAACCGAGGTATCAAAGCTGCCAAATCATAAAGAAAGCTTTTGGAAATTAACGCGCCGCATTATCAGCTATTCTGGTTTCCATTTAGCTTTTCACTGAGCCCGGATTTTATTTAAACATCACGATAATTGTTATTGCCAACCCTCCTGCTACAGTAACGCCAAAATGAACTTATGCTATATTTTTTTAAAGGACGTTTGGTGTGAAGTTGTATTGTCAAATAAATCTGACTGCTGTGTGGTATTTCATCACAAAGAATGGTTTCGTAAAGATGATAAATGTGCACTTTTACTAAGGTTGAAAAATATTTAATCACTAGCTTCGGCTCGCGACTTCGTCCGCGTGGTGCGGTTTTTTAACTATCCCACGGGAGCTCTTTAATTTTTCTGGATCAAAAGTATCCTATATGTTGACCAGAGATATAAGCTATCACCATACAAAATTGCATGTAAATCGGTCCAGTCGTTTTGGAGATTAGCCGGTACAAACAGACAGACAAACAGAGAAACAAAAAATTTGAAAAGAATCGAAATTAGTTCTATTTCACTTCTTACGTCCCCCTGACTCGGTTTTTAGCATTTTTTTTAATTGTACAGAAATTTGACCTCTACAATTTTATTATATATATAGATATCTCAAAAACTACTCAATGAATCCTTATCGAACTAGTTTTTTAAAGTGTCTTTAAGCTTGTATCGCCTAGTGATTTTTCAAAGTTTTCCACATTATAATTCACAATTTAAAGAAGTAAAAACATAACTTTTACTACTTTGGAAGCGAGAATACATCTCCTCAGCTAATGACTTAAAAACTAAAAGTTGATTTTGGGAAAAATATTATTTTTAAGATCAGTCTAACGATATTAACTGCGTTCATTTATGTACAATTCATATTAACTATTTTGAGAATATATTTACTGATGGACATTAATAATACAGGAATAATGAATTTGTTTAATTTATTCATGAAAAACTATAGAACCATCAAAACGCAACCTCATTTTCGAAACATAAATAAAGATTAGGCAAATAAGCATATGCTTTCTAGCACTGACCTTCCAGATAACCGGTAGATTTGCATTTGTTTGCGATTGCTTCTGCTTGCATACCCGCATTTTCTTCATGTGGTTCAAGTGATAAGATTTAACATGAATCATCTAAATAATCGATCAAAATTAAACAGGGAGGCGGCCCATCTAATGGAAAGAGATCATGCCCATGGTGTGGCAAATGTCCATTGGTAATGGTATAGACGTTTGCCACACCATAGGCGAACCCAACGTAATCTATCCCATCATAAAGGCGGGCCTTGAGGATGGGATACAATAGATTAGAATAGAAGAGGTGGAATAAAATGAATGAGATAGATGGATCAGACAAAAGGAATGGGATAGAGAGGATGGAATAGGAGAATACAATAAAGGGAAGGAATGAAGAATACGTAATAGGGGGAGGAGGAAATGGGCCATCAGAACTCTGATTAGTCGTATAAAATATTATTAAGGCCCGGTTATTATATCTTACCGAGGGTTCGTTTGTCTTACTATTGATTAAGATTTGACATAAACTCCATACAAGTAATATCTAAATTCAACCACTGATAAGATAACTGAATGAAGAGTAAGATAAAGGAATTGTGCATAAGTTAAGGATAACAGTTTCCATGTCAATATTTGAATTGATAACTACCATTGATAACAGTTTTAAGAAGTAAAATCAGGATGGAATCAGATTGAGACAGATATAATTTCAAATTAAAATTTATTTTTAGTATCCCTGATAAATTGAGGGCAAGAACGGAGAAAGAATACTAATTCCTGCGATCTGTCTTAAGAAGTCAAAACAGCCAGGTGATAGAGCATTTCCCTTATGGATGGTTATTATTCTTGATCCAGAGTGTGCCACGACAACAACCTTGAGTTGTGACCTGGCATTAAAATCCCTTTTGAGGTAAAAATCGCTCGAGCTTATGTCTTGTATTTGATAAAGCGAAAGTAGCTCCCTACTATGTTCAAACAGGAAATCCTCTTGTACGAGTAATTAATACGTCAAGCAACTTCATATGTTGTAACTCATCACTAATGAGCTGGTGATCAATACTATATGTAGGTTAATGTCTTGATTTATTTGTTTTTCATTGTGAGTTGGGCCTCTCTTTTTACACGTAGTTACGCCCGTTTCTTTCTTTGTTTACATATTTTATGGATATTGTCGCATATTCCGGGATAGAGAGGAGATATATGGATGGAACAAATAACTATTGTACACTGAAATAATCAATGCAAGGGGGTACTTAACGGTCAAGAAGACAGAAATACTCTTAACATCATACAACATGTCATAGTCAGAGAACATACACTCTGCGCCTCGTACATATCTCAGGTGTTTTCTTTAAAGAGCCCTCCAGGCTCGTCGTTCACCTAACATCATCAGGGATCATGAACAGCTCTTTTATTCTCACTTGTTCTTTTATAGCATAAATCATTACGCGCTTTTTTATCGCGAGTAGTCTTCTTATACGCCTTGTCATATCTTTATTCACAGCGCTTGTATTATTTCAATTTTCTTGTTCATTAAGTAAATTATATTGCTCTTTTTGTTCAATATTTATTTCTATTTATGATTTAAATTTATCATGTATTAATATATTTACTTGAGGTGTTTGAGAGGGATCACTATAGTAAAGTGTCACACCATACGCAGGCTACAGCGTTTGTAACAGAGTAACTTAATTCATGAATTATCAAGTCAGCCTTGAATCAAGTGGAATTTCATGATACACAAATTGTGTAGAATCATTCTTTAAAAGACAACGACGACGAAAAGAAATTGATAGTTAAAATAGTAATAACTTAACAAATTAGAACAGTAATGTTATTTGAAAATTTCTACACACACTAGAAAGTTGGTAAATATTGAGTCAACCTTGACTTAGGCATCCGGTTTGACGAAGCTCTTTTAGGATTCACTAGATTCGCAACGCATGATCTCGCGCTTTCACTTTCAAGGAAGATGGTTTTACTGTCATTTTCACAAAAACTGAACCATTATTTATAAATTCGTCATGTCTAACCATCTCTGTCTATGTTGCAGTCAATTATTTTCTGAAAAAGTTTTTGGGACGAAATTTAAACACCATAATTATTATATAGAACCTATATTAAATCATATTTAAAAACGAAAAAACTTTGTTGGTCGCCCTGACTTATTTAACGGATGTCCTTTGAACAACAACATCCGCAATGCGCATTAGTTGGGAATATTCGACCCCAATAAAAATAAATGTTCAAGCAAAGTCCATAAAGTGAAATGACTAGGATTAAACTACTAAAGTCAAACTGGGGTAAACAAGAAGAGAAGTAATCGGATATAATTCATGTTCAGTGCGATATCCATGTAAAAGTAGGTCCATGAGGAAATTTACTATTAGCAATCATTTCCAGGAAAAATAAAGGTCTGAAAAGGTCCTAAATGCCTATATTTGCCGGTATTTCATAACATACAGTTTTAAAATTATTCAGATGTAGGAAGTCAAGAAGAAAGATCGCATTGCATTGTCAGATATGTGCATATATAAGATATTCCAGTCGAAATTCTTGTATTTTGACGCTGTTTCTGAGGTTAGACGAAGATATGATAATATTTAAACGCTTTCTGTCAAATAGGCTCCGTTATTTATAATCATTGAAAATATGGATCACATATATAACTTGACGTTATATAACTTACTAGCGGTCTGCCCGGGCTTCGCACGGGTATCTAATAATAACTTTTTTTGAGTTTAATTACCTACTAAGCGAATTCAATATATTTCCTCTCCCGTACTGCCCGTATCCCAGTGACGCCAACATCGCATAAGCCTAGCTAGCTGATTAGGGGTCCGCGGCGACCACGCAACTTTTTTCTAGTACTTTCATTTTTAAACTCGTGATATCTTGCGTATGGAATGTCCAAATTGAATAATTCAAAAGGTTATATAAAAGTATTGAAGCAGTCTTGAATATGAAGTAGTTTTTTATAAGGATAAATACCAAGATACACATAAAGAGGCTTATCTAGCGGTGACAATTTAATTAATTTTTTAAAATAAAGGAACACTTATTGTAGCATTACTATAATAGTTGGACATATGCTGTCGCGACACTTTTTGTAAATAATGATATGTTCTGCAAAGTCGTAATACATTATTTTATTCTATCATCAATAGTTTTCGCAGCGCTCGCGATTTAAGGTATTTTTTTTACACCTTGGGTTACATTATTGGAGTTTTAGTAAGGATCCCTAATTTTTTTGAATATATAATACATTATATATTCAAAACTATTGTAAAATTACGAAAAACCAGGTAAGTCTCATTTCGTGAAGATTTTTTTTGGTAAATTATTGATCAGTAAACACCAACAAAAAGTTGTTTCGTTTACACACCACTTTTAACCTTTTGCTGCAATAGGAGCCTACACTCAGTTCAACGCTACATAGATTATTGTACCGTTCATTAATTCCAGAAAATGTATATTAAAATAATTAGCTGAGCTTGAAATCGTCCTTTCCGCTTTCGACGAACCTCAAATCCCTAAATGAGCTAAGGATTTTAATTCGCTGAAAATGCTACCGGAATACCCCTCTTCGCTAAGGACTTTTGCTTGAAGAACCTTATTGTTCCGATTCCTATTTCATTTGGAACGAATTTGTAACCGACTTAAAAAAGGAGAAGGTTCTCAATTGAACTGTATTTTTGATATTTAAAAAAACCACAATATAAAAAATATTCAAAAAATACTACTGCTAGATACTAAAAAGTAACAAATAGAAAAACAATAAAAAAAACTGACTTCAAAAACTAAAAGTGTAAAACAACTTAATATTTATGACTAAGAATTTATTTAGTTTATTATATACATACATAACTTCACGCCAGGTCCCTTGCGGGGAAGGCACGAACAACAGAGCGCCATACAGTCTTATTCTTACACACCTCACTTGCTTCTTTAACATTCATAGCTCTTGTCATGCACGCTCGTCTGTTCTTAAGGCTCCTGACATCACCTTCTGCTAATACAAGATCAATTTGATGATGGAAGGTGTGTCGTGGCCTACCGCGACTTCTGCATCCATCCACTTTTGCATTGCATATCTGTTTAGTCATTCTTTCATCATACATTCTTTCCACATGCCCGAACCACCGGAGCATTCCTTTCCTTACCTTCACCCCGACACTCTCTTTTAGACCAACTCTCTATTTAGTTTATTGAGAGACAAAATAATTAATTTTGCAACATTTTGTTGTTATAACAGTGAATATAGTAATTTTTATGATTTATTTGGCACTGACTTCAAGATGTAGAATTTTTTTCTCTTAATAAAAAAAAAAAAAAATTAAATTAAATAAATTTTTAGTCAAAAATCTTTATTAAGTTATTTTTTGTATGTTTGTTACGCGATTTCTGTGTCAATTGTGGACCTATTTTCAATTTCTTTTTATTCAATTTTTTTTTTTGTAATAAATAAAATTCCACTAAGCAATTGTGAGGCCTAGAAGTGGGGCAATTATGGACACTTATTTATTACTATATTATCGTAATTGGTTCATTCCCGGGGTCGTGAAGAAGGAAAATACAAACAAACTCACTTTTACACATATATTAGCATAAATTAAATAATAAAAATTCCAGCTGCCCACAAAAAATCTGGTCTGTACAAAAGTACAGACAGTGATGAAAACATCAAACCCCCCTATTCTTATATGAAGGTGTAGAGACCAAACTGACCCCAGATTCAGTCTTATAGAGTATACACCGTTAAAATGGACCAAACTGATCCCACATTCAGTCTTATAGTCTATATACCGTCAATATGGACCAAACTGGCCCCAGATTCAATCTTATACTGTGCTACAAATGCGCTGCTGCCCTCTTAAGGGAGACTGGAACCTTGTCACTAATGCCGGAACACAACCCAAGGTTATGGCGACATACTTTAGACCAGGGGTGGTAGCCATCCAGTCGGGCAAATTCCCTTCCACCTGGCTATGGGTTGTTTTGTCGCCTCATACGACAGGCCGCCCGGTTGCAGGAAATTGTACTCTTTCCCCGTTCCTGCACGGATATATAGTTAAATAGACCTGAAAAAAAAACAGATCATAATAAAACTACGTTTTAAAGGTTTTAAGCGTGGTAATTTATTTGATTTTGGTTATTCCGACGTTTCGGCCGCTTTTCAGTGGCCGTGGTCACTGACGACCAAGATGACAATTGTCCAACGAGTATTGTTAAAGTTTTATTTAGCCTACCGCTAACTTGTTCATTTTAATTATTTAGTTTTAATTTTGTTTATGGTTATTATTCACTCTATGGGAGTCTAATCTAATTTACCACCGCTTCACAACATGTTGTGGCTTGAAGAGAAGAAGCGGCGCAAGAAATTCTTCAGCAAACATGCCTAGTTCTAAATTTTTTATATAATATTAAAATGGGTGGAAGGAAAAGTAAAAGAAATTATCAGTCAAGTTGGTTGGTTTGTGTACAAGTCGCGAAAACTTAAGAAAATATTATGAAAAAACAGATCACTTTTTTGGGCCAGCGTTACCTTTACAACACTGTAACAAATTCAACAATGTTAAAAATGTGAATTTCCAATTTCAAATGTTAAAAATAGCACGCGTGCTTCAGTGAAAGCAAACTATACACTGTGGCATATGTGTGCATACGTGTCTTAAGGACACGTGTAACATAATACCTGAGTCGAAACACGTTCAGCAGTAAATGAGCATCCATTCAACGCCCTTCGGGCCCCAAAGGGGTTGTTAGTGGGCTTTCAAGGGACGATTGCTCAAAAATCTTGTAGGTATCATTGCTTCTCAAGAGGTCAATTGGATTTTATTGCCGCTGCTACCTTTTATTACGGTTGTAAAAACTTATTTATTTATTAAAACAGTATAAAATATTACAGTAAGATTACTAGTTGTGTGTGTGTGACAGTTTTTTTTAACAATAAACTGTGGCAATTTAATTTATGGAAACTATAATATATTATGTAGCAGATCACTGCCAAAGGGGAGCGTGCCCAGAAGGCTGGCTGCATTACCACGCTGTATGGCAATACTTATGTGTTGTGCAAAATTTCATTCATTCACACATTTCTTTAAACAAACTCTTTGCCGACGGACCCCACGGGCCTAATGTTTCAACCCCTAACGGCACAAATTTGTAACCCCTTCCTTAGGCTCCATATTTGCGCCGTTTGACGTCTTCAGCTGAAGCTGCAGCGTTGCTAGCCTTGCTAGCTATTACAGTTAACTTATTTATTAAATGATATTTTGCTACTTTACTTGGCGTAGTGTATTCGCTGTATTTTTGTATGCTGTAGTGTTATGATTAGATTTTTAGTTATTTTGCGGTGTAGTAACACTTTAGTGTGTCGCCGTGTACTTACCTACACTACACCTTATTGTTAAATTTCATTCATGTAGAGTAATATCGACTCAGTACTTTCTAAGAGAAATGACTATAATCATAACATAAAAAAGACAGATTTACGAACTAACATGCAGACAACATAAGGGTTCTATTTTTGTCGAAATTTCTACGATACCCAATACCGATAATTATTACCAAACCAGACAAAACTAAGTAAGAGAGAGTGTTGAAATTAAAAAATAGTCCTCTTCACGTACATATTTATTGAAGAGTTATTTTGTAAAGACAGGTAACAAAGGTTGCTTAGATACTATGAAAAATATTTAAATATAAAATAACAAATATTACAAACCTGTATTACAACAGAGAGCACTGATTCATATATATATATATATGTGTATATATATTCACATGCCTATTGTTAATTAAACAGATATACCTACATATAAGCACAAGACCATCTAATGTAACTCTGTTTTATGTGAATTTATTTTCATTCCATTTCGTTCCGTTCTATTCCGTTCTGTTACGCTTCGTTCCAGTCCATTTCATCCCGTTCTATTTCCAAGCTAGAGCATCATACTGAATATTGTGCTACCTGATCACGTAGACGGTCATCGGAGTGAAATTATAAGAGTTCACCTTTGTCATGGTATAACTATGCTGGAGCCATTATCTTGATCACAACTCTTAAGTTCGGCGGCGTTCGTAGTTCGGAGGATCGCGATCGACCGCGCTCTCACAGAATGTAACCGTGAAATGGTAAGCCTAGAGCAGCTAATCGTGTTTCGTACGATGACTTATTTCCTCCTTCTATCCCTATCTTTTCTATCTCATCCTCTTATGATGCTTCCTGTCTTATCCTTCTATTGCATCCTCTGTATCCCATCGTTTTGATCCCATTTTTATCACATCCTACAGACTAGCAATGCATTTAATTCGCACTTGGTATTGCAAAGATCTATATATGATAATCACTTTCCATCAGGTGAGCCACCTGTTTCGGGCATTAAAAAACCATTTAAGTTTATCTATAAAATTCTGAATAGCGGGTAACCCTCATTTTGCAAAATTAAGCGTTACAGATAAGATAAGAGACTTTCTAAAATGTAAACGTGGATATACCATAATGAGATTCAATCCACAATCTTCAACCTCTGCCACGATTATATTACTGAGAATTGTGAACAAATGTTCCGAATGAAACTTAATATAGAAGTTACCCTACTTTTTAATTTAACCCTTGAAAGATTAAAAAGTTTTGCAACCGTTCTGTTGAATAGACTTGTTTAAATGAGGGTAAGCTTTGAATTCCATCATTTGTTCGAATGCGGGTTTTTATTTCTATTTTAATAATGCTAAGTGCACGTCAAACCACTTCTTTAAAGGGTTTTGTAAAGATGACAATTTTATTATTATTGTCTCTCAAAACACGATGGTTCTCAAAAATGTTTAGTCTTAAATATCCCAAACTGCTCTCAAAAACTCTCAATCATCAACTAATTGGATCTTATTCTATAACATTTTTGTAGAAAGTGTTTATTTATTTTCATTTTACACCTTCAAACCTTCGCCTTTTTTATTGCTAGAGTACAGGCTGACGGCCTGACTGTGATAGAAAGTGAATACCGTTGCCTATAAACATATGCAACACCCTCACACTTCAAAAGTTAAAGTAGTTCACAATAATTCTGGTGACTTTGAAAGCGAACATCTGTCCACTTATATATTTATTGCCTAAAAAAGGCATTGTAAAACATTGTTACGATGTATAACAACCTCGTATGTCTATACTCGTATACTGAAATCATATCTATAGAATGTACACATAGTAATTGAAAATGGAATGGAATTTAATCGAAAAGGATATGTTTAGCATTAATTCACTATCGATATAATACTAACGCCACCAATTGGCTCTTAATTTTCTTTCATAATGTGTCTACTACATTTATACGCTTTCACAATAAATACAATTATATATTTAGAACAAGTGTGATATTGGAACGGAACGAATGGAACAGAATGGAACGGAATGGAATAGAATGGAACGGAATCGAATGGAACCTAATAGAATGAAAAGAAAAGGAAGGGTAGAAAACTTGTCTTTCGGTATAGGGATTTAACCAATAATGAACGAAAATGTAGAACAATCAGCCAATTTTTGCATTAAGGTTATTACGCTGTCTTCTACGTGTACCCAGAGCGTTATTAAAATAATAAATTATTTCCAGTGGCAGGTAGGCTTTAATTTAGCTGTATCATTATTCATAACCATTAATCATGAATAGAGCTGCCAGTGTGCTAATTATAATAACATTAAGTGACATAAAAGTAGGAGCGTCTAAAAGCACAATGAACGCTACCGACACACAAAAGAAAGCTTGATTACTATTGATTCATTGTCTCTGAAAATTATTTTGTTTTCCAAATATTGCTTGGTTAAATCAAACATATTTTTACGAGTTGCGAGACCCAATTTAAAATGCCGTTGGAATTTTTATAGAGTTTATTAGAACTATACAAAAAAGTATAACAGAGGTACAAATATAACCGAACACAAAAATCCAAACGTAATGCATAATGTCGTAATTCAATAAAACGCGCAAGGTGGAGAAAATTCCAACAAAACGAGAAGCTTTAAAGGCATCGGAGACGCTGCACGAATTTTATGAATTTACGGCGATTGGTCCAATCATATTTGATAAAATTTACGAACTTAAAAAACATACACAAAATTTAGAAACAGAATCGCAAAAGCATTTGTCATTTTTTTTCAAGTGAATGTTAATGTTAAAAGAGATGCGGTCCCTTGACCTCTCACTTTCTAGGGGATATCTCTCTCTCCCTCTCTCTCTCTCGAAGAAGAAGAAGAAGAAGAGTCGTTCTCTTTGATATCATCTTTAGTGGTTGCAGGTTTAGTGGGCGTCATCAGGGTAAAATTCGAGCACAAAACACAATAGTCACAGTTTATACACTTCTAATTTATATTTAAACAATATTTCGTCACATTGAAGATAGCAGCGGGTTCAGCGCACCGATCATACTTCAACAGTTTCTTTTAAATTCTCAACGATCCAACGCGATCCGTTCCTATCACTGAAATCTCACAAAACTTGCCCGTCTATAGTACGGCCGCCGTAACTTGGCAAATGTGAACATAGGCTCTGCAAACTTTAGAGCATGTACATTCGTGTGATGAGGCATACGACTTGTCAGTGAATACAAATTTGTCGCCCTTTATCCCTGTATTTTTTCATTGCTTTGTACTAATTCGTCACTGTATTTTCTTCACGAGTTTACATGCGCTAAAATTCGCAGAGCCTATGTTCTCATTCGCCAAGTTACGCCGGCCGTATTATACCTCAAGTACAGATGGCGCCACAACCCCGGTCGAGGCACATGCTCTGCTCTGATTGGTCGCTTATTAAATTACAATATTCATAACTTTTATTAGGTTAAGACGGTTTTTAAGTTATAGAAAGATCGAATCGAATGAAATTAAAGTTAGAATTTTAAAAGGTAATTGAATGTAAACAAATAATATTGTTCGTTACACATCCAAACAACAATCGACCTGACTATATATGCATATATAATATAATCTCCGTTATACATTTGCGAAATTCCCCTTCATAAAATCCATAAGGCGGGGTATCTGGAAGAGATCGCTCTAGCTAAAGCGATAAGGTCGCCCATTGCTTCTACTTTTACTATTTAATGTGACTACTGTAAATTGTTTTTTTATGTATGTGGTGAACAATAAATGGCCTTACTTATAATCGTTTGTTAAATTTTAAGAAACTGCTAAGCAAATGATTAACGAAAATCTTACCCATAAACTCGTCTTAAGGATAAGAGGTGGTGGTAAAGTAACTCATAAATGACTGACAAAAATAACCAACATCGATAGGTACTTTAAGTGACTGCTAAGAGGCAAGATGGCAAGTTTTATTTAAAACAGCCATTGATTAGGGGCTTCGGAGTCCCTTATTTAAGAGATGGCTAATCCTTTCTTAACGAGATTATTATAAGTAAGGCCCAAAGTGTTTTCTAGTATATTCTATAAAAGTTGTTCCCAAACTTATTTTGTATACTGCCCACTTTGAGAATACATTATTTTTAGCGCCTCCATTTTTTCACTTACTTAAAAAACCACTATAACGTCAAATTAAATTAACTGATTATTGTGAGCTATATTAGCGGAGATTAAACATTCACTCTAAACGAGACTTACTATAGCCCACAAGAGTTAACTTAAGACCTATGCGCAGTAGAGAGAGACCCAGAAAAAACAGGCAGGTGTAGCCCCCTGCCTGTTTTTTCTGGGTCTCTTACCGCCCCCCTTTAAACCTGCAGCACCCACAAGGGGGCGTTATCGCCCACTTTGGGAAAGGATGTTCTATAATCTAACCTTTGATTTAAAAAACTATTACTTGTATGGAGTGTATGTTAAATTTTCAGCAGTCTTAACGTAATGCAATTAACATACAGGAACCGACTATAAGAGATTTAGGAGAGATCCAAATGCCTCCGTCACAGAGCCATAATTTTCATTAGAAACGTATATTAACTAAACTAATAACTCCAATTAATTGCCACCGGTACATACGACCGATGCAGTCCACTCGGTTCACTGGGCATGACCATAATTGGTTTATTTATGCGCTATTGGGTTGTATGGCGCCACATTAATATGGGATTGCGTGAATATTCATTCGTTCTAACAATCAATGTGTTTACTTAAAAACAAGAAGAACTGTCTGGCAGCGTAAACCGATCTCAAGACTTTTAGAAAAAGGAATCGAAGATTCTGGAAGGAAAAGACAAGGAGAGATACATTTTAGAAAGGGATAGATAGTGAATAAAAGAATAACGAAAATAAGATTGAAATTATGAGTTCTTGAAGACTCTTTCGGATATATAAACAGCGTAAGGTGCGCTTACCGGGGAGTTCAGTTCAAGACAGCGAAGCGACAAGTGCGATACAGAAGAGCTGGAAGAAAAGTATAATAGAAGACATCGACGAGTTTAGTGGTGAATGATAAATGATGAACGAAAATTCTAGAATAGAAGGTTCAGAAAGGAAAAGAGATAGATAGGTGTTTAAAAAGGTATAGATAGTGAATAAAAGAATAACGAAAAGTAGATCGAAATAATGGGTTCTAGAAGATACTTTCGGGTATATTAACAGAGTAAAGGTGCACTTACCGAAAAGTTCAGTTCAAGACAGCGAAGCGACAGGTGCGATAAAGAAGAGCTGGAAGAAAAGTTTAATAGAAGACAATGACGAGTTTAGTGGTGAATTTAGTGGGCAGTGAAGGAGGAGTGTAGCGTAGTTTAGGAGGAGATTCAGAAGCGAGCTCATGCGGTAAATTCGGAGGTGAGCACTACAGTAACAGCGGCAATAACGGCGACGGCTTGTAAGTGAGATATGTTATCGTCGAGACAGCGCGTCGTTAGTTGTGCGTGTAGGGTAACCCTACGGAGATGAATCACGTACGGCTGTGTAAGTCAATTAAAGCATTTAGTTAAAAGAACTGGTATATTCTTCCAATCCTAAGTACGTAACAATATTATACGCCCAGCATTTTTTTTCGTGTTTTTGTTTTGTGTTGGTAATTGTAACAATATGCACATTAGGTCGGAAAACTGACTAACTGGTGCATGCGTTCCGGCCAGGATCGAACCAGCGCCTTTTGACTTTGGGACGTGTGCTCTAGCCATTACGCTACCACGACTTCTTTCGATGCCTCTGCTTAAGATTATCAGTAAATTTTCGTAAGTTCACCTCTGTTCAATATCTCTCGTAAAAAATATATATAAATAAAAAAAAACATTCAAAGAAACTCGCAATTATTTTTGTAGTACTATGTTAGGGAGAATAAATATTTATTTCCATGAAAAATTGCCACCTATTTGCCCAATATTTGCTTCCTATCCGTCCAATTTATTCCCGAAAATATAATGTGTTAAATCTAACGGCTCGATACAGATTGTGTTGCCAGCGTGTAATTTATTTACAGGCATCACTGGGAAAACTTAACAATATAAACACAACTAAAACATTATTTAAAAACTAGGACTTGCCCGCGATTTCGTCCACGCTTGATAGGTAGCGAAAATTACAGTTATTTTGCCAGTGTTTAAAATCAAAGGGTATTTTCAGGAGGCCACCGGATTTGTTATATGAAAAAAAACTTCGTTTAAAAAAACCGACTTCAAAATCAAAAAGTATAAAAAATTCAAAAACTTATTTCTAAAGCTATTTTTAATTATAATATCTTATTTTGAATATATATTTTCTTAAACATCACATGGAACGGAAAAAAATAATTTTTCATAAAAATGTTCTTAAAATGAAAACTATTGGGTCAAACTATGTTCAATTTAGGGGACCAAATGGCAACTATTCCGCGTCGAACTAAAAAAGAATCACGTAAATCGGATCATAAATCTCAGAGTAATCGGTGTACATACATAAAAAACATACCGGCTAAGTTAAGAACCTCCTCCTTTTGAAAGTCGGTTAAAATACATAAATTCTGAAGATTCCCGTAAAAACCCGGGATAAGTAATGTTACTAAAGGTATATATAACTACATATTAGGCTCTATTAAAGATGTTTAATCAATATAGAAACTATTACATTAATTAATTGTGTCTAGTATTTTAACTAATAATTAATATAATGTTTGACCTCAAAAAGTGTTCTCCAGTGGAATTTATTTTGAACAAAAACTTTTGAATTTTAATATCCAAATTAGCTAATTTTTATGTATAATACCAGCTTTAAAACTCGTCCGGGAAATTCCTGCGGGATTTCTAGGATACAAAGTAGTGCATCATTTCAAAACGCACTTAAGCTATCCCTGTATAAAAAGTGTCACACATTTTATTACACACTTTCTATCGATCAATGAAAACATCGCATTGAACTGCGTTTTTTTTCGATTTGGCCATTTAATAATCTAAGTCTAAAAACTAGCTGACGATCAGCGAAAACCGTATCCAAATCGGCCCTACTGGCACGTGACATTTTGCGTCAATCCCGAACAAAAAGATAAACCGGCAAGCAGACAATAAAACTAAAAACGTGCATGGTGTTCCCCATCGTGTATATAGTATATTCCAGTTTTTTATAGATTCAATGCAGAGATACGTTTAGAATTTAACTAAATTTTACACGATATGTTTAGAATTTTATAATATTATCGATAACCAAACTTAAATACCTTACCAATAGAAGACGATCACGTGGGCTCAGTATTCTACTGATAGTCTTAAGGGATTAGGTACTTAAGAATACAATACAACTAAGTTAAATTTTCTTTTATTGTATTTGTTTATAATGATAAATATTTTTTGTTAAATATAACTGAAACTAAGAAAGGTACAACGAATAAATACATAGCATTATTAAATAAAAAGGCAGAATAATAAATAAAATGAACTAAAATATTTATTGCTAGTTCTCGAGGAGTTTCTTGTCCCCTTATATATTTAAACCTAGTAGTGGATCTGATAAACAGACAGCCAGGAGGATAAGAAGATTATAGAAGGGATTGGCTTTTCTTTCAAAACTGTTATGGGAACATAAAAAAAAGTCAGTTGTTTGCATCATTTTTAACTTTTGCTTTTGGCAACACTGCACAAACCAGCGCACTGACGGAATGATGCTTGTACTTACACGAGTTATTTGCCAACTATTTCCTCCTTTTTATGCTTGAACGAGTATCACTTATTCGTTTACCACCATTTTTTTTTTTCAAAGTAACATATAACGACTATTGAAACTTTCTATGTATATTTGATATTGTTACGAGCTACAGGACTCGAATGTAAAAGGTGTTGGAATTACTATAGCATTTATTAGAAGTATACAAACAGATATAACACAGGTACAAATATAACTGGACACAACCAGTACAAACTTCTCAATCCAATAGCACGCACAAAGTCATATCAAATTTACTATGTACTACACACGTCTTGCTCGTATCGTAATCGTTGCTTAACTACCTCCCCCCCCCTCCCTCTCGGGTATCGTTTTATACTAAACTGTACAATACAACAATCGACCGCGTTGACTGAAGTTCCCGAGAAACCGTAATCTGCACACCTGTGGCTATAAAGCCATAAGTACAATAACAATAGAACGTTTGTCTTAATTACAAATTCTAAACACAAAGTAAACAAAAGAAGGCCAAATTCGAAAAAGGTAATAAACCAAGTGTGCGTTTACTTTGTCGGCGTGTAACAATTCATTGCTTGTTTTGGATAGCTATATGATCTATTACTATTTCTCTCCAATTTGAGCAAACTTTTTTACTCTGTTGAATTTTCAAAAACTCCAATGCAGGTGTATTTTTATTTCTAACCACAATCAGTATCTATAATTTGATGGTTCTTACTTTATAATTGACGGATTTTCATTCAATCTTTCATCCCTCTTTCACCCACACCTACAAGTGTAAAAAGCAACCGCTTGCGAATTGTCACGGTTCTAGTCCCAGTAGTTTGTGTGTGTGCGTGTAGGCAGATGTTTTGTGTGATGCACGTTGTACTTTGATCTTCTTACTAGTTAGCGTGACTCGAATTAAAATGGCGTTAGAATAATTATAGAGTTTATTAGAATTATACAAACACGTATAACATAGGTACAAATATAACCGAACAACAAGTCCAAACGTAATGCAGAAGGACGTGATTCAATAATACGCGCAATGTCCGTCACCGTTAGATTCCCGAATGTACACACGTCACGCCTGTATCGTAGTTGTCGCTCAACTGCCCCCTTTCTCAATCAGGCCGTCGTTTTATACTTTACAAATGCAAATGCCCGCCCGGCAACGTCGACACAATTTCCTTTTTTTATAGCTGGAGTACAGCAAACAGGTTGAAGGCTCCCTGGTGGAAAGCGATTACCGTCGCATATGGACGTTTGCAACATCAGAGATGTCACCAACGCGCTGCCGGCCTCGAAGAAATTTTATGACACCCTTTTTGAAAAACTCCATATCGTAGCGCTGTGGGAAAACCTCGGCCGGGAGCTCATTCCAAATTCACGCAAGAGAAACGTTATACAGAACCGTTGCGTACATGAGCGAAGTGGCTCAAGGAAGTGGGGGTGAATTCCCAACCGATGGCGAGCGGTGCGATGGTAGAAAGAGGACGAAGGAACCATTCTAAACAGTTCTTCGGAACACTCCCCGTTATACAGTCGGTTTCGTCGAAGTAACTCTTAGTAATTTTCAAAATATAGTAATTTTTATGTTTTTCTTTGCACCGACTTCAAGATGTTTTAGATAATATATATATTAAAAATAATAGCTTTAGAAATAAGTTATTTTATACATTTTAGTTTTTGAAGTCGGTTTTTTAAACGAAGTTTTTATTTTATATTTGTTACTTTTTAGTGTCTAGCTATGTATGGGTGGACCTACGAATGGTGCCGCACTTCTTAAAAAATATAGGTCCCAAGAAACGGGAACAAAAGAATGTTCGTAAAATGAAAACTACTGGGCCAAACTATGTCATTATATTTTTAGGGGACCAATTGGAAGCTATTCCGCGTCGAACAAAAAAGAATCACGTAAATCGGATCATAAATCACGGAGTAATCGGTGAACATACATAAAAAAGCAAGAAAAAAAACGATCCCGACGAATCGGTTAAAAATGAAACTGTAATACAATAAGCCAAGATGAATTAATAAAATCTTTTAAAAACGTTATATACGTAACTTTGTAACGAATGTACAGCACATCTGTTACAATGTTACTTTCTATCGTAACAGCTTTCTTCTGATAAAATTAGATCATTCTTAGTAAACAATTGTGTGAACAATTCTCTTACGATAGTTTTGTATGAAAAGTTTATACATCATTTGCATTCGACTTTGTTTTGGATTACTGGCTCTGTAGACAATGCCATTGGCGTTAATTGAATACAATGAAAATATGTGGGTAAATTGCAAGTCGTATAGAGTTATATACACAGACGATATTTATTTAATTCATTTAATTCCTTTATCATTTGAGAGCATGCTCTTGGCAGTGGAGCCTCTTCCAATCTTGTCTATTATGGGCTAGTTGATTTACTTCTATGTAAGACACGACACCGACTTTTTCTTTTATTTGATCCACGAATGCTCGCCTTGGTCTTCTCTTCCCTCTCCTTGCTTCCACTTTGCCCTCTATTAACGTACATAGAAGGAGTGACCGTTGTGACGAAGGTGTGACCGTTGCGGAGTTTTGGTCCAATATAGACGTTTATACCACCAGGGGCACTATCAACGTGATTTTATAACGCCCTTCATAATACACCATATCGTAGAAGGAGAGACGCAGTCTCTCTACGGAGAGTCAGCCTACGGGCTAAGCAATTTTAAACCATTAGTAAATATGGAATCTTCGATATACGAGTGGCGCGATGCTTGACGGAGTCGAGGGTTCAGCTTGATTAGCAGGTTCTTCAGCCAGAAGTTCAAGTATAAACAGCCATATCCATGTGCGGCTTGATTTAAACGCATTCTGGCTTAAACGTTTTTAAGAACATTTATTTAAATTGTTTTCTTTGCTATAATTACTAATATATGTTTGCCCCGCGACTAAGCCGCGTATTAGACCTTAGGCAGTACTTTATTTTTCTTACACAAAAACTACATTCGCGTTTTTTACATATTATAATAACAAAAAATCTAAGTCCACATAGTCTAGACTCTAGAGAACTGCCCAACAAAACATACATATGAGACGAAACCAACCTGATTTGAAATAATACATCGAATGATATTTTGTTTATCATAACAACCCTACAAACCTACTGGTATTTGTTAGTAAATTGAAAAACTTGATTGCAGCGCCATCTATTTAGCGAACGTCTGTTCTATGCAAAGTACATCATTTATCGGGATAAAAAGTATCCTAAGTATTGATTCGGGATATAAGCCATCTCTGTGTCGATTTTTGTTCATATACGTTCTGTAGTTTTTAAAAGGGATGCGATTGTAGCGCCATCGTATTCGATATTTTCGTCTATCCCCCGGAAATAACGTTATTTATTGGGATAATAAGTAGTAATGCCATAGGATATAAGATTTCTCTACGTGGATTTTCATTTAAGTGCGTTAAGAAGTTTTCACGTAATGCTGTAATATACAGAAAGAGAGAAAAACAGGCAGGCAGACAAAAATTCTAAAAAAAGCATTTTCGGAATCTCCTAGTCCGATTTAGCCCTCCAAATTTTTTAAACACCTTGTACAAACTCAAACAATTTATATGACTAATGTAGACAATCATTTTTGTTTCAGATTCATCAACCATTAAATATATTTTGACAACCAGAAATCATAAACGCGTGCGGTAATGAATTTTGAAAAAACAAAACATGGAATACAGCACTCAAAAAACGCAAAGAAACTTTAGTAGTAGATCACAATGGAGGTTTGGAAATATCGCTGTAGTCATTGTGTATATATTATTATATATTCAAAGCAACTGTCTAGCAGTCGCAGATAACACTGAAAGCTCAACCAAAAATGATAACTTAGGTTTAGAATTAGTTAATAAAGATTGCCATAGCTGTCAAAGTAGTAGTAATAAGACAGAAAATGATAATGTATATCTAGAAGATAAATCTACAAACGCTAATGAAGATTCAAACGATAGAGAAGAAACGGACTTAATAGAAGATATTCTTGGAAAGATGTATGAATTTTCTGAAAGATATATGATTGTTAATAGAAGCATGCGATTTTTAGAAAGAAAAGTTGAGAATTTACTAGATAAAGTACTGAGTAAAGATAGTTTTGTTGTAATAGATGGTATTGAGATAAAACCAACAAATGAAAGTAAAAATGAACAAGATAATAAGCTAGATGTTGTTCAAGGCAGAGCGCTGTTCAGCAAATACACTTATGAATATAGGTTGTATCAGAAAATTAAGAATTTTATCAACACGCATATGGTGACCATTAATTTTCCAAAAGCTGCTCAATTTATAGCCTTCAGATGTAAGTATTGCTTTAAATAAACATATTTACTGTTTGATTGTAATTTTTACTAACGACCGACGAGTTTGAATCTAGCTAGCTTAGAAAGTAGTAAATCAGAGTATTCAAAGGCATTATAGTTGTTGCTATTTCTGCGCTGTTTCAGTTAGTCTAATTCCTAAAACCTTAATTTGCTTTTCCATATTCATTGCCTCTTTTAAAAGAAATTATACCGAAATAATATGAATAGTTGGCATATTTATTATTACAATAATATTTTCTTTACCTTCTTTGACGTCACATTCATTACTTACTTCTAATAGTTCTTGAACCCTAACGAAATCGTTATATCCATCCATATTTTTGTTTTATGTATGACAGCTATTTTTTCCTAAATTACTAAATTAGAACGTTTATTATCATATAATATGTTTAAGATACGAGATGGACTGGCACATATAAGGTAGTTGCAAACCAGAAATCAGAATTTTTAGTAAGTCCATAACCGCTACAACGAACCCTTAATTCAGTAAATTTAATAAACGCGTATGTACTTATAAAGAAATTAATGAAAATAGATGAAGCAGAAGGTACCTATGATCGTAGCAATTGGGGATCTATCAGCTCTGCGTGCTCTTATGAAAAACAGTTTTTTTTTCGCGAAACCCTAACATATGTAACCTAAGTTATTCTTTATAACATCAACTATCTGCCAGTGAAAGTCCCGTCAAAATCGGTCCAGCTGTTTCAGAGATTAACCGGAAAATCCAGACAGAAAGAAATTCAAAAAATTTCAATTTTGGTATCACCTGGTTAAAATAATCTCCCGTGATTTTTTTCACATTTTTATTTTGATATTACAAACAGATACTTCAATTTTATTTATTTGTATAGATAAGCCGCTGGTACCCATAGATATAATATCGATACCAAGGGTTTATATTGAGCTAATATTAGATTATTCAATGAAATTGAATCAATTTATTTGAAAGGAACAGTATTGAATGGACACCACGATATTATATGACATTAAATGTTTCAAGTTACGTTTGTTGAAGTCGATTCGTATAAATTGAAAGAGAAATGAAGAATCTAATATCGGCTTTAATATCATACTTTCAATCGGTGTATTTCACAGAAACTTTTATATGTTTTCCAGCATTTGGTTTGAATAAATTCTTCGTTCCGCTACTAATTGGAGGGCAGTTGATATTCAAGAGCATCCTGCTCGCGATGTTCCTGCCGAGTATTTTGGGGAGCTTCGGCAAAATACTAGGGAAAGGTGAGTCTGATGATATTGTCATGTTAAGGAACTGTTAGACTTACACGCAAGGGTTTTAATGGTGGTAATTATACAAACCGCAAATTAAGTACTAGATGATATATTTAAGTTAATTGATGATAGTAAATCTATATACCTATAAATAGAGTAGAATGCTACGATTTCAAAACGAATGCCAAAATTTAAGTGACAACTGGTGTTTATACGATGCAAAAATGAACGAGTCTTTTGAGTTCTTGTTTCTGTACCGGTTTGAAAGCGAGTTTTTAGTCTGTTTGGGATACACCTGTAAAAAACCATATGCCATAACAACCATAAGTTGTGTTCCGGCATTAGTGGCTTGGTTCCTGTCTCCCTTAAGAGAGCAGCAGCACATTTGTAGCATCTTTGTCGTTACAAATGACCATAGGTGATGGTAACCGCTTTCCATCACGTGACCTGTCTGTCTGTTTGCTGAACTCGTGCAATAAAACATTGATTATGATTGTGATAATTTTAACAATATTTATGTACATACAAAAGTACACTCTTCAAAATAACTTCTAATTTTTAAAATATTATGATTTTTATTACTTTTTTTTAACCATAACTAATGCGTTATTTGCCTCCTTTTACGTATAGAAACTTATGACGTAAGCAAAATAAATCACGTGTTTGTATATCACCCTTAATAAACAGAATTTAAATTAACAAGTCTACAAGTCCAACTTTGACTGTCGCAGTCTCGTGCTTCATAAACATCGCTAACTTAAAGAGGGCTTGGTGTGTTTTGAAAACAGGCAAAACTCAATGTCAGCCAAATATTAAATTGTCTCAAAGTGTTATTGTTTTGACAAAGTTAATTTGTTGGTAAATTTAAACTTTTAAAGTCATCTTATTTAACACTTATACAAGATGTAGTACTTTATGTGAGTAAAATTGACAGTAAAATTATAGAGGTCGAATTTATGTACAATGAAAAAAGTGTGTGTGTGTGTGTGTGTGTGTGTGTGTGTGTGTGTGTGTGTGTGTGTGTGTGTGTGTGTGTGTGTGTGTGTGTGTGTGTGTGTGTGTGTGTGTGTGTGTGTGTGTGTGTGTGTGTGTGTGTGTGTGTGTGTACATGGTAGGATTTTTTTTATTGATTAAATGTATTTTTATGCAAAATTTTAAATATAAATATTCTACCCTCCTTCTATATAAAAACTACACATGTCCGAAATTTCATAACCTCCGTCCGCACAATTTTCGTAAAAAGGGGTACAAAGTTTTTGCTTCACGTATAAACGATAGGGAAATATTTAAAATATTCTCGGGTAACCTTCCATACCTCAGTATGAAATAAGTTAATTACTAATTAACTTTAGAGAAATAAGTAGTGATTTATGCACATGGTTTAATAATTTTTAAGCTAGGTACAACTTTTATTTAAAGAAAGTAAAACGGAAGCCCATATTATCAATAGTGGTGCCCAGCCTATGATCTATTTATAAACATCACAATCTTATATGTTCTTAAGTTTTCGCAACTTATATACATATCCTTCACCTCTCTGCCATTTTAAAATTATACAAAATTACTAGCTGACCCGGCGAACTTCGTACCGCTATATTTTCTGAATTCCTAAAAGACTTTGTTTCATAACACAAAAACAAAATCACCATAATCGGTCCTGGTAATTAGGAGGATTCCAGAACCCGATTTCAGCGTCACCTACCGATTTTAATTGCAAATCTAAACCATCCCGGAACCCATTCGAACATAAACACAAAATGTTATCAAAATCGGTAAAGTCGTTCTCAAGTTATGCGCTTACCAACACATTTTGCGATTCATTTTTATATATAAGATTAGACCTAGCCAGGTTGCTGAAGAGTTTCTTGTGCCGCTTTTTTTCTTGAAGCCACAACATGTTGTGAAGCAATGATAAATTAAATTAGGCTCCCATAGAGTAAATAATAACGATAAACAAAATTAAAAGTAAATAATTAAAATGAACAACTTGGCGGTAGGCTAAATAAAACTTTAACAATACTCATTGACGTCTGACATTTTTGTCTTAAGTGGTTACGGACACTGTTAAGAAGCCGAAACGTCGGAATAATAGAAATAAATAACTAACCACACTCAAACCATTAAAACTTAGTTTTATTATTATAATCTTTAGTCATCTAATGGACTTTCTAACCTTTTCCAGGAGTTTTATTATTATAATCTTTAGTCATCTAATAGACTTTCTACCCTTTTCCAGGAATATCCCAACTCTCAGCGGCATCGAGCCAAGCCAGTTATCCTCCAGTGAATGCTGATACTGACCAAGTTGGTTATAATAACAACGAGAACAAAGACTACGTGGGCTACGAGACCAATCAAGCCGGGACTTATGCTTACGCCCAGGATGGCATGTACCAGAGTCTTGACAATAACGACGCCAACGAAGTTGGAAATGTTGACATGTCTAGGTAAATCTTTACATAATATTAAGGTTTTCCTCGCGGCTACGCTGCGGGTCAAACCTTAGCGGTAGGCTATTTTACTTACATAAAAAAATAATTTCACTCTTTATATATAGTCAGTCTAATAAGGCTGGTGTGCACCGAAATTTAACCGACGGTTAACCAAAAATAATCACTGTTATTCCATACATTTATGGTGATTATTTTATTTTAACCTTCGGTTAACAGTCGATGCACACCAGCCCTAAGTCTGACCACACACTCACTCGTTTCACTTGTACACACATCACACACATACACACAACACACACATATAAACACACACCACCAATATTAACACGAAAATTTCAAATGTAATGTATAAACTTTAAAATCATTTTCTTTTTTAATTGTATAACAAATGGGTTGTCTGGAAGTGGGCGCTAACAACTGCAACACATTATTATATTACAGCAGTTGTTTGCGATACCAAATTGTTTCAGTACATTATGTTATTGGTTTCGAATAAATTCTTCAATTCTTTAATAACCGCGGAAAAGCTAGTATGCATTTGCATAGTCAAACTTTCCTTCAAAAACAACAAACTAAAAAAACACGCTTTCATAAAAAATCCAACTAAAAAACAGAAAATAAAATTTAATGAATTTGGTTTCTGATGAATGGGGTCTTAAAAAAAGCGTGGGGTGTATTCAAAGCGCTTTTTTTTTCTTCTTTAATATCTTAAAAAGCGCTTTCAATACACCCCACGCTTTTTTTTAAGACCCCATTCATCAGAAACCAAATTTGTTAAATTTTATTTTCTGTTGTTTAGTTGGATTTTTTATGAAAGCGTGTTTGTTTAGTTTTTTTTAAAACTAATATTTATTTTTCATTTATTAGTTGAAATTTTTTAAACTGTTTTTAAATACAAGCTTTTGAGATCCTGCATATCATGTAACAGCATAGTGCTAGCCAAGACAAGTAAAACGAGCCCAAACATGAAGGGTCTATCTTGTTTAGTGCAGGAGTTCCTATGGCCACCTTCTGACTCCATCATCAGATCAGCTCCATGGTACTATATTATTGCATTGTCATCGAACTTTGACAGGTGTGCAAAGTTTGAATTAAATCTGATCGTTCAAAGTAGGACAAAATCGAGCTCAAAGGGGTCGGTTACAAACATACATACATACAGGTGAAGCTAATAAAAGCGTGATAAAATTATGTAACTGATGTTAAAAACCGCTTAAAAATGGTTATGTGATTTAAGATAAGTTAGCAGATAGAACGAATTAGAATTATCACAAATAATTCATCGCATGAAAGTGAGGATGAGGATAAGTACGAAATGTCTAGAGTTGAAGAAATTTAGTATTGTGACAAGTCGCGAGACTCAAATTAAAATGCCGTTAGAATTACTATAGATTTTATTAGAACTACTATACAAACACGTATAACACAGGTACAAATATATCCGAACACAACAAGTCCTAACGTAATGCAGAAGGTCGTAATTCAATAAAACGCGCAGTCCGTCACTTATTTAAATTCCCGATTGTAGTCACACATCTTGCTTCGCTCGTGGTTAGCGCTCGACAGCCTCCCCACTCTACCAGGTCATCGTTTTATACTGCACAAATGAGTTTTATACTGCACACCTAGCTAATGAGTTGAAAACAATGGCCATTAAAACAATGGACTGTTTTCTAGAATAATTAATAAACGCATGCCAATAAATAAGTAAACAAAAGAAATCCAAATGCTAAAAATGCCCAAAGGTAAAAAAATGTGTTTTTACAGGTATGCAGATGTGAATTTGTTTTTGTCGGCGTCTAGGTTGTAACAGTATTAAAAATTATATTTAATATTAATATTTATTATTTTACAATCGTTTAATGTTATAAGTTTCATATTAAGTACTTGCCTATAAAGGTACATAAAAAGTATAAGTTTATTTATTTATGTGCTGACCGTACACTACTACAAACAAAAAAAAGCAAAAACACGTATTTAAAACACCCTTAAATACGATTAGCGTCTGACAACGTAAAATTAGCAATTGGCACAACCGATAGCGGATTGAAGTAATTAATAAACTATTTTAATTAAAGTGTTATGAATGAAAATAATTGAATACATTACTGTTTGGAAATTCCAGATAATATTTACACAAGATATTATATTAAACATTATACTTACAGTTTTACATGTAATAAAACAAACCGAACACAGTACAAATCTATCGCGTCTGCCAACATAAAAATTAAATATAATGACTACCGTCTATATACAATAGAGATACATATTGTAACAAAATTATTGTAAATTGTAGACAACAACTCTAGACAATAAACAAAAAATATAACATTACTATTCAATTAAGGATGTGACCAATTGGGATTGTTCACTTTTTTACAATCTAGCTATTTGAAAAACCATGTCGAGGAATAGTGTCCCTAATCATTTCTGTCTAGTTAAAATTCCAAAAAACGTACGATCTTCTTGTATTTTGTAAGAAATGCGTTTGACCCTTATTTGACCTTACTAAATCCAATCAGGTGGGCCGTCGGCCTGTTTGCCTGCTTGAGGTGTAAAAAATTCTAGCTGTACATTATTTGATTTAAGTTCTGTAACATGGATTTTCCCTAAAGACCACTTAATTTTTTTTTACGATAACTATAGAAAATAATAATGGTTGAACACGAAGAATTGTAACCCTAGCGACAAAAAACACTAAAATGATCACGATACGTTATGAGTAATGACAGTGACATTTAAATAGTAGCTCAGATTACTATGATTATATGTAGATAAAACTTACTTTTATTATTTTTGTTTTCTAGGCAAAGAAATCAATGTAAACTTGTCCCTTATGACGTCATCGGAGAAATAGTTTTAAAATCGAATTATAAAAAAACTACCGCTTAAAATACAAAAATATTCAAATTAGTGTCTTAAAATACCCTATTTTACGTAATAAAAACATAAAATCAGAGGGTAATATTTTGTGAACAATCCCCATATTTTTTTTTTATTTGGACAACAAAAAACAGTATTGTACAGAATTTACAACTTATTATGAAACTTATACATAAATATTTTAACTTGATACAATACCAACATCATTTGCCACATATTAAATAATTTAAATTATATTAGCTACCGTAAAATACTGTAAACATAAAAATAAAAAATAAATAAATAAAAGTAAGAAAAAGAGAGAAAGAAAGACAGGAAAAAGAAGAAGAAAGGAAAACCTCACCAGAACGCAGTATAACTTTAAACGGAAACATGTCAATAATAACTATGCTACTAAATAACTGTAACATATGTTTCAAGAATTGTCAATACGTTTTGTGTAAAACGTATTTAGGCAGTTTAATATGATTAACTCATTTTATTTAAAGGCGATCGATATGCAAGCGGCCCTTAGAAAAGACCAGATCCGTATTCAGAAAATAAGAATAAAAACGCTTGACACAAATTTCCTTACCAAATTAATGTATAACAAGCATTGTGAAATATAATTCGGCTATAAATTGGCCGAATGGTATCCAATAATGGGCCCAATTTGCCTATTTGCGAATAAAGACGGCATCCGCTCGTAAAATCCATTTTATTTATTTCCCATTGAATTTACATCTAAAAGGAAAATAAGGTTGTTATTGTTGATTTATTTTAATGATATTTTAGGGTCTCTTATTCAAATGGCAAAAACGAAATCTTTAGTTTTTTTATTGCATGAGTTCAGGATACAGCTGGCGGAAAGCGGTTACCAACGCCTATAGACATTTGCAACACCAAGGGTGCTACAAATGCGCTGCAGCTCACTTAAGGGAGACTGGAACCTGGCCACTAATGCCAGAACATAATTCAAGTTATATATCGGCATGCTCTAAACCAGGCAACCCTACCTGACTGTAGGTTGTTTTGTTGCCTCTTATCACAAGCCGCCGGGCCACAGGAAGTTGTATTCTTTCTCCGTTCCTGCACGTATATTTTTCTTTATTTTTTATATTTTACTAGCGGCCCCGGCAGACGTTGTCCTGCTCTAAAAAAATAAAAATCTAGAACAGGGTCCAATTGTGAACTAACTCAGAAACCTTCTTTGGCTCATGCACAACAACTTTGCTAAAGATCATCACATGATCAAATGTATATTTTACGACTCTTTAAAGGACATATATGTCTGTATGTAATGTTCATTTTTATATATAACTAGCTGTCCCGGCAGAAGTCGTCCTGCCCGGTAAAAAATAGGGGTTGGTCGTAGAGGGTTGAAAATTTAGAGTTGTATGTATTTTTTAATGCTGTATCATAAAAAAATAGAAATTAAAAATTTTGTCTAAAAAATAATAAAAAAATTAGGGGTGGACTACCCCTAACATTTAGGGGGATGAAAAATAGATGTTGGCCGATTCTCATAGATACCGGATAAGCACATAAAATTTCATCAAAATCGGTCAAGCCGTTTCGGAGGAGTATGGCAACGAAAACTGTGACACGAGAATTTTATATATTAGATTATTATTAATATTTTTTTACCTGATTGACTTTTTTTGCTAATTTATATAAAGGGCGGTTATTATTATTATATACTCGTAACATTATAGTTGCAATATAGATGTCAGTTTGTTGCTTCAACATAAGCATGGTGGAAATACCGACGAAGCGGACGAAAAGCTATGCTTCCACATTCATCATATGCACCGCTGAAGAGTTGAACTCTGCCGTCGTCTATCTTTCACGAAAAATACAATCTAGGTGCCTTTAAGTCTCGCGTGAATAAGTATCTTCTAGGTAAGCGTGCTCCACCTTAGACCGCATTTCCGCCTGAGATAGAGCGCTATGTCGGTCAAACGTGAACCTATTCATTATAATGAATATTCATTATAGTGAAATATGCATTTGTGCGCTTCGAAGAAATAATGTGATGGATGAAAATCTATGTTACCATGTTTTGTGGAAATAAAGAATTTGAAAATAAAAGACTAGTATTTAATGTTTATTTATTCATTTTCAGATACGGTCCTGATGGTCAAAAGGTAACATTCCTGAATTCGAAAAACAGCTACTACAAGAACCAAATGGCAGGAGCAACTAATAATTACAAGGTAAGGTATTATTCGATTCAGTCTGATAGTCCCATGGGCTCGGAACGTCGGCACGGGCGGCCCGTGGAGCTCACTGGAATGTAAAGGGTCTTGGGTGGGATTCCTGAACTTCGTAGACAACATTTCCGTTATTTACTACGGTCTGGATGTCTGGGTTCGACCCAAATTGATCTATTGTTATATTATATAACATACGCGTAACTTGCTTAGCATATACACAATTTGAATGTTTGTTTGTGTATCGATTTTTTTAAAGTATTTAACACATTCACCAACAAAATTGAAATGAGAATTGACTTGGACAGTAGATAAGTTAATACACGACAACGCCATCTAGTGATGAATTTTAGTAAAAGGGATAGTGTAATAAAATTTGCCATGTTTTTATAAATAGATAACACTTCATTGCACATCAAAACTATACAATTATTGTAAATGGTATGGAAAGTTAGATGTTTACTGCTCACAAGGCTATGACCATAGTTTTAGTCAAGCATTTCATTTGGAGTGTAAATCTTTAAATAGTGTTAGCCTGTCGGCTTAACTCAAGCAATAAAAAAATTATCTAACCCGTAGGGGGGCTTTGTAGCATTAGGTAAGTAGCGACAACTCATACCCGACTCCGAGAGGCAAGGCAAGGCCCCCGCCTCCGTCCTTGCCATAGCCAACCGACACGCAGTTAAGGTCGCTAGAGCTAAGGCTCGAACTGTCACGCACGACGATTATTTAAAAAATCTTAATTTATATTTTTACGTTACAGGTTTTCCAGAAAATTCCAGCTTCTTCAATGATCTTAAGCAACTACGATCCGTTTTACTCTCCCTTACTGTCGAGACTCGATGGAATCTTTGCAAGGCTTGGTATGATTTAATTGTTTTAATACTAGTATGATAATGAGTAGTTCACATGTCAGCCAGTACATTTGTCCCGTACAAAATACTGTTACGAGTTACGGGACTTGAATTAAAATACAGTTGGAATTACTATAGTATTTATTAGAACTATACACACACGCATAACATAGGTACAAATATAACCGGACGCAATAAGTCCAAATGTAATGCACGATTCAATAACACGCGCAAACTGCGTCACTATATAGCTTATCGAATGTACATACGTCTTGCTCGTATCGTAATCGTCGCTTGTTCCTTTTATTCTGTACAATATGTCTCGATACAACACTCGACCGCATATCTGGTTAATGTCTACCGTAGAGGATTACGATACACAATAGGCTGTTTTTCTAATTTCAAAATTTAAACAAAGTAAACAAAAGAAGTCCAAATGCGGAAAGGTAATAAAATGTGTTTCTACAGTCGCAGGTGTGAATTTTTTCCTTTGTCGGCATTTGTTCGTAAAAATACATTGGTACTGATTGAGCTAAAAATCTGCAAGTGTAATACTTCAAAATCTTTGTTTTGGTACTTAGTCCATTGAAATTTTACATGAGCTTTGCATTTCTTAGAGGACGCAATTTTATTTTTGGGACATGTGTCCCAACGCACCTACGGACTTTACCTCATAGGTGGCGGGGAAAACGGGGGACCTTTTCTACCTGCTTAACATTTGATAAGTTAAATTTGGTAAGTTATGGTAAAGAAAAGAGTTAGGAATGAATATAACATTTCTCACTTTTTTGCTTATAACTTCTTTAATTTTTAATTTAGGACAAAAACTTCTATAAACATATTTGTAGAAAAATCAATTTTCTACAAATTATGGCTTCACAATTTTTTTGTAAGACGCATAGTTTCCTAGTTATGGCGAAAAAAGTATTTCCACCCCTTTTTCCAAGATGGCGACCGGGGAACAAGGGTGGCAACCCTACAAACTTGAAGTTAAGCTTCTATTGACCCCCCCACACATGTCCCAAAAATAAAAGTGCGTCCCCTAAAAAATGCAAAATTCGGCCCGTAAATTGTAAGATTTCAATGGATTAACACCTCAAACACAGGAAGGTCGGAATCATGTTAATGCTACAACAGTACAAATTATAATAATCTCTACTCTTATTCACATGACAAAGCGGGGTTACATGACATGCACGACTGCTAGTAATTTGAGGTGACCGAGGCCGATCACTATGTATCACAGCTTCATGTATTTAGTACACGACTCTGCGGCACTAATAAACAAATGAGGTTTCTATAGGGTTGCCAGACGTCCCGTATTTTAGGCTTAGTTTAAAATGTCCCGACTAGACTGACTCTGTCCCGTTTACTAACCGTGCTTCGTTTTTTATTATTAAGTCGATCGATCTACGCTACACAAAAATACTCACGCACGCAACGTTCGCAACTTCACATATACATCATCGGATTAAGCGATTAAGGAAGTTCGAGAGAATTTATGGTTTAATTTTATACTTTAATTGTCAAAAATTTTAAAAAATGTTCGATAACATATTTTCAAAATTTTTACACTACTTTCAATTATAGTAATGAACGTTTTATCAAAAAAATTAAGAATGTCACTATGTAATATTTTTTTATTTGTCCCGGGGAAAAAACTAAATTACCGTATTTTTTTGCCTATTTAAGCATTTGCCCCTTATAAGCTGAAAAAAAAACTGGCAACCCTATTTCTATACCACATTCGAATATGTTTTTATATATATGCATATATGAACTTAACCACAATGAAAACAAATTTTAAAAAGGCACTTCTAAGTTCTACTGTTACAAGTTTTGTCTTTTTTTTATTTGACGTCTGCTGTTCCAAATTATCGCCCTGATTATTTTTTTAATTCATTATACAAGTGTAACCCGCTATAGATTTTTTATATACTGTTCAATTATACTTGCTTTCTAATTCTCGTTGTATATTTAGGATTTCACATTGGCTTTTTTGTTATATTAGATTTATAGAGCTAATTTTATATTGTTTATGCTGACGCATGTGAGTTGAGCAACATGTATGATTTATAATAATATGTAGTGATGAAATGACGTTGTAGTTAATGAACAGCTTGTGTTAACAGCAAAAATAGAAGATTAGGAATATCTTATCATACATCATGTATTAGATGAAAAAGACAGTGGTCTATGTCGCTAAATCGGCTAAGAATATCCTATAATTCCAGTTGCCTGGAAAAGATCGCTTTAAGCGATAAGGCTGCCTATTGTTTTGCCTACAAATATTGTAAGTTATGTATTTGTATGTCTGTTATTTTGATGAGATATAAGGTATTGTCTATTTTGATTATATTAGAAAAAGTATATTCAATTATTATATACAATTACATACTATTGAATACAATGTAAGAAAACTTAACTTATTTGTATTGTATTCTACCCATAGTCCCTCAAGACTATAAGTAGAATACTGAGCCCAGATCACCGTCTTCTATGGGTAAGGTGCCCAGAAGGCTGGCTACGTTTCCTCGCTGGATCGCCATACTGATCCGTTGGCCAAGGTAGGCACCAGCCCTCTGATCACCTGAGGAGTCGATGAGTCGTTTTGATAAATTTTGGTAGAGGCTCATGGCCTCAGGACCCCACGGTCCAAGCGTCTCGACAGCAAACGGCACAAACATATAACTCTCACTGAGGGTTGCATATTTCCGCCGCTTGGGCGATTCCGCTGTTTCCGCCACCGAACCGGCCGATCTAGAAGTGTTTGGTAAATGGGATGCGGCCAACGTGTCTACGCAAGTCGCATCCCACACCAAAGGCTTGCCACGCTGTCAGGGAATTAGAGTCATTCCGTCAGGGCGCCTGCCATCATCACGTGCAATACCGTTCGGCTCCAATAGAGCCGGCACGCTAGCGGTGGCAAGCGCCCTCCGCAAGAGATCATTCAGGGCGGCGTGGCGTTACCATCTGCCGGCACTGCGGCGGCAAGAAAGACCGTGGTATCCCGAGTCGATTACCTCTATTCCACAGACACATGTGTGTGGTGCACATATGCGAGAACCTAAGCGCAGGTTTATAGCCAAATTGTCTATTTTAAATATCATAAGATAGAATATAATAGAAAACACTTTATTGTTCACCACATACACTTAAAATAAACAATTTCCAATAGTCACATTAAACAGTAAAAGTAGGAACAATGAGCGGCCTTAAGCTTTAGATTAGAGCGATCTCTTCCAGACAACCCGGGATATAGTACCTTAATACTGAGAACAATCTCTTCCAGGCAACGTCTCATTAAACGAGTATGTTTGTTTACGTGCAGGACAAATACCAATAAATATATTGATGTTTTGGTATCCAGGGTTAGCGCCTTCGGAGAACTCAATAGACAATGGCATCCGCGTTGGGGGGCAAACTGCTACTGAGGTGAAGTTGGAGGCATGCAGGGAGCAACTTATCTGCCTGATGTACGCCAGCCCGGCAAAGTACGCGCCATACAGCAACCTGGTCTCCGCACAGTTGAGCAGGTGGGTGGTGATATTAATTGTTATTATAATGTATGTCTTTGACGACCACGGGCCATAAAAACGACCCGAACATTTGGAGGGCTTGCGCGGGGCCATGGGAAGGCCAACACGTAGAGGCCCCTTGACAAATTTAATGTAAATGTGGCGTGACACTGACCGGCGATTATCCCTATACCATATATTAATGCACCCAAGGACAAGCCCCGGCCAGTGTAGGACTATTGTAGGAAATGAGGTCAAAAGTACCGGGTTATTGGGGTAAACTGCTAGCGGTACTAGGGGTCTGGGAATATGGGGACTATGGCATTTGCCCGTCGCACTGTTCAGGGAACATGGAAAAATGGGCAGACGGCGACTCGCCAATCCCTGCATGGGCCCCAAAAAATGCCATAGAAGGCAGGGGCAACATGGGTGTGAGTGGCTAAGGGGTGTATAGAGGTGGGCTGTAGGTTCACCGAAGCTACTTCTGACGTGATGCCATTTATCACTTCCACCCCTGAAGCTTGAGTCTTAGCTCTAGCGATCTCCACTCCGTGCCGGCTGGCTACGACAAGCACGGAGGCGGAGGCCTTGCCTTGGCCCCCGGAGTCAGGTACGAGGTGTCGCTACTCACCTAAGGCTTCGCAACAAAGCCCACCTGCGGGATAATTATTATTATTATTGATTGAAGTTTCTGCTTTACTAACTTTAGTAGTTTTTGTCGCCTCTTATGACAGGCCGCCAGGTCACAAGATATTGTATTCTTTCTCCGTTCCTGCACAGATAAAATTTAATAGTGCATAGATAGTTTAAATACAATACATTGATATTTGGGGTTGTTGTGGTCGTTGAAGAGAGATAGAATTATTTTTAATAGAAATATTCTGATTTTTGTATTATTTCAGAAATATAAACTAAATAAATACAACAATAGACATTTATACGTGTGTATCTCTCAATAATTTTCCCTCGACAAAACAAATAAAAAAATTTATATAAAAAATAAAAATCACATTCAAAATGCTATCTATTAGAAAAATAGGTTTTGAAATAATGAGTCTGCAACAGGAGTATTTTCGACTAAATCCGTGCAGGAACTGAGAAAGAATACAATTTCCTGCGGCCGGGCGGCCTGTCGAAAGAAGCGACAAAACAACCCACAGCCAGTTGGGAAGGTATTTGCCCGACTGGACGGTCTAGAATATGCTGTCAAACCTTGAGTTGTGTTCCGGCATCAGTTGCCAGGTTCCAGTCTCCTTTAAGAGAGCAGCAGCGCATTTGTAGCATCTTTGGTGTAGCTACATTTGTAGACTACAAATGTCTATATTCGATGGTGACCACTTCAAATCCCAGCTGGGAAGTCGGGCTGTCTGCTGAACTCTGCAAATAAATAAATAAATACTTATTTTGTAGTTCCGTAACTTAATGATGAAGATACCTTATAACTTGCTATATTTATTTCTTTTCTTACTGATTGATGCATTAAACTATTTGCAGAGAACTCAACGAGCTCCGCCGTCCAGTGTCTGATAATCCAGAGATCCTTAGGTTCTTCCGGTATATGAGGGCTGCGAGACGAGGTCAAGAAGGCGCCGACTGTATCAGGTCCTTCCCGGTTTGCTCCGCTAACGCTGTTCCAGCTCACACCATGATTGCTGCTTATCATGACATCAATAAACTTGTATCGGCTAGAAAGTTAAAAGTCGAATAAAAATCCGATTGCGTAGAAACTTTATGATTAATGAGCAAGTAAGGCTTGCTACATACGTGACGATATATCGTAGTGATATTTTTGTTGCGAAACTTGCGAACTGGCAGACTGACATGCTCATGAAAACTAATTATCCTCGACTATAGATGTTTTCAAAACGTTTCCAACCTTTGGAGGACTGGAGATACCAATCCCATTATATGAGATTAGAATAATGGCATAGGATAGGAAAAAAGAAAGTGGGCCATTGGAACTCTTACTTATCGTACGAACCGCAATTAGAAAGAAAATAAACAAAGAAAATATTTACTTAACAAATGCGACACTTAACAATAATTTATACTAATAACAATGAAAATATGTGCCGCAATTTGCGAAATGAGGTTCGCACTCAATTTTTGCTGTGCCGAAACATAGTCCAACACAGCACTGATTTTCAATGCCTTAGATTAGTTCAGGGTTATGCCTTTGCATGCCGTTATTCTATGAGAGGTATCGGTATGGTATCGAACCGATCAAAACGGCACGAAAAGATAATCAAGATAATGATTTCAGCATGGCTCTACCACCTCTAAAACGCAGACCAGTTAATCAGTTATTTGGTCAGATTTCGTATTTGCAAACTTTATCGCTATTGTAATAAACTTCACCAACAAATTGATGCGATTTATCTTTACGTATGTGCAGGCTTAATTCTGCATAAATACAGTCGAACCGCGGTAATCTGACCCCCAACTTATACGGCACCAACTGTGTGGTCCAATATACAATATCCAAGCTATTTATTTATTTTAAATTTAATATTGTCCAACATATTTTTAGAAAATAGGTTTTGTTAACCATTCACATAGTATTTTATGACTCATAGAAATGTATGCATTATGCAATAGAAATATACCTATATACATCGAAAATAAATTAAATTTGACGACCATAAAATATCTAAAAACTGTCATCATGCTTGTTTCATTAGAGTTGATTGATTATAAGATTTTCTTTCTCAAGGTTCCAAAAATTGGTGACAACGTTCCACAGTCTGATAAAATCGATAATCCACCGCCTTCCAAAACGGATATCAGATTAACGCAGTTCGCCTGCATTTATGGTTTCTGTTATTTAAGAATATATTATGGCTCTTTATTAAATAGTTTTTCACACAAATTCAGTAGTTACGATGCTTTTTGATAATGATCTAGTGAAGCCATTCAGTTTGTGGAGGACCTTATTTATACATTTAAAGCTATGTTTGATATTTTGAACAAAGTCATGCGTATTTAATTTATCTGTTATAATTATATTTATATTAAAAATATAATTTTCATATTTTAGTCTTAAAACATTATTTTAATTATTTATTGTTTTATGAATAAATTCAACCATTCAACATAAACCAGAGTGCCTTGGGGAAATGGTTGAACTTTTCCTCTCCTAACGATTATATTACTTAAAAAAAAATTGAAACATTATTATTATTAATTTCATTATTATGTAAATTAATTGAACTTAGGTAATTAATAATTTATATTTTGATATTTAAAAATGAACTTAAAAAGTGTGTTTGTAATTTATTGTATGACTGTCGACAGAATGATCGTATGTAAAAAGCTTAGTGAAACAGGAGAGCAAAATTTGTTTTGTTATTAGAACTTGGAATCCAAATTAAGAGACGGATTTTATTGTTGCATATACTAAGCATGAATTTCATCATATATTGTTTCCAACCAACCCTAATCTTCTACTAAACTTCATAATTATATTAGCACACTAGCTTTTGCCCGTGGTGCGGTTTTTTAACTATCCCACGGGAACTCTTTAATTTTTCGGGATCAAAAGTATATATTATGACCAGGGATATAAGCTACCACCATACAAAATTGCATTTAAATAAGTCCAGTCGTTTCGGAGATTAGGCGGTACAAACAGACAGACAAACAGAGAACCAAAAAATTTAAAAAATCTAAATTAGTTCTATTTCATTTCTTAGACCCCCCCTGACTCGGGTTTTAGCATTTTTTTCTCATTGTACAGAAATTTGACCTCTACACTTATAGTATTATATAACGTGTTTCATTTCAAATGACAATAAATCATAATTTTAGCAGTCTTACTCCATACAAAGTTTTTGGTACTATGAAATCAACCGTAATGTCAAAATTTTAAAAAAGCAATTTCCGAACAAATTAATTACGATAAAAAGACAATAAAAACAGAACATGTTATAAATATTGGTTCACTGACCTTGGTAAGAATGAACATCTTCCGCGTTTAATGATGAAGTCACTAACCTACTGAGTTAGTCACAATAACAGATACATGTTGTTGTAAAATTCTGAAATGAAAAATGAGGTCCTGTGGCTAAACCAAAGCAGCTACTAGTAGCTGCTAGTAGAGTACGTCATGACGAAAACGTGGTCTGATTTATTGTCGTAAGGTCTGAAACACGCTGTATATGTTAATAATATAATTATTAACCGAAGAGAAAACCTACATTTTAAAAAACAGTAACAAAAAATAATTAAATGCCACCTACTCTCAGTAACAATAGTGCGAATTAAATTTGTAGAAACAGCGTGGCAGCGTTATAAAGAATTACTTAACATGTAAGTAAACAGACATTATTCTACAAAACGTGCTCGCTATAAGCGTTTACTTTGCTCTCGTGTTTACTTTTTCCTTGCTAGCGACAAAATTCAATATCTAAGAAGAACAGTTTGGAATATTTGAACGATAAATAATGTAATTTCCAAGTACAGTGAAACCTGGATATATGAGAAATTTCTGTTATTGATAATTACAATACCTCTACTACTGATAATTTTTCAAAAAAATTTAACTTAGTCTTGATTTCTTAGATTTATTTTATATTTCGCTCTGTAATAGGGAGTTTGTAGCAGTCTCAGTAGCCTGTATAAGTGAGGCAATTTATCAGCTTTAGAAAAGTTATGACACGTTACTTTACCCTTCCAATATATTAACTTTTCCATATTAAGGTTTCCACCTCTTTATATAAAAAATGGTACATTTCGACCTTTCGTAGTGGGACCCTCTATAAATAAAACAGCTATCTTGTTAAACTGCCTATTTGGGAAACTAGGTAAAATGCAAAGCCTTTATAAATTATAAAAAATATACGTCCCTTCAGATCCCAGTTATACAGGTTTCAAAGTTTTATATTTATTTATATTTTTAATGAAAAACACGTCTTGAGCTAGTGAGGTGAAACATATTTTTCTAAATTAAACTTAAGAGCTGGTTTTTTAATCAGATAAAAGTTATGTACATCAACCAAATTAATTTAACTGTCAATTGACTCATTGACTCTTCAGGTGACCAGAGGGCTGGTGCCTACCTCGGCCAACGGATCAATATGGTGATCCAGCGAGGAAACGTAGCCAGCCTTCTGGGCACCTTACCCATAGAAGACGGTGATCTGGGCTCAGTATTCTACTTATAGTCTTGAGGGTAAAGATGTGTAACTCAGGAGTGATTGATTTAAAAGATGTATAATCTTTCAAAAATCGAAATCACTCTTTAAATCTTTGGTTTGGAAAATACATCTTTAACTCACTACGTTAAGATTGATTTTAGTCACATGGAATGATGAAACTAACAATTCAGATACTTAGATGTAGTATGAGACAATAGATACAGGATATTGTGAATTGAAAAGAGATAACATGCGCACTCTAAGAAATACAATGATGATACACAGTAAATTAAACTCTCTGGCATTATTTCAAGGCTTAAAACCGGTCAACTGAATAAATTATATCATTCGAAACCAAAGATTTAAAAGAGTTAAAGATTTAAAAGAGTGATTTACATCTTTTAAGGAAAAAGATTTATAAATCACTGATCTCATTGGTGATTCAGTTTGCGCATCGCTGCTTGAGGGACTATGGGTAGAATACAATACAAATAAGTTCAGTTTTCTTACATTGTATGCAATAGTATGTAGTATTATAATTATTCACTGTCAATGAAGATTAATTTAGTCCGATTTAATATATAGAAAGTAAGAAAATAATTAATGTTTATTTATCAAGTTAATGAAGCACTTACATTTTTAGAGATGCATACCGCATTACACAAATGAGGTTGGCATTCAGTATATTGCTGTGCCGTTAATTCGACACAGCAGTGATTTTCAGTGCCCATCTCGTTCTTAGTCTACACATTTTATTGAGACCCGTATAAGAAAGATATTAGACTGTTGACATTGTATACATAATATTAATAAATATTATGTATACAATGTATTTATAATTAAAAAGAAACATATAACAAACAATTGCACTACACTGTTTAGTCACTTTCTACGCAAGGTGCAAGCAGACTACACTCAAGCGTTAAATGATGATATCGTGTGTATGCGTGGCTTACATTACAGTAGAAATTTATTTTTAATCTTCCACTTTTTTGAAGTGGTAATTTTAGGCGCACTTAACACTTTGTTTTGGGGGAATGGATTGAGACAGAGCCGTCATGCTCGGCTATGTAACGGTCGTTCTGGTATGTTCGAGTAAAGACGGCTCGAGTCGAATAAGGCGTTAAAAAGCCCGTGTGTCGCAGCCAGGCTGCGGCAGCTAATAGACCCAGCCTGATTGCAAGGCAGCCATTGCTACGACTGTAATGTATGTATGTGGCTGCCGTCAGTCTCTGCGCACTTGTCGCAGCAGCCAGACTTTCACTAAATTACTTTGGCTTTCAATTGGCTGCGCAGATATTTCGGTCGCCACAGCTTGGCTATGCAGCCAGGCTTTCTAGTGCATTGAAGACCTAAGGGAGCGAGAGAGTCATAGTCAAAGCGTCACTGCTATCTCTATATACTCACTCGGCGATCGACTAATATTGATGAAATTTTCACCTGTGTCGTGTGGTCTTAAGCACACATTAAATATTTATTCTTCAAAATACTTTTATCTGGTTATTGAAAAATCAGCCCAAAAATGTATAAAAGACTTTAATATTAATTAATAAAAAATAATTTAATTATTTTGTAATTTAATATACTGAACTTGTATAATAAACTTTTAATATTGTTATATAGCACTTATTTATGCATGAAAAATGTTTTATACTTAAGTTATTTATTCAAATAGTCATTTTAAAGTTTAAATTAGTCTGAAAAATAAAAATGTAAATGATGCATATTAATGGTTATTTATTTTTTATGAGTTTGTTTGCAGGTATCTGAGGAGAGCAAGAAAAGTTGATGACAATTCATTACAACAATCCCTAATAGTAGTAACACAAAAGATTGGCCAAGTGCGTGTCATTCCAAGTAGATACATTGAACAGAGGGCGTACTCTCAAACTTTATTCGTTCTCGTTTTAGAACATTTTTTGCTTGTTTTTTTTATATTTAAGCATATTTTCCACTGTATGTTCCAGTTATTTTGTTTTATCTAGACTACTAGGATAACCCGGGACATCGTTCACGCTTGAATTAAAATTCCCGCGGATTTCCGGGGCACAAGTACAAAGTTATCCCGGATGAAAAGTATCCCTTGTCCACCCTCGGTATTAAAGTTACACATACACCAAATTTCAGCCAAATCGGTCCACTAGTTTTTCCTTTAAAAGCATAATAAACAGAGAGACAAATATATTTTTATTATTATGAATTTATAATATTAGTAAGGATTTTCGTCTATATGGGTTATCAGACATTTCAAACAATAAATAAATACCCAACTAACCCTGTTGGGTATTTACTTATGTATCTTCCCAATAAATAATGTTGATCAGTTGATTTAAAGCGTTTGTGTTCAAAAGTATGTTAAACTTGTATATATATTTTTATATACAAATATACTAGAAAACATAAATCAACTGAAGTACAGCCTAATCCAATAGCTACCTACTTCTCATACAATATTCAACGCATATTTCATAGGAGTGAAATTTATTCACGCTATTTACCGTATGTTATTACCACCTTCCATCTATAGATGTAATATGATAAGCGACGCAAAACATTTACTTATTTATGTAATCATAGAATTAAAGTCTGGAAGGAGCTTACGTGAACGAAAGCGCCAAATGGAGAGAAGTATTTTTTACAATCTTGTATACTCATTTACCGAGACGCGGTCTCCACTCCAGGACTCCATTTGCATTTGCTCCATCGGTCATTGGTCCTGCGGCAGACCCACTGCCACTTTAACTTGCTAATTTTGAGAGCTATGTCGGTTACCTTGGTTCTTTTACGGATATCATTTCTAATTTTATCCATAAGAGAAACACCCAACATAGCCCGTTGAGCGACTTGGAACTTGTCCAATCCTGCCGTCAGTGCTCATATCTCGGCCCCGTAGGTCGGTAAACGTAGTGTCGGACGCCCTCCAGCCCGATGGACCGACGACCTATGTAAGGTCGCCGGTAGGCGCTGGCTGAGGAAATCGGATGACAGGGAAGAGTGGCGCCGTCTTGGGGAGGCCTACGTCTAACAGTGGACTGCGAATGGCTGACGACGATGACTTGTGTACACATATGCATAAATTTATGTATTGAACACGTCCTTTTCATCTGTTTAGGTTATAACAATGTATCCCCTGGAAATTATTCCACCTTTATGCGTACTAGTTCGCTTATGTATTAAAAGTTTCGTAAGTCTTCGTGCAGGAACGGGGACGACTACAATTACCGGCGGCCAGGCGGCCTGTCGTAAAAAGCGTCAAAACAACCCACAGCCAGTTGGTGGGGTATATATCCGTCTGGATGGCTACCACCCCTGGTCTAGAATATGCCGCTATAACAACCTTGAGTTGTGTTCCGGCATTAGTGGCCATGACCAATCTTCCTTTAAAGAGTGGCAACACTTTATTAGGTTTAGTGTTCCAATGTCCATAGGCGATGGTAACCACTTTCCATTAGGTGGGCCGTCTGCCTATCAGCTAGTAACACACTGTGGCTGGATCGGTTTCTTCCTTCAAAATAGGATTTTTTTAGCTGGTTTCACTCTGGGTGCTCTAGACTTGGTCTACATATTAATATAATATTGCTTTATTTATTAATTATATAATATTGCTACCCTTACAGCCAAGCTATGATCAGCGACAAAAATAAATGTGTTAAGATATACTCATATAGAATGTATGTCACGTGTCATAACGTTCGGCGCTAACCTCGATCATATCGCTCGCTCGTCTTGTAGCCCGTCCTTAAAGCGAAATTCGTGGCCGAGCCGTAAAAGTTGGTCCTATTATCTGAAATGGTAATTGCTAATATAATATATAATATAATATTACTGCCATCTAGAGACTTCCAAAACCATATATGTATAACCAGAAGAAATTATTATACGCTTATACATGATTTTTAATGCTGATCAATAAAAGTATTGGATTTTTTTTTATTAGTGGTGAAACAGGCAGGATTACACAATACAATTGAAAATAACACATGAATAAACTATTTAAGTTAAATAAATCTATTATTCAAATAATATTATAAACAAAAACTGCTAACGTTTCTAAATTTATATTAATGAATCGCGTCAGTTGTAGTGGACGCTTACTTTAAGGCCTATAGAAGCAAATATTAGAAGCTACCCATTTCTATAATTGAATAAATTCAACAAGAAATCACAAAGGACTTGCGTAACATCTTGTCCTGGATTTATTTGTTAAATTCCAATTTCGAAATGATTGAAGGATTGAAATGGTCCTTCGAGCCGGATAAAATATTCTTGTTATATTGATTGCTTTAATTAAAATGTACTTTTGGCTTTGTGTATTTAATGATTGTGTATTTTATGTATAATTATGTTCACATGGATCACTTTCGTTACTTAAATCAAATTGAAAGGTAGGAATGAACCGACTAATATCGACCCAAAAAACGAGTAAGTATCAATACAACACTACCATCAAAATTGTTTTTAAGCGGTCGGATCTTTTAGAAATTACAATAATGTCTAAAACATTACAAAAAGAAATCTACATATTTAAACGGTTAGTAATTGTAGGTAATCTGTAGAACAATTGCATTATAAGACTAATTCGTTAACGTCTTTACAGCCTGTAGGAGAGCGGTAAACAAAAGAAGACGGATGGTCACTCTGCTGGAAGTATTAACGGATAGTACTAGTTTGATACTTTCACTGTAATAATTAAATAAGTAAAGAAATAAGAAAAAAAGAAAATAATTTTATTGTCGTGGAAAACAAATATTAAATATATAGTAAGACAATAGTACTAATAGACAAAGTAAGTCCTAAGTAGGACCCAATCTCAATAATGCCAACGAGGACCACCGCTTGCTCTTCCACGTGGGACACAACAGCCCATAAACGGTCCACTGTTGGGCTGGGACCTCCCATTATGTATGAACAGTACGGGTATACTGTTCACACTTGTACAAGTTGGCTTGGCAAGTTTGACACATCAGCTATCTCAATGTGCAGGTTGCATCACGATGTCTTTATTCACCTTTGTTAGCAAGTGGTAATTGTGAAGAATGAAAAAGCTTATTAATGCACTGTATATACGAATGTACGTATGTATTACAGACATATTTTACATAATTAACTATTTATAAAATCCCTTTAGGGCAACTGGAATGAACTCCCATTTGAGATGTATGTGGACTTTCTTAAAAATGGTGTCATAAAATTTCTTTGAGACCGGCAGCGTGTTGGTAACATCTCTGATATTATAAAAGTCCGTAGGTGACAGTAGTTGCTTTCCATCAGCTAGTCCGCCTGCCTGTATGCTGCACTCTAGCTATAAAAAACAACTAAAAGAATAATAAAGACAAAATTAATTATATTTGTTTAAGATACATACAAGGTAGTGAGTTGTCCTTAATAGATCTCTATTGACATAGTAATGTAATTAAAAAGTATTTAGCAAAGAAAGTAGCACGAGGGAAGTAAAAAATCATATTATTTGCATTTGTTTGTTTTAGTAATGATTAATTCTTATAACTTTGTTCTTTTGATGCAGTAGCACAAAAAAAAAGAAATTTATAAACCTGTGAACATGAACAAATTCATTCTATTTATTAGTACTTTAATTACCGAGTCATAAATTGGAGTTGAATGAGCTTTAATCGAAATATTAGAAGGGAACCACTATAAATATTAAAAGACACTAAAACTTCAGGGTTTACTTCCAAAACAAACGTAATAAAATTATTTAGTAATTATTAAATATAAAGAACTGTTTCAAATCGTTTTTAACTATCTATAATTAAAAACTGGCCAACTTACATTCACAAAATTACTTATAACTCGTTACATTATAATATATTTATTGTAAAAGTACAAAAACTGTTAGTTCATCGACCTAAAGATGACTCAGCGCAATATTTACATATTTAGGTTAATTTCTCAAGCATCAAAACCTGTAAGTCAAGGTACAATCAATACAGACAGATCCGGTTCAAGACTATCCCTACTACTTTCGGTAGAAAGCTGACTTGGGTACCTTAGTTTACCAATACAACGTAAAAGCTACTTTGTTGCTATAAGAATATAGTTGAAAATTCTTTGATAAATGGATAATTGGTATTATGAATCATCAGATGTAATTAATATTACATAATATGTATGTTTTTCGGTTAGTAGTATTAAGTTTGATAGTTCAATGGCCTAGATTCAAATTTTAATTGACAAGCGCTGGTATCACGTGACGGATTGTTACAAGTAAATTGCTGAAGCTAAATATTGGATGTTGTTCAACAGTATATAGTAGGAGAGCTCAAGAGGCTAAATGGGGACTTACTTGAGCGTCGCGGGGACCTTTTGAATTGTGAAGATTAGATGCTAAAAAGAAAAAAAAGGTTATATGATGTGTGCCCTTTCACTGGGGGGAGGCGTATACAGGTTTTCAAAAAATGTATAAAAAAGAGTTACACAAAAATACTCAAGCGCGTCAGATATTAATAAGGTATGCGCCTCATGTGTTTCGGTAACGGAGAAAGAACTGACGCGCTTGACTTATTTAACGATAGACTTTTTTTCTATTCTGATTGGCTGCCTAACGCACGACCCCATATGAAAACTTAATGTATGGTGGTGGTACACAATATGGCGCAAGATTTCTCTCCTTATGTTATTCTGCCATGCTTGAGTAAGTCTCAAAATCCCCGCTTGACTTCCCCTACTATAATTTATATGAATGAAAGGCTATTTATTTGTAAAAAAAACAGATAAATACATAAGATTTACATACATATGTACATAAGATGATAACCAAGTCAAATGTTTACGCTGATATTGACCCACACATGGTCATATAAATATTTGAGTACACGTCAAGCCAAAAAATAGGTGTTCGAGGCCATTTTGCACGAAATGAAACCATTACATTTTCTTCATAATTATCTATCCTTTCATTTGTGGTTCGTTTTAGAAACTACTGGATAATATTACAGCAAACTATATAAACTTACGGGCCCCCAGAACCCACAGCTAGAGGGGGTAGGATGTTTGCGCGACTGGATGGCTACCACCCCTACACGTCAAGACAACTTTGAGTTGTGTTCCACCATTTGTAACCAGGTACCAGTCTACCGTAAAAGAGCAGAAGCGCATTTGTAGCACCTTTGGTGTTGCATATCTCCATAGGCTATGGTAACTGCTTTCCATCAAGTGAACCATCTGTCTGCTAAACTCCTGCAATAAATAAAAAAATGTGGCTCAAAATTTGGGAAGCCTATATTCAGTACTGAAGTGCGACTTGTTATTAACGACATACAAACCATTCTTCTACTTACCATTAGTACAACATTTTAATAATTCTATGGAGTGTATTTCATTTTAATCATAATCAAGTAGCAGGCAAGTGAATTGATGATATAAATACAGGCAATGATATTTTTATATAATATCATTGGACACAGGAACCAGCTGATAAGTAATCCAAGGGTCAGTACACGTAATCCTTGATCTGAATTATGTAATTGACAATAGGATATACAGTCGTCATTGGAAAAGATTGCCTAATATGGAGACCGCTTCGGTATTGAACGCTAAGCGCTGCTATGCTACGTATACAATTTATAATTACCTAGACTGCTGTACATTATAAGTGTCATGATTCATTTCAGTTGCTCAGAAGAACTGTCTCAAAAACGCTATCCACTTCGGTCTCGAGCCTCCGTATTACTAGGGAGGAACACACACTATCTATACTCACTGCAGTTGTCCAAGACCGTTTTCCGAGTTTTCCACTTCGTGTAGGTTAACTCCAGGTTTCTTTTTTTGCTTGATAGTCATCTCGTAGTAACAATTACTACGAGATGACTGTGAAGGAAAAAAATATGAAGTAATGAACATAGCACCCAGCTTGTTTGCACCGTGAAAGCGTTTATCAGTGTACTATCACAGGTTACATATATCACCACTAAAATACAGCGTATTTATGCTACCCTACAAAGAAGAACTTGACTTATAACCAACTACTTTACTTAGTCATCATGTCTTTCTAACTCTAACTATACAGTATTTCAAACCACGCCTTGCTCGCGTCTAAAATTTCTATGTCTACATTTTACATATTTTTTATTTCACCATCTTCCTCTTTCACATGATAACAGAGAGGTCTTTCTTTTCCTCTTATATTCTTTTCTTATCCTATTTTAGCTCATGTATGGGAATGTGGGTACTTTCTTTTTTATTTGTTTTCTCTCTGTTTATTTTTATTTAAATCTTATTATATACTATACTATTTTCGTTCTACATATCGGGTCAACAAACCTTTGAGATCTCTTTTCGTAAATTTCCAGTAAAATCATCTAAAGTTTAGGCTGATATTAGAATTTGGATATATCCCTTAGAGGGCACCTTACCTGCCAGGGAAAGCAGAGTTGGTAGAGCTTCCGGTTTTACGATAGAAGAAAAAAACACCGAGGGGTAGATAGATAACACTTTATTGCTCACCGAAACAAACAAATACAAAAAATGCATAATGACAATACTTGTTGGCAAAACAACAGGCGGCCTTATCGCTAAAAGCGATCTCTTCCAGGTGGGTTACCTTAAAAGAAATTCTTAACTAATCTGGCCATATGGATGGAGCAGAAAAATGATAGGACTGGAGGGGTTTTAGTGGATATCCCCGACTCGAGTAAATATAGCACTCCATAGAGATGCTAAGGCCAGTCTAACCTGGGGAATCTTACACGCCTCGTTTCATCGCGGCGATAACTCCTCGAAATTCGAAGGGATTTCCCCCTGTTAAAAAAGGATAATTTTAGGGTCAAATCCGCTAATTTCTTAATCAAAATTTCCATAGACGTTGAGTATATTAATAAAATTAGGAAATTATTACAAAAAGCCGTCTCCGTGTACATTTATTCCAAGAACATTTCTTTGGGATACCCCAGGTTGCGTATTTTATTCAAATGCCTTGCATTATCTTTCAAATAGGACCTTATCTATTTTAGTATAAGTGCTTTTTTAGCTTGTTAGTTATTTCCAATGCACTGCTATCCATCAATATAGCAGTTCCAAATCAAATTCGACTTTAAGTAATTGTTCATTAAGATTAATATTCTAATGGCCGTATGTCTTAAGACAGAAAAGCATCATCAGTAAAGCCTACTTTATGTGTAAAGGATTTTCGACGTTATGTGGAAGTTTTTGAGTTGAGAGTCGTAATATGGTTTCCTGCTGGTTCGGTTAATACAATACGGATACAAGAAGGTTTATGCAATTCTTATATTGTTATTATATAAGCTTGTTTTTGGTCTGTCCGTTCATTCTAGTTTGCCACTTTCAGTGCATATCACGTGAACTAAATTTTAGGTTTTGTTCTTTAAGGTAAGTTTTAATTTACAATAAGTTCAAAAATGCTACATCATATAATAAATATGTTAATAACACATTACCTAAGACGATTAGAGTATAATGTTACATTGATACATCGACGCATGGTTATATTCGTCGGTTTGTTACGGATACAGTTCGAAGAAGGTGTCAAGAATCCGTAACTATAAGAAAATCGGCCAAGTACTTGATAAGACACATAATAAACAGTTTCGTGGAAATAACCAAATTCCCAACCATTAATACTAAATAAGTATTTTATCGAAAATTTAGGTAAAATCACAAAAACTAGATAACGGATCTTATTCGAAACGTTGTTGAAAGTATTTTTTCATCGATCACTTTAATATTTAGGGTTAATTACGATTATTATTATCTCGCAGCATTAAGTATGAGCCTACTATATACTCTAGCAGAATTTGAATGTCTGAACCAAAAATAACAATCGAAGCCGGGCACCGACTTTGTAGTAAATGTTTATACCATACATACCTCCTCCGAAATTATCTTAGTTCTTCTTTAAAAGTAAAATATTATACAAATCCATTGTTAGTCTAATGACACACCTGCGGAACGTTCTTCGGCGGAAAGTTCGGTGAAATACGCTCGCAATGTTTTTTAAACAACCTATAACACATTAGCGGAATTTCCGCCGCGTATAGATTTACACCGATTCTTCCGTGCCGAACTTTCAACGCGGTGCGTCCCGCAACTGTTTCTCAGTAAATCTCTAACTTATAATATATATTAGAGACTATAATAAATATTTAAGTTTGGACAATATCATACTTACGTATGTGATCACTTTAATAATACTATTACCGTGCTTGCCTTAACCAGCAGGCACGGAGTGGAGATCGCTAGAGGTAAGACTCAAACTCCGGGTTGGAAGTGATAAACGGCATAACGTCAGAAGTAGCTTCGGTGAACCTGCAGCCCACCTCTCTACACTCCTTAGCCACTCACTCCCGTGTTGCCCCTGTCTTTTATGGCATTTTTTGGGGCCCATGCAGGGAGTGGCGAGTCACCGTCTACCCATTTTTCCAAGTTACCTGATCATTGCGACGGATAGACGCCATAGTCCCCATATTCCCAGACCCGTAGAATCACTAGCAGTTCACCCCGATAGTCCGGTACTTTTTGTCCTCATTTCCCACAATATTAATTTTTAATTGGTCGGGGCTTGCCTTTGGGTGCATTGCTATATGGTGTAGACAGGGATAATCGCAGGTCAGTGTCACGCCACATTTACGCCTCTACGTGTTGGCCTTCTCATGGCCCCAGGCAAACCCATTCACTCCACAAGACCGGTCCAATTTTGGCCCGTGGTTTTGAAAAATATTACTAGCTTTAGCCCGCGGATTCGTTTGCGTCAATGTAAATTTTATAGACAGACTGTAGGACTGGCCCTTGGGAGTCCCACACGTCCATAACTTCCTCCCGAGCCAGTAAATAGTACCCAAAAGCAATATTATATATATCTCATATATACATATCACTCGATAGTAGTTGTGATTCTCAAATCATGTGCATTAATGCTCTGTTTCTATATCTTACCAAGCGTTCATTTGCCTATCGGTTATTTTTTTTAGATTGAATTGAACCTTTGCTACCCGTGCAGGAATAGGGAAAGAATACAATTTCCTATGGTCGGGCGGCCTGTCGTAATAGGCAACAAAACCCAGTGCCCAGTGGCAGGGTATTTACCCATCTAGATGGCTACACTGATTTGAACTATGCCACCATAACAACCTTGAGTTGTTCTCCGGTATTAGTGGCCAGATTCCAGTCTCCTTTTAGACAGCAGCATATAGGTAGTACATTTGGTGTTACAAATGGCCATAGGTTATGGTAATCACTTTCAATAAAAAATCTTGCAATGGAAAAAATAAAAAATATGCTCATACAAGTAATGTCAGAATTCAACTGATGATAAGGCAACAGCATGAGATAGTAAGAACCGGACATTAGGTAAACTAAGTAAAACCTCGACAATAAGTGACTCTCCCCCCCGTGGTGAACACAACAGTTACTGAACCACTCTGCTTCATTACATCTGTTCGTCCTATTGTCTTCTTTGTGAAACAATACACAGTATGTCACGTCTGTGTCTTACATTATGATGCGGAGCGTGTTGGTGAAAGCGGTTCTTATGACGCGTTTTGGGGTCAGGGGCATTTATGTGGGGAAATTAAGGCTATGTGACATATATTAAGACTGTTAAAAGCCCATTCAACATGCAGACGTGTTGACGCTCAACGATTTAGATTTATAAAATATTTCAAAAATATTAGTTAGTATTTTGTATGTTTTCGAGACTAATGACGAAAAGACGTTATAACACACCTCCCGTATGATCCTATAATCTTACCCTCCTATCCTATACTACAAAACGTCTATAGGCGAAGGTAACGACTTTTCATGAGCTGAACCATCTGCCTGTTTGCCAACTTAGCAATAAAAATAAGGAATAACCCACTTTGTTTTATTCGTGCAGAAACGGAGAAAAAATAAGAAGAAGGCCTGTCGTAAAAGGCGATAAAACAACCCACAGCCAGGTGTTAGGGTCAAGAGTATGCCGTCATAACATCAATTGTGTTCTGAGAAATGGCCAGGTTTCAATCATCCTTCAGAGAGCTGAAGCACATTGCCAACGCCTTTGGTGCTACCACTATCCATAGGTGACGATAAACACTTTCCATCAGGCTGGTCGTCTGCCTGTCTGCTGAACTTAAGCAATAAATAAAAATTGTAGCGGTATAGGAAAATTTTGGTCGAGCTAATTTTAAATCTCCAAGTTGTAGCGCAAAAGAAACGTTCTTGAGAACATTTGCGTAAAAGACGGTAGATATATTTAGCACAGTTTTTTTGAAGTCTGTAGAAATGAAATATAAACAAAATCTCAGCAGACACTCGATGAATGTCACTTTCATTGAACGCGACACTTTCGCTGAGTGTCTGACACTTATGTTTTGGACAAAGGAGATACGTAGAGCCACTCGAGTCAAGATGGGGAGAGTAAAGTGCGTTAAGTGACCGATGTGGCCATTTCAGCAATATTTCGGTATTGTCCATCTATATATTTATATACAGATAGGCTTCATGATTGCATCGGGCTATTTTCAGAAGCTTCTATTAAACTTGCAATGTTTGTTAGTTAGAGACGTCAAATGTTGCAAGGTGAATTAAAATCAGTTCCTTTTTTCTTACCTGAGTTCAATAGACAGGCCGTCCTGATGGAAAGCGATTATCATCGCCTATGCACATTTGTAACACCTACGGTGCTAACAATGCCCTGCTGCTCTCTAAAGGGAGACTGGAACCTGGCCACTAACGCCACATAACTCAAGGTTGCTATGGCGGCAAACTCTAGACCAGGGGTGGACTTTATAATTTTGATTTTGCAATTTTGCATGCTTCTTCAGTCCTGAGGATAATACACAAAAATATTTTTATCAAAATATTTTCATTGTATTGTTTGTTGCCGAATTTCTTAGATATATAAGTAATTTAGGTATTTGTATTTAATTATAAAATATTTTATTTAAATATGTCTGTTTATGTTCTATCTAATAATCTGCATCATCTACATCGCCAGATTAGGTTAAATTATTCCTTGGTTTAGGATGCCTGGAAGAGATTGGCTTAAGCCATAAGGCCACCTATTATTTCTACCATGACAATATATGCATTTTCGTAATTGTATATTTGGTGCGCAATAAAGTGTTATCTATTCTATCTAATATATAAAATTCTCGTGTCACAGTTTTCGTTGCCATACTCCTCCGAAACGGCTTGACCGATTTTGATGAAATTTTTTGTGCTTATCCGGTATCTATGAGAATCGGCCAACATCTATTTTTCATCCCCCTAAATGTTAGGGGTAGTCCACCGCTAAATTTTTTTTTTTTTTAGACAAAAATTTTAATTTCTGTTTTTTTATGTTACAACATACAAAAATACATACAACCCTAATTTATCAACCCTCTGCGACAAACCCCTATTTTTACCGGGCAGGACTACGTCTGCCGGGACAGCTAGTTTTATTATATAATTACAAACCAAGTAGTCGTTGAGCAAAATTATAGGACAGGCGAATAAACAAAATTATAAGTTTTTTTGAAAATCTTGAATGTGCCAAAATATTTACACCAATTAGTTAGATGATTTCATCATTTTGTGTCAAAAAAATGTCTAAGCCTAAGATTCCGAGATAAAATTCAAAACAAGTCTAACGAAAAATGACAGCAGTAACTTTCCTAGCTGCCAAGACTTACACAAATACAAAAAGTAAATGATGATATCGGCAGTGTTAGTGCATAGTTTTCTAACTAAATTTTTTGGTGAAAAATATAATTTTCTCGTCAAATTAGTAATAAATATTACTTTATTTAACAATCTAAGATTAATACAATTAAAAATGGGATTTAAAAGGTCCTGCACTGTCGAGGACGATATAGTACGTAATTATTTATCATATGTATGTCTTTTAAGTCCACGGGCCATAAAAATTGCCCGGGCTTTTGGATGGCTTGCGCGGGACTATGGAAAGGCCAACACGTAGAGGCCCCTTGAGAAATTTAATGTAAATATGGCGTGACACTGGCCGGCGATTATCCCTGTCTGCACCATATAATAATGCACCCAAGGACAAGCCCCAGCCAGTGTAGGACTATTGTGGGAAATGAGAACAAAAAGAACCTAGCTATTGGGGTGAACTGCTAGTGGAACTGGGGATCTGGGAACATGGAAAAATGGGCAGACTGACTCGCCACTCCTTGCATGGCCCCAAAAATGACATACAAGACAGGGGCAACATGGATGTGAGTGGCTAAGGGGTGTAGAGAGGTGGGCTGCAGGTTCACCGAAGCTACTTCTGACGTGATACCAATTATCACTTCTACCCCTGGAGCTTGAGTCTTAGCTCTAGCAATCCCCACTCCTTGCCGGCTGGTTAAGGCAAGCACGGAGACGGGGGCCTTGCCTTGGCCCCCGGAGTCAGGTCCGAGGTGTCGCTACTCACCTAAGGCTGCGCCACAAAGCCCTTATTATTATTATTATTATTTATATACATAGCATACTTATCATACCAAAATATGGGATAGTTTATTTGAGGTATTGAATCAATATTTTTAAGTTCTTATATCGTATAAAATATGAAAAAATGGTACATTAAAATGTGGAAGCTATTTCATAAAGAATACAAAAGTATTTCGAGAAAAAGCAAGTAATTACTCGTACTTTTATTTACTTTCTGTCTGTACATCGTCGTTACATTCTAAATCAACCTAATTTCTTTTGGTGACAGTATCGTCGTGTAATGATTTTTTATCGTTAGGGTGATTTCACACTAATGGCATCGAAGAAAAACATTAAGAATCAATCGATGTAAGCGTGTACTTTAAAAAGTGGACCTTGACAAGTTCTATATTGTTCACTAGACACTAGAATTGATGTAAGGTGTTTTTCAAGTGTATAAATAAGAGCTGATTGAATAATATTGATTTATTAATGTATAATACTTTCTTTAAATACGACATTGAAAACACACATATCAAAACGGTAATTTTTTTTATTAATTTGATTTGAAACTTCTTTTATATTACATAAATATAGTAAAAGTTGTTGAATATTTTTTCAAAAAGAAAGAAAACGAGCTTATGACATATTTAGCATAAATGTACAAGTGCTTTTTTTATTTTGTGTATTTATTACTAGTATTATTCTTCCATTCAAAAATATTTTTCTCTTATCGTTGTACACAATGGAAAAGACAGAAACTTCTTTATGGTAGTATTTTAAAAACATTTAATTCCTTGCTTTAGAATATGCCTATAGCTAGCAACTTTCAGCATATAGTAAACGCATCCCAATTAATTCATCTATTTTGCAGGTTGCTATATCGTTTCTACCGTTTATTACAGTTTTGTGACGAATTCCTAAAATTGAATTTAATGTATCCGTTTTGACTTTCTTTTTCTTCCTTATAGCGTAGTTTTAACATCGTCATAAATCCTAGATATTAAGATTACTGTTGCATAAAACTAGCCAATTACATTGATTGTAATTTTATTCATTTATTTGACACACATAACAATGGCTAAAAGTTACATATTAAATTATTATGTATCTATTATTAGGTCTAAGCACGTAACTCTAAACAAGTGAGCACATATGTACAATATATGGACAGGATATTTAGGTGGTTAGTATTATTAGCATAACTTAGTGGTAGCTTTTCGATAGTTAAGTGACAAAATAATTATATAATTTAAGAAAATGTTACTCTATATTTTAAAAATAGTCTAGTCTACAGTCCTCCTTATCCATCGATCCGCGTCTTTCTTTGCGTATGCACAGTCTAACAGCGCGCGGCGTCTCACTCGCACACAAACAACGGCGTTCCATTTTCGAACTTGATGCATTTCTAACGACCAAAAATTAGTGTATTTAAAAGTATAAATGTGAATGATTCTTAAGTGTTCCATTTTCAAGATGGCTGTTTTCAATCTACGTTAATTTTTGAAGGTAAATCATAATTATTTATACTAAAATGAATGGAATTTTTGGCGGGAACATAAGGATAACGTTGCGTTGTGTAGTTTTACTTTCTAAAAAAACTGTGAAATGACTCTAAAATTAATCACAGCTGTAAAATATTGATATTTTGAATATTAATTAATAATCATTTATACTAATTCAGTGTTGAGTTTTTGATGGAAACTAAAGAGTGACATTGCGCTGTACATTTTATTTTCTAAAAATGTGTAAAATTACTCTAAAATAAACCAAAGTTGTAAAATATTGTTTAACTAGTAATTAGTAGTTGTTTAGTACTTTCCGTCATTATTTTTGGAATCCTGGGTTAACTTACACTTAATGCAAGGTTATTATCAAAGTATCTTCTATTCAGACGATAAGTTATAAGTTTATTTACTATCATTCTTTTGGTTTTAACAATATTAAACAGAGAAAGTAATTTATAACTAAAAGAAGGAATCGTGCGGTACTAAAATGTCATGGTCTATTGAAGTGGCAAAATACTTTGTTATCCATACTGTTATACTAGCTGACCACGCGAACTTCGTACTATTATTATATTTTTTGAATTCCTAAAAGACTTTGTTTCATGACACAAATACAAAATCACCATAATCGGTCCAGGTGTATAGGAGGATTCTAGAACCCGATGTCAACGCCACCTACCGGTTCTAATTGCGAATCTAAACCATCCGGAAACCCACTCAAACACACAAAAACAATATATATATATATATATATATAAGATATAAGATATTTTTTATTTTTTTATTGGAACATAATTGAGCTCCCATAGAGTAAATAATAACCCTCAACAAAATTAAAACTAAATAATTAAATACTACTAAACTATAAAATTAAATACTACTAAAGAAGATATAAGACATATGCCAAAGTAACTTTATTGCTTATTGACTATTCTCAGTGAAATAACTGAACGAATCAGAATGACACAGCCTAACTTTTTTCTCAAAAACCTGATTCCGGGGCTGGGGGATAAAATAGGGGATGAAAGACTCTATTTGTATTTATTCAATCCTCAAACTTAGTGCCGTACTTTTGGCTGGTTTGTCGCTTGCCTTACGTACTACTTTACTTGTGTTATATCGAGCCCTTACTGCCATTTTATCGTAAGCGACATTTGGACCTAAGTATGTTTTTTGTTGAAAAGAGTATTTTAAACTATTATTTTGTTTAAGGACTTTCGGTTTTAGTTAGATTAGATCCTACTAAAACAAAAACTCTAAGTATATGACTGATAAAACTACGTTAAGGATCGATATTTTAATACAGAATCGGTGGCCAAGTGGACAATGACTACGTTGCATTAATTAATCATTTTGATTTTCAGATCAGACCAAAATGTTAAACCAGGCTCGATGGCTGATGCTGCTTATAGCAGCCGCCATGGCACTGCAGTCGCGTGGAGACGGTGGCATCAGGTTGCCGGACCAACCACCAAAAGAAAACACTGAAGGAAGATCACTTAACTTCGGCGGTCAAGATCACGGACGATCGGTTAGTAACTTAGTCCATATAGCCTTGCTTGATGAATTAAGTCTGTTGTAACGAGTACAGCCCTTAAATTCTTTAAAAAGCCAGTTAAGAAAACTTTAATGGAAAAAGTTTATTATACAGTAAATAATTGAAGACGTGAGGTGATATTATGTCGCATATTTTTTTGTTTTTTTGCATAGATAAAGGTTATAATTCTATACCAAATGACTACAAATCTTAGACCATAGATATAAGGCATATTTAAAAAATAAAAGTTGAAATAGATGATAAGTTCAGTTCAGTTTAAAATAAAAGTAAAACTTCTATCTCGATTTACTCAGAATTGGAATTATGCGACTTATCATCTTCATCCACTCATGTCTTCAATTATGAAAATGATAAATAAGGACATGACTAATGATATTTTGTAACATATAGTTTTATTGTAATGTTGTATATATATTATTTAATGGAAATGTATTAGTATAAAATTATTATGACATGTATTTGGACATTGCATGCCTCATAAGGCAAATGTATTGAAACAACGCATACTCTAACATCTTGTGTACATACATTTTGGCAATAAATGATTCATTCATTCATTCACAACACTTCTGCACAAGTTCACTTTTGCAAATGAACACATAATTATTACTCAAAAACAATCAGCAACCTACAACTATAGTAGCCTTTTAGACAGTTCCGAATCTTGAATTTTTCGAGGGGTACAAAAACCAACATATGTCGCCACCGCTCGCCTACATTTTTACCTTAATTGTCATCATCATCATTTCAGCCATCAGACGCCCACTGATGGACACGCGCCCCGCGAAAAGTAGTACTTACTGGACGTCTCAACAAAGTTGTGTTAATAATCAGTTGTGTATTTGTCTGCGAAATTTGAATTTGCCGCCCTCTGAACTGGTTGCCCATTGAGCCCCGAAATCCAGCCCTGCTTTAGACTTTTCTAATTAATGTCAGCCACACAGAACAGTTTAATAAAAGTTTCATTTTTTTAACCAAAATACTTGCGTAATCCTAAAGTTGCCATTGTTATAAAATCGTTTCTATATAATTTTCTTGTTGAAGAATCTTTAAGATCAAAGAGCAGATTGCCAGGTTTTGGATCAATCGATAACCACCAGCTGGGTTGTGTCAACTAAAAAATATTGTAAACTAGCTGTCCCGGCAGACGTCGTCCTGCCCGGAAAAGCTTCAATAGATATGCTGACAGCAGCGCCACCTACCGGGTCCAATTGTGAACTCAGAAACCTTTTTTGGCTCATGCATAACTTTGCTAAAGATCATCATATGACCAAATGTATAGTTTACGATTCTATAAAGGACATACAGACAAACATTCATTTTTATATATAAGAGAAGAAGAAGATTATGGATTCTTTTGTAATTGTTTATTTTGGCGTACAATAAAGTGTTATCTATCTGTTACATCGTGACATTTCTGCTTTTCAGCCTCAAGCCGAAGGTCGGGGTCTCCTCGACTGGATAGGTCTCGGTGAAGACCAAGATCCTTACATCCAGCAAGCTACCCAGCAATGTATCAACGGCGATTTAGCTGATTGTTTCAAAGCACAAGCTTTGAGATCATTTGATGATTTCTTCGATAAGCAAGCATATCAGTAAGTTTTTCATTATATACCTATAATAGGATTTAACATTTTTGTGTGTCTGTACGCTTGGTTACTAATCTCAGAAATCATTTATCAATCATATATAACAACATCTTTTTGTGTTAGATGTGGTGGACTGATGTGATACATGATTTAATAACTGATAAATTTAGTTGACATCATGATACATCCGAAAAAGATGTGACGTGGGGGAAGGGGCTGAGCAACCGTCAAAACAATAACTAAAGCAATTAATTATTAGCACCAATCTTTTATTGTAATAAAATACTTATCTGTCAACATGTGACATTTACAAATGTGTGTAACATAAGGCACTTGCCTTATGTTACACACATTTAACTTTAACTTTAAAGTACAATTTTATGTTTTTGTAATACAATATTAGGTGGTAGACTATTTGCACGTCTGGATGAATACCACCCCTGGTCTAGAGTATTTGGGTTGTCTGGAAGAGATCGCTTTTTAGCGATAAGACCGCCCTTTGTACATAAGTAGATATAAATTTAGTCTTTTAGTTCATGTTTGTATTGGTGTACAATAAAGTGTTATCTATCGATCTATCTATCTATGCCGCCATAACAACCTAGAGTTGTCTTCCGGCATAAGTGGCCAACTTCCAGTATCCCTCTAGAAAGCCACAGCACATTGGTAGCACCTTTGGTGTTACAAATGTCCATAGGCACTGGTAATCGCTTACCATGAGGCAGGCCATCTGCGTCTCTGCTGAACTCATGTAATAAAAAACATTAATCAAACAATTCAACGTCGGTACAAATTAGATTAAGAAATTCAAACACATTGATATATATTATAGAGATAGAGTCGATAAAGATTTGCTGAGAATTTCATAAACTAATTAAAATTATTCTATTTTCCAGGTTATCGGACAATGCAGTGCTGGTGAAGGTGGAATCTCAAGCGAGAGCTTTGTCTCGGGAACCTCCGCAGCTAGATTCCCAGCCGAGAAGTCAAGACTCTGATTGGGATTCCTTGGTGAAATTCGGCATGCGGAAGATTGAAAGGTAAAAAGCAAATATAATGAAAAAATCTTCTTTATATGTAATAAGATAAAAACTTCACACAACTAAATAGCTGAACGGATATTGAATGAAATTTAGCAGGACATGACAGAGTAAAGACATAACCTATCTCTCTCAGGATTAATCTTGAAATGGACGATTGGAACACAAGATCTAGAGCTTTGCATATACAACCCATGATTCCTCAAGTGAGGGATATAAAAATTCTCATTTAGAATGTCGGTTAACAATAAAGAAACACAGCCATTTTTAATATTATAGTTGGGTTCCCACTTCATGAAATAATTTTAAAAAAGCTGAAAATGAAGGTAGTTCGTTATCGTTGTTTAATAATTTAATAAATTTAATAAATTTTTATTTCATGGCCTTCTAAAATTCTGTTATACTGTCCATTCCACGACAAATATAAGAGGGATAAATGCAAATCATATTAAATTAACATCCAAATTATTTGGCAAAGAAACTTACTAAGCATGCCAAGTTATTGTAATGGTCCTAATAAATGAGCAATATACATCTTAAGTACAAGTTGTATCTAGTCTTTTATTTGGGTGTAAATTGTCTGCCTCGAGATACGTATATGTAGATATAATAATGATACTAAACGGATAAACTAATAGAATCAATTTATTTGGAAAGTACACAACTAAAAGATGATATTGTATTATTCTAGTTTAGGTTTTTTATGTATGATTTGGTTGATTCAAGCAAATTGAAGGACAGAAATGAACCATCTAATATCCGCTTAACATATCAAATCATATAGGTCTATTATATTGTTTCCCTTCTTATCCAGATTTCTGAGGTCAACCGCTTTAGAAATGCAGTTAGATAATGAAGTGACATCGAACGGAGTTATTGCTCCAAGGTTTATTGACGAAATTGCCGAAGAAGTTGACATTATTGAAGACAAAAGAGCACCTCCTCTACGTGAGTATTGTAAAGTTGAAGGAAATCTTTTCAAATATTATAAAAGCCTATGGAAGACATACTTCCAAAAATGTCGCTCAAACAGCAACTTTTGAATAAAATTGATAGATTAAAGCACTTTATGAGACACCATCTATCCATACAGGAACCTTTTAGAATTAGATAGATGATACATATTGCTATAAACTCTAAAATTACTTTTATATAAACGAGCTGGTGTTAAAATATTATCTTAATTTTAAAATATCATAAAAGTAATTAATTTTGATTACTGTATAAGCAATAATTTATACGCTATTTGACTGTCATAGAAATTATGGTGCTGTTTAAAACGCTCGTATAAAATCTAGGAGTCTTCGGTATTTTGCAAGATGATAAAAAGTTGTCAATTTGACTGTTGACTACCTCTACTATATTGTTTTACACGGCAATTGACAATATGGAAATTATCAAATATTAACGCTATCAAGTCTTATAACTCAATTAATTCACCAGGTCGCCACAAGCTAAAGAAGCTCATCATCCCCATGTTGCTGATCCTCAAGTTGTTCAAACTGAAGTTGCTGTTGTTCCTTCCTCTCATTCTCGGCCTTGCCAGCTTCAAGAAGTTCCTCGGATTCATGGCTCTTATAATTCCAGGTAACAAAAAACTTAAATTTTCAAGCCCATAATTTATAAACTTATTGCTGCCTGTAAATGTCCCAATGCTGGGCTCGGACCTCCCACTATAGGAGAACGGACAGTATACCCGCCACGCTTGTCCAAGGCGGCTTGGCAGGTTTGACACATAGGTTATCTCGACGTGTAGGTTGCATCACGATTTGTTCCTTCACCGTTATTAGCATGTGGTAATTGTAACAATAATAACGTATTGCTTGATTTTACAATATTATCAATATTGTATAGAGAGTCAGAGAAAAACGTCTTTATTTACTTAATAAATATGACATATTTTACAATAAGTTGACAAAGAATATAATGGTACATATAATAATGTTTTATTTCTTAAGTAGTTGGTTGTATATTTATAATATTGTCTCATCTCCTCTTGTGGATCACCTACATTAGCAGATTAATTAAGAATTTCCTCAAGCTGGGTTGTTTAGAACAGATCGCTTTAAGCGATGAAATGAAATGAAATATTTATTCTTGCATAAATGTAGTTGTATACAGATGTCATTCTTAGAAATACATGGTTCAGTACATTTTACCAGTTTCACCGGTGTGCAAGTAGGATCTTAATAGTCATTATTTAATTGGTTTGTTATTTATTTTATTAAATCTTTACTTTTATCCCATTGAGTCGTATTTATTACATTTATTTATTAATTAATAATATTTATTACCTGTATTAATTACATAGATGTCTGTTTTTTTTTAAATTTATTATTCCTATCTCTTTGTCAATTATTTAATGTCATTAATTAAAATATTATTATTTATTATGTATAGATATTTGTTTCAAATTTGTCGTTTAGGAATTCATTTGTGGAATAATAGGATTTATCTAGTAATAATTTTTTCAGTCTTGTTTTAAAAATATTAATTGGTAATGTTTTCAACGGTTTTGGTAGTTTATTAAATATTGCAGGTGCCATTACGTACACGCTCTTATCCAACAGTGCCGTATTATATCTATTGATACAAAGTATATTTGACTCTCTTTTTCTTAAATTTTCATGTCGTCGCGGTTTTATTTTAAATAGATGGGGTTTTATTTTAACGAACATTGCAATCTCGTATATATACAGACAGGGCAAGGTTAAAATTTTTAATGCGATGCGATAAGGCCACCTATTATTTTGGCTAAATACATAATAACTATAGTTATAATTATAACCTTACGATTGTTAATTGTATAGTAATCAATTAAATACTATCTACCTTAATAATTTCAGGTGCAATCGGATATTTCAAGTTCTGCAAGCCCAATCTTACTTCGCCCTTCTCTCCCAACCATTATAATGGACCCCAATACAGTCCAGCTGGCATCGGTCTGGGACCTTACAGGGAATCACCACCTAATCATTATGGCCAATATGACGGATACTCGGTAAGTAATTTATTCCATTACTACTCCTTTATCTATCTATTAATAATTACAAATCTTTTGGATATATAGATGTGGAACTACAGGAATATATGGTAGTCCAGTCGCAATTTTTCATATTAATTTGTGGGCTTAACTCATCTAGTTACTCTCGAAGTCTCTACAACGCAAGTGGCTCTAAGATTAATATTAGTACTAACATATAAAAGCCATGATCCCACCTTGAAAGAGCGACAGGGAGCTTAAAGGATTGAAGAAAGAAATATTAGGAAAATAATGAACTTCTGGCAATTTCTATCTTCTTAAATTTTGAACACTTTGGAGTCTATCCTTTCATTCAGCTGATGTATCCTACTCCTTTATTCTAGGAATAATAGGATTATATAGGCTGAAAGTGACTAGAAACTTACACTTAGTTATGTATTATATCAAAACTGTTACGGTTGTTGTAGTTACTATCAAACCGATATGTAATCCCAGCATTTTGAGGCGTAGAAGTTCTAATTACCCGCGGCAGACAACATGAGATGTTTGGAGTACTGGCCAGTAGGACTAATGTGCTTCTACAAGCACCTCTAACCAGGGCTCTTCCAATATTGAAGCGCATTTGTGAAATTAACACAGATTGAGAATTCTCACGTTTACATTTAAAGCAAGTGCATTTAAGTGTATAACTAACACAATAGGCTAGAGATAAGGTGCTTAAATTATCGCTTTAGTTGTAAGACTGTTATGAGAATGCAATATTTTTTTTATATTTTTTTAATCTGCGGTCGAAGAGTATATCGTCGTCCTTTCTAGAGTATGTCCCCAGAACAATCTTGAGTTGTGTTCTGGGATTAGTAAAATAAGAGTAATAGGTAAAAAAAAACTTGACTGAATTGTCCAAACAATGACATGGAAATTTGCGGTGTGACTGAAAAACTATCCAAAAACAAATGATGATGTATGAATGGATTCCAAATTATTTTGAAAATGTGACGATATAAAGAAATAGATTACTTTGTAGTGGAACACTCACAAGCCAATAGATAGCGCTGTGCAATAATTCAGGCCGCAAACGTTTCCTGAAACGTACAAAAAATATTTACAGCCTGCGAGGAATAACACCAGCCTCGCTGGAAGATCTTCCTTTGAGACGGAGGAGTATTCCATCTCGCTCCTCCAGCCTGTACAGGGAGGGCACCTTCTAACCTTCATTTCATTTCTTTCTTTCCAGGGTCATAAATACGGTTCAGGAGGGATCGCATTCCGTGATCATGACTCGAGCCCGCAAGATTTGGCTTACCAAGGCTGGGAATACAGAAATAAGAAGGACGGCGAAGAGATCAAGGCTGGAGAATTCAAGACTGAATAAGAAGATGGAGATATTTGTAGTTTAGATCATTGTAAATATGTTTTAGTAGTTTAAATATGCAGATAGTATCTATCTCATCTTGTAATGTCATTATTTGACATTTGTTAACTTATTTTTTTACACTTTATATAAATTATGTTGATATACGGTTTTGTAAATAAATATTAATACATACAAAAAGTATAGTTTTCTTTGAAATTTAAAGAGGAAAAAGTATCCCTAAAAATATCCTGAACCCTACAGGAGTAATGGCCGGTTCCCATATCGGAATATTCATTCGATTTGCCTTGCTGTCGGTAGAAATTTGACATTTGACATTGACATATGGAGTTTTTATGGTAAATTTTAACTACTCGTAAGGCAAATGAAATGGCTAGTAAGGAACGATTTCATCCTTGAAATGCCAACTGTGTCCAGGATGTCCGGTGTAGTGGGTGTGCAAAACCAGGACGCCGAGATCCTGCATCATTTCTGGCACGGTTCCAGTGGCGGCAAGCGTACATTTTGTCTCTACTTGCTTTAGGTCACCGTCTTGTATGGGTACCGCGCCCAGAAGGCTGGCTCCGTTATCTTGCTGAAACGCCATCCAAATCCATTGCCCGAGGTAGGCCCCATCCCATTTATCACTTAAGGAGACGATAAGTGTCCTTTTTGTTGCACAAGTTCAGCAGACAGGCCTACCTGATGGGAAGCAGTTACGGACATAACTCACACGAAAGGTGCTACAAATGTACTACTGCTCTTTAAAAATAGACTGGAACCTAGCCACTAATGCCGGAACACAAATCAAGGTTGTTATGGCGGCATACTCTAGTTCAGTGTCTTTCAAACTGTTGGTCGCGACCCCTACGGGGGTCACAAATCCTTGCTCCGGGGTCATCGGCAAAAGGGAAAAGGCTATTTATATTTATACCACATACTTAGGTACTTTCTACGCTCAGCAGTTTTTTGTAGAGATAGGTCTTTATAATGAATATACATACATACATACATACATAACTTCACGCCAGGTCCCTTGCGGGGTAGGCACGAACAACAGAGTGCCATACAGACTTTATTAATATAGGTAACAAAATAGAGAAAAACATAAAAATATTCTTTTAAATTACTAACTTTTTGTCTGTCTATGACCCTAGGGCATGGGCAGGACACGTTCACAGAATGAACACGGAAAAGTGGACCAGGAAAGTGTCAGAATGGATACCGAGAGACGCTAAGAGGAAAAGAGGGAGACCAAATAAAAGATGGGAAGATATATTTAAGGAAAGATGCGGCCCACATTGGACAAGACTAGCAAGAAATAGGGATGAATGGAAAAAATTGGGGGAGGCCTACGCCGCTGAGGCAACTTCCGTCGATGAACAATAATGTATTTTATTGATTTTATTAATTTGACATTTTAAAGGGGAAAAATAATTATGTAACAATTAATTATGTTTGTAATGTGACGGTAGAATAAAGGCTTTTTTATTTATTTATTATGACCCAAGGGGGTCGCCAAATTTTTTCGAAATGTAAAGGGGTCGCATGTGCAAAAAGATTGAAAAGCACTGCTCTAGAACACTCAGACGGCCAATACCCTACCACCTGGCAAAGCGTTATGTAGAAGTTCCATTTAAATAGGTATATGTAATTATTATCAATTTATATTACTTCAACAAGAAAATGTAATAAAATTAAATCACTTTACAATTCATCCACAAAGCTTTCTAAATTAATATATCAATGTGTGAAACACTTCAAACCATTTTCTACTTTATGCCCATTGTATAAGATTTGATTTTAAACGTAAAAACGATATCAAACATAATAAAGCAAAATTTAATTACAATAAGAGTGACAAATGAGATTCTTCGTCATTTTTAATTAGGGAAAATTATTAAAAGAGTTTCTCAGAAATAAAAATGCCTTTGAGAGAGTTTATGAGTAGTGTCTATTTTTAAAAACGTTAATTTATCTATTTACCTATATCTAGTAAACGTATATCATCTAAACAAGGATGTCGTCGTCGTCAGCCATTCACAGTCCACTGCTGGACGTAGGCCTCCCCAAGACGGCGCCACTCATACCTATCCGCTGCCTTTCTCATCCAGCGCCTACCGGCGACCTTTTGTTTAAATAAGAAGCTTTCATATTTTCAACTTAAACTATATTTACCTAATAATTAAAAAATACATTTAAAAACTGAAAATAAACGGAGTTATAAATATTACAAGTGATTATAGACTTAACGAATCGCTCTCAGATGGGAGCATGCCCAGAAGGCTGGCTGCATTGCCGCGCTGTAGCGATGCTTATTTATTTGCTGGGGAAATATGAGCCCGCCTTCTGATCACGGGTGGCATCGAAGAGTTTCTTACAAACCTTTGAAGAACCACTTTGCCGTTGGACTCCACGAACCTAATATGCCGTTTGGAGTTATATAAATAATCTAATACAATAAAAGAAAACTTATTTGTATTATATTCTATCAATAGTTCCTCAAGACTTATAAGTAGAACACTGAGCCTAGATCACCGTCTTCTATGGGTAATGTGTCCAGAAGGCTGCTTACGTCTCGCTGGATCACCATAGTGAAGAAATGCATGAGAAGAAGTAATTTACCTAAATATAAGAAATCTAAATAAACAATTCTAAAGTAGATTAAATAGACCAATGCCAGCGGAGCCTGCTAAGAAGTGTTATTTAATTTGTAATATTATTTATATGTAATAATATTTAAAAAAACGTCTAGCAACGCAACAGGAGACCGGAAGGCTGAAGCTTACCTCGCTCAAAGGATTAGCCTCTGTATCCAGTAAGGTTATGCTGCCATCTATATACTCCCCAGTGACAGTGATCTAGTTGGGCTGGACGGGATTCAGTGTAGGTTCTTTATCTTAATATATATAAATCTCGTGTCACGATGTTTGTCCGCGATGGACTCCTAAACTACTCAACCGATTTTAATCAAATTTGCACACCGTGTGCAGTTTGATCCAACTTGAAAGATAGGATAGTTTTTATACCGTTGGAACCGGTAGGTGGCGCTGAGATCGGGTTCTAGAATCCTCTTAACAACGGGGAGCGATTTTGTTTTTGTGTGTTTGAGTGGGTCCCCGGATGGTTTAAATCCACAATTGGCACCGGTAGGTGGCGCTGGGATCGGGTCATATTTTTTCAGGGCAGGACAACGTCTGCCGGGGCCGCTAGTTGTTTAATATATTTTTAAGCTGGTTTTCTTTTTAGCATAATTTAATTGAAATTTCTCATATATTGGGGTTGTCTGGAAGAGATCGCTTTTTAGCGATAAGACCGCCCTTTGTAGAGAGCTAAATATGATTGTAGTCTTCAAGTTAATTTATCTATCTATATTTTTAAAGTTACGATAAATTTCTTATCTACTTATATTTCATTCAATTAAAAATCTACCAATGATTCTGTACTTTAGATTTCACAACATCGTAATCCCCGTCTGATTTCAAGAACTCCATCTCATCAAAATCTTTCAAAATATACACATCTTCTCTATTAGCATCTCTCTTCGTTCTCCTATAATCTTTTCTTCCTTGATACTTGTACGTTGGATATCTGGCGACCTTTAAATTGTATTTTCTCGTCTTCTTTCTTTGATTAGTCTGCCCTGTCGCAGTCTCGTCAGTCCACGCCTGGTCTTCTTGCCGATAGACATCATCAACTTTCATCGGAGGAGCTGTCGAACTCGATGCTTGATGCATACTATATTTCTTTCTCGACTTGTTCTTTTTTATGATCTTCTGGATTGTTCTCTTT